>JARQOC010000003.1:475663828-476011536 GCA_033576535.1 Allobates femoralis | reverse complement strand
ATACAGAGACATGACAGTTTATGCTCACCTCTCCCCGAGCCCCCGCCGTCTGGCGCCGTCTTCCTGCAGTGTCCCGGTGGCTCCCGCAGGCTCCCGCTGTCTGCACAAGTCTTCTACTGCAGTTCAGAACCTGTGGTGATGTCAGAGTCACGTGACACCAGGTTAGCATGGAGTAAGCTGGTGTCACGTGACTGTGACATCACCAGAGGTCCTGAACTGCAGTAGAAGACTTGTGCAGACAGCAGGAGCCTGCGGGATCCACCGGGACACTGCAGGAAGACGGCGCCAGACGGCGGGGGCTCGGGGAGAGGTGAGCATATGTTTTTTGTTTTTTTTTGTAAACAGTAGTGCGGCTGCGGCTCGCGATGACGCTGCGCGTCATCGCTCGCAGTCGCGCAAAGGAGCTTGGGATTCGGCTACAACGCCCGAATTCCCAACTCCCGATTAGATTATATAAGTAGATAAATAGCTTATCTATATTGGCTTATCTATCTATAAATAGCTTATCTATCTATAAATAGCTTATCTATCTAGAAATGGCTTATCTATCTATAAATAGCTTATCTATCTATAAATAGCTTATCTATATTGGCTTATCTATCTATAAATAGCTTATCTATCTATTGGCTTATCTAATATATAAAGCTGAATGTGTGTATGTATGTATATGTGTATATCCGGGATTGGCATCTACACCGTCGCAGCTACAGCCGCAAAATTTTGCAGAGTCACACAGTCTGGACCCCGGGAGCGTCATAGGCTATGTTGTGAGGCGAAATTTTAACCCTGCGCATTCCAATTCACCAAACAATTTTGCCCCTATCTACATAATGGGAAAAAAGGGAAAGGAAACGTGTGGGAGGAAAATCGACAGATGTCAGCTATAGTGACAAAATTTTGCACAGTCACACGTCTGGACCCGAGAACATCATAGGCTATGTTGTGAGGCGAAATTTTAACCCCGCGCATTCCAATTCACCAAACAATTTTGCCCCTATCTACATAATGGGGAAAAAGTGACAGTTACCAGTTGACAGTTGTGAATGAGAGGGACTTAATGATAGCGCCAAAGACTAACGGCACATACCAGCATATAGTCACTAAGGTGGGGCCCTGACATGGAATATTCACCACGCACAGGGACTTGTATACACACGCACACAAAGAGTAACAGCAAGTGTATAGTCGCTAAGGTGCAGCCCCAACATTGGATACTCACCACGCACCCGAACAAACACACACCACAAAGACACACACACACACCCCAAGGGGACACACACACACTCTATAGCGACACATGCACTCACCACACAGGGACACACACACACACACCACAAAGAGACAGGGACACACGCTCATAGCCACCCTATAGGGACACATGCACTCACCCCACAGGGACACACACACCACAAAGAGACACACACACCACACAGACCCCCCCACAGGGACACACACACATACACACCCTATAGGGACACATGCACTCACCCCACAGGGACACACACACACACCACAAAGAGACACACACAACACAGATACACACACACACACCACAGACCCCACACAGGGGCACACACACATACACACCCTATAGGGGCACATGCACTTACCCCACAGGGACACACACACCACAAAGAGACACACACAACAGAGACACACACCACACAAACCCCATCCCACAGGGACACACACATACACACCCCAGGGAAAAAACACACCACACAGACAGACACATGTGGATATTCACCACACACAGGGACATGTATACACACCACACGCACACAAAGAGTAACAGCAAGTGTATAGTCGCTAAGGTGCAGCCCCAACATTGGATACTCACCACGCACCCGAACAAACACACACCACAAAAACACACACACACCAAGGGGACACACACACACTCTATAGCGACACATGCACTCACCACACAGGGACACACACACACCACAAAGAGACACACACACACCACACAGACCCCCCACAGGGACACACGCGCATAGCCACCCTATAGTGACACATGCACTCAACCCACAGGGACACACACACCACAAAGAGACACACACAACACCACACAGACCCCCCCACAGGGACACACACACATACACACCCTATAGGGACACATGCACTCACCCCTCAGGGACACACACACACCACAAAGGGACACACACAACATAGAGACACACACACCCCACACAGACACCCCCCCACAGGGACACACACACACACATACACACCCTATAGGGACACATGCACTCACCCCACAGGGACACACACACACACCACAGAGACACACACAACACAGATACACACACACACACACACCACAGACCCCCACACAGGGGCACACACACATACACACCATATAGGGGCACATGCACTTACCCCACAGGGACACCACACCACAAAGAGACACACACAACAGAGACACACACCACACAAACCCCATCCCACAGGGACACACACATACACACCCCAGGGACACACACACCACACAGACAGACACTGTGGATATTCACCACACACAGGGACATGTACCCACAGGACACACACACACCACAAGAAAGAACACAGAACACACACCCACAGGACCCCACACAGGGACACACCACCACACAAACACATCACAACACCCACCAGGGGACACACACACACACTCATAGGGACAACACCACAACAAGAGACCACACACACACCACACAAGACCCCCCCCACAGGACACACACACATACACACCCTATAGGGACACATGCACTCACCCTACAGGGACACACACACACACCACCAAAGAGAACACACACACCACACAGACACCCCCCACAGGGACACACACACACATACACACCCTATAGGGACACATGCACTCACCCTCAGGGACACACACACCACAAAGAGACACACAACACAGAGACACACACACACACCACACAGACCCCCCCACAGGGGCACACACACATACACACCTATAGGGACACATGCACTACCCCACAGGGACACACACACACACAAAGAGACACACACACACAGATACACACACACACCAAACCCCCACACAGGGACACACACATAACACCCTACAGGGGCACACACACCCCCACAGGGCAACACCACAGAGCAAAACAGTAACCACACAACCCCTCAAGGGACCACACACAACAGGCAACACACAACGCGACATGTATTCACACACACACATACACCACAGCACACAAAGAGTAACAGCAAGTGTATAGTCGCTAAGGTGCAGCCCCAACATTGGATACTCACCACGCACCCGAACAAACACACACCACAAAAACCACACACCACCCAAGGGGACACACACACACTCTATAGCGACACATGCACTCACCACACAGGACACACACACACCACAAAGAGACAGGGACACACGCTCATAGCCACCTATAGGACACATGCCTCACCCACAGGGACACACACACCACAAAGGACACACACACCACACAGACCCCCCACAGGGAACACACATACCACCCAGGACACACACACCCACAGACAACACTAGGACACACACACAGGGCCCACCACACACACAGTAAGAATGATCCTCAAACCAAGGACACACACCAGACAACACACCCACAACACCCACAGGGAACACACACATCATACGACACATGCACTCACCACAGGGACACAACACACACCACAAAGAGACAACACACCCACACCACACAGACCCCCCACAGGGCACACACATACCACCCTATAGGCACATGCACTACCCCACAGGGACACACACACCACAAAGAGACACAACAACAACACCAACCCCACAGGGACACACACACACACACACCTAAGGGACACATGCCATCACCCCAAGGACACACACACACACAAAGGGACAACCAACATACGACACACACCCCACACAGACACCCACCCACAGGGCACACCCATACCACCTATAGGGACACATGCACTCACCCCACAGGACACACACACCACAAGAGACACACCACACCACAAGACCCCCACAGGGACACACACACATACACACCTATAGGACACTGCACTCACCCTCAGGACACAACACACACAAAGGGACACACAACACAGAGACACAACACCCCACACAGACACCCCCCCACAGGGACACACACACACATACCACCCTAAGGGACACATGCACTACCCCACAGGGACACCACACACACAAAAGACACACACAACACAGATACACACACACACACCACAGACCCCACACAGGGGCACACACACATACACACCTATAGGGGCACATGCACTTACCCCACAGGGACACAACACCCAAGGGAACACACACAACGGACACACACACACAAACACACAGGGCACAACATACACACCCAGGGACACCAACAACACAACGCATGTGGAACACACCAAGGGAATTAACAACCAGCACAAGGTCATAGTGTATGTGTAAGGTACACCCAAGATTGGATACTCAAGCACCAACAACACACCCACAAAAACAACACACACCCAGGGGACACACACACACTCTATAGACACATACACTCACAACAGGCACTACAACACAAAGAACAGGGACACACGTATGCAATATCAGGACACACACACATACACACCCTATAGGGACACATGCACTCACCCCTCAGGGACACACACACACCAGAAAGGGACACACACAACACAGAGACACACACACCCCACACAGACACCCCCCCACAGGGACACACACACACATACACACCCTACAGGGACACATGCACTCACCCCACAGGGACACACACACACACCACAAAGAGACACACACAACACAGATACACACACACACACACCACAGACCCCCACACAGGGGCACACACACATACACACCCTATAGGGGCACATGCACTTACCCCACAGGGACACACACACCACAAAGAGACACACACAACAGAGACACACACCACACAAACCCCATCCCACAGGGACACACACATACACACCCCATGGACACACACACCACACAGACAGACACATGTGGATATTCACCACACACAGGGACATGTATACACACCACACGCACACAAAGAGTAACAGCAAGTGTATAGTCGCTTAGGTGCAGCCCCAACATTGGATACTCACCACGCACCCGAACAAACAAACACCACAAAGATACACACACACCCCCAAGGGGACACACACACACTCTATAGCGACACATGCACTCACCACACAGGACACACACACCACAAAGAGACAGGGACACACGCTCATAGCCACCCTATAGGGACACATGCACTCACCCCACAGGGACACACACACCACAAAGAGACACACACACCACACAGACCCCCCCACAGGGACACACACACATACACACCCTATAGGGACACATGCACTCACCCCTCAGGGACACACACACACCACAAAGGGACACACACAACACAGAGACACACACACCCCACACAGACACCCCCCCACAGGGACACACACACACATACACACCCTACAGGGACACATGCACTCACCCCACAGGGACACACACACACACCACAAAGAGACACACACAACACAGATACACACACACACACACCACAGACCCCCACACAGGGGCACACACACATACACACCCTATAGGGGCACATGCACTTACCCCACAGGGACACACAGACCCCATCCCACAGGGACACACACATACACACCCCAGGGACACACACACCACACAGACAGACACAGATGTGCACAAATCACCTCACACAACTCGCCTCATACGTGTGCTATCTTTATTTTCCAAACATAAACATCTGATTAAAAACAGCCAATGTGCAACACACGTGCCATATAGGGAATTAAGGCAGATGTCAGTCACATGAGCTGTCTATTATGTGTATGTGTGAGGTAACATATACTACCCGGCCAGGGGGAGGGTTTACTGTTGGCTGGAGATTTATTAGGCTGCCTATAGCAACCAATCACAGCTCAGCTTATATTTTCCTACAGGTCATTAATATGACATATTCAAATTCTATTTTGTTATAGCTAACAGCAGTTATTTATTAACCCGGGCGTAGCCGGGTACTACAGCTAGTCTATCTATAAATACCTTATCTATCTATGGCTCATCTATCTATAAACAGCTTATCTATCAATCTATGGCTATCTATCAATCTATCAATGGTTTATCTATCTATTTATCGGCCCAGTTACACACACAGATAATTGTGCAGATATTGTTCACAGATTACTGGTTGAAGTGAAATCATGGACACATTGCTCCATTTTGTGGCTGTGTACAAATGTAACAATGTGTCCATGATTTCACTGCAACCAGTAATCTGTGAACAATATCTGCTCAGATATCTGTGTGTGTGACGTGGCCCTAAGGCTAATCTATCTATAACAGCTTATCTATCTATAAACAGCTTATCTATCTATAATAGCTTATCTATCAATCTATGGCTATCTATCATCTATCAATGTTTATCTATCTATAAATAGCTTATCTATCAATCTATGGCTATCTATCAATCTATCAATGTTTATCTACAATATTTATGGCTTATCTATGTAGCTATATACGGCTTATCTATCTATTGGCTTATCTATCTATAAAAGCTTATCTATCAATCTATGGCTATCTATCAATCTATCAATGGTTTATCTATCTATTTATCGGCCCAGTTTCACACACAGATAATTGTGCAGATAGTGTTCGCAGATCTCTGGTTGCAGTGAAATCATGGACACATTGTTACATTTGTACACGACAATAAAATGGAACAATGTGTCTATGATTTCACTGCAACCAGAGATCTGCGCACAATTATCTGTGTGTGTAACTGGGCCTTATGGTTTATCTGACTATCTATCTATGGCTTATCTATTACTTATCTATCTATCTATCTATCTATCTATCTATCTATCTATCTATCTATCTATCTATCTATCTATCTTATATCTATATATATACATATATATAACTAGAAAAAAGTACTCTGCAGCACTCAGCTACTACCAATGACGTTTTCTTTTTTTTTTTTTTTTTTTTTTTTTCTTCTTCTATATATATATATATATGTATATATATATATATATATATATAGCTTATCTATTATTCATTTATATATTTATGGCTTATCTATCTATCTGTGGTTTATTTATCTATAGCTTATTTATCTATTTATGGCTTATCTATACTATTTATGGCTTATCTATGGGTTATCTATATAGCTATCTATGGCTTATCTATCTATGTATGGCTTATTTATGGCTTATCTATCTATGTATGGCTTATTTATGGCTTATCTATTTATCTATCTCAGCACATCAGTCATCCCTGAATAATCTTCGGCAGCAGGAAGATAAGATTCGTCGGAACAGTTGGATTCAGATTCTGATGATGGTGGTCCGGATATTTCAGACCATACTTCATACTCTTCATCTTCGGGGTTGCAGTCGCAGGGCTAAATATGGACAAAAGCAAGATTTAATATACATTTTGTAACTATTTATTTAACCCCATAACGATCTAGGACATAGCTGTACATCCTAGGTTCGCCTCCCTCCCTTTGATGCGGGCTACCGCGCTGACCTCTCATCATTCCCTGCACATACCAGCTGATCTCTCCAGCGATCCGCCTGCCAATGTTAACCCCTTAGATTGTGGGTTTTTTTGACAGCTCCTGTTTTGCAGCTAACATGTAGCAAAATGGAGGAGAAAAAAAAATGCACAGCCTAAATGTAGCCGTAAAGCCAGGGGAGTGTGTGGCTAATGATGATTCCTCACACACCTGGGGTCTGAGGGAATATAATCTCTGTGTGAATGGGATTAGTCTGTCTCTGATGCAAGGACGGGCTCTGTGTGTTTGGGAATGGTTGGAGATACCATTTTCCTGGAGACACACTGGGGACACACTTGAGGTCTGGAGACAGAGACTGGCAGAACCTGTGAAGGCTCGCTCTTGGTGTTTGGAGCAGCCACTGTCCTGGGAGAGACTGGCAGAACCTGTGAAGGCTCGCTCTTGGTGTTTGGAGCAGCCACTGTCCTGGGAAAGCACCTGGGATGGTATGCTTTGAAGTGGCTGGCATCCTGGAAGACACACGGTGAGGAGACCTTGGGGTCTCTCCGAGTTCAGGAGGCTGGAGTCTACTGAGGGTGATCCCAGAGAGGCAGCTTATTGAACAATGGACTAAGAGGTCAGCGGACACTATAATGGAGTGAGTGTGATATGCCATGCGGGCACACCCGCCCTTGGAACAGACCCACGGTCATAAGAAGTTCTGTTGGTTTATATGAACTATGTAGCAGTTTATGAGATCTTAATAAACCAGCCGGACTGATTTAAACATGAGACTGTTCCTATGTGCTTTACTTCTGCTGCCAAAAGAGCATCCCCTAACACCCTCAGTAAGCGCTACCTCACATCTCTAATAGCTATCTTACATAGCCTTTTATGTTGATTCTATTGGGTTACAGGTATTACACTTAAGAGTTTGTAACATAAACTTACAAAGTACAATACAAAATAATATTGTGGTACCGTGTTAGCCAGGGAAATCGATGTAAATATTTAAGTCCCAAAAACAAGGGTTGAGAAAAGTATTCTACCTTCACATTTGCGTTTGTGTCTGCATGCTGATGGCATGCAGACACAAACGCTGTCAAAAGCAGTGTGGAATGATGTGTCCGCAGCGGATAATGTCCCCTGCGGACACATCACTAGGGAGCCCGGCCAGCCAATCGGCGCTGTCCGGGGGCGGGCCGGGGGCGGAGATCAGCGCCGGAGATCTCCGCCCCCCGGCCACCGGTAAGCACCGGGACTGTCGGCGGGGAAAACAGCTGATTTGACAGCTGTTTGAATCTTCCCGCGCCGACACCGAGAGGAGATGTCGGCGCAGGAAGATTCAAACAGCTGTCAAATCAGATGTTCTCCCCGCCGACATCGCTAGGAGATTACCGGCGGCGGGGAAGAAGACAAGAAGAAGGGAAGAAGAAGAGGACAGCAGTGGCTGAGCTGATCTCCCGGTGGCCGTCGGTGAGCTCCTGTGACATCACCGGCGGCCACCGGGAGATTTTTCAATGGGTCCGCAGCGTTCTCCTGCGCTGTCAAGCGCAGAACACTGCGGACCCATTGAAGACAATGCATGTTTTGTGCGCTTGGGGAAGCTTGCTGATTTTCCAAGGTCCCCGAGCGCCCAAAAAATGCAACATGCTGCGTCCCGGGTGCGGACGGGAGACCCTGAAGAGAGCAGATATCGTCCGCATCCGCACCCGAACGCAGCAAACGCTTCCAAACGCAGGCACTATGCGTTCCTATGTTAAACATAGGAACGCAGTGCGCATGCGTTTGGATGCGTATGGGAACGCAGCATACGCTGCGTTACCATACGCAAATGTGAAGGAGCCCTAAGAGTGATACTTTTATTGGCTAAACAGAAAGATTATATTATATAAGGTATAACTCCTGGAATACTTTTCTCAACCCTTTTTTTGGGGACTTAAGTATTTACATCAGTAACATAAACATGAATGCTTTCACTCAAAGGATAAGACCCTTTATAATCAGCTTCATATATGATGGCCTATATCCATGTCTGACATAGGATGGAAAACCCAATGGCAACAGGGAGACATAGTCGAGTGTATTGTCTGTACAGAGCCGCGGGAGTGACAGTGGCAAATGTGACACACCATGTCATGTCTAGTACAGACCTCAAGGGGGCAGTACGTGGCTTATTGCACTAAGCTGCACTATGTATAACATTCCCTTCCTCTAAATAAGTACCTTCTATATGGAGAAAAGTATTGGGACCCTACACATTACTCCTGCAGGAGCTTTTATGAAATCTCATGCTTTTAATAAATATATAATATTAATGAGTTAGTACCTATTGCAGCTTCCACCATTACGGCAAGGTTTACTGTGAGTTTTTGGAGGTGATTGTGGGAATTTTACACATTTATCCAGAAGAGCATTTGTGTCAGATTTTGGAGACAAGGGCCGGGCTCTCAATCTCTGATCGTCATTCCAAAGGTGTTGGATGGGGTTGAGGTCAGGGCTCTGTGTGGCCACTCATTCTTCCACCCCAAACTCTCCCAATAATGTATTTATGGACCTTGTGTACTGGGGCACCGCTATAGGGAACAGAAATGAGCCTCCCCCAAACTCTTTCCATAAAGTTACAAGCTAGAATTGTCCAAAGTTCCTTGGTAGAATGAAGCATTTCCCTCCCTAGAACTAAAGGGCATAAGCCAAATCTTAAGAAACATATTATAAAAATATTCTGCATCCTCCAGCACACTTTACAGCAGGCGTGGTGCTGTCAGACAGATAAAGCTTTCCTGGCATTTACCAAACCTCAGACAGAAAGACAGATAAGTGTTACCTGACCACATTCTCACTGCTCCAGATTCCAGAGGTGGCAGCTTTACGACGCTCAGCATTGTGCTTGGTGATGCACGGCTGCAGGCAGCTGCTCGGCCTTGAAGCCCCCATCGGGGGACAGTGTTTGGGATAATGGTAATACCAGAGGAGGTTTGGAGTCAGCAGAGCGCCGGTGGCTTTTCTGACCTCTGTTCCTCAGCACTTGGTGACCCGGCTCTGAAACGCTACTTGGCCTCTACTTTTCATGGTTGAAGGATCTTAAACGCTTCCACTCATTTAACTAGGGGGGGTACAATGTTTCATAAACTAACCTGTTCTAGGTACGTCCTATTAAAGGACCAAACTGGCATCAGGTAACTCTTTACCACAAGCCGTTCTTTCACAAATGTTTGTAAAAGCAGATGGTATGGTGAAGGGCCTGAATTTATACACCGGGGGATGAAAACCCGGAATGCAAAAATTAAGAAGTGTGTCCCAATACTTTTCTCAATATCGTGTATATACTAATGAAATACCGTCACAAATCAGAGCATGCAGAGAGTCAAAGACTGAGGGGAGGTATAGGAGTACCTGCTCGTCATCCGCTGTGATGGGGCTGGGCTTCTCTTTCTCATGTATTTTTTCCTTTACGTGCAAAATAATAGAAGGAAGAATAGAAGTTACAATTTGGGTTGCACTTGGAATTAGCGGGTTAATTGCAGACTTTCTGATGTATTTGTCTTAAATTACTCTTTTTATGTGGTTTTAATGGAATCCATTAATGAAATCATTGGCTTATCTGACCTCATCTAGTGTTGTTAAACACATTGCTATATGGGGGAAAAACCTGCACACAATACACAAAAATACACATAACCTGCACACAATACACATAACCTGCACACAATACAGACAACCTGCACACAACACAAAACCTGCACACAATACACATAACCTGCACACAATACACATAACCTGCACACAATACAGACAACCTGCACACAACACAAAACCTGCACACAATACACATAACCTGCACACAATACACATAACCTGAACAACACAAACCTCACACAAACAAAACCTGCACACATACAGACAACTGCACACAATACACATAACCTGCACACAATACACACAACCTGCACACAACAAACTGCACACAATACAGACACCTGCAACAATACAATAACTGCACACAATACACATAACCTGCACACAATACACATAACCTGCACACATACAGACAAACTGCACACACACAAAACCTGCACACAATACACATAACCTGCACACAATACACATAACCTGCACACAATAACAACCTGCACACAACACAAAACTGCACACAATACACATAACCTGCACACAATACAATAACCTGCACACAACACAAAACCTGCACACAACACAAAACCTGCACACAATACAGACAACTGCACACAATACACATAACCTGCACACAATACACACAACCTGCACACAACACAAAACCTGCACAAAATACAGACAACCTGCACACATACACATAACCTGCACACAATACACATAACCTGCACACAATACACATAACCTGCACACATACAGACAACCTGCACACAACACAAAACCTGCACACAATACAACAAACCTGCACACAATACACATAACCTGCACACAATACAGACAACCTGCACACAACACAAAACCTGCACACAACACATAACCTGCACACAATACACATAACCTGCACACAACACAAAACCTGCACACAATACAGACAACCTGCACACAACACAAAACCTGCACACAATACAGACAACCTGCACACAATACACATAACCTGCACACAATACACACAACCTGCACACAACACAAAACCTGCACAAAATACAGACAACCTGCACACAATACACATAACCTGCACACAATACACATAACCTGCACACAATACACATAACCTGCACACAATACACATAACCTGCACACAATACAGACAACTGCACACAACACAAAACCTGCACACAATACACATAACCTGCACACAATACACATAACCTGCACACAATACAGACAACTGCACACAACACAAAACCTGCACACATACACACAACCTGCACACAATACACACAACCTGCACACAATACACACAACCTGCACACAATACACAAAACCTGCACACAATACACACAACCTGCACACAACACAAAACCTGTTTGAAGGCGAGGACAGTGGAGCCGACGGTGATTGGGCGCTGGACTCACGTGATGTAACAACCCCAAGTGATCCCCAGGAGAGCGAGCGCTGACACCGCTGGAACAGCGCTGACAGCCGAGGGGAGTATAAGCTATTTTATTTTAATGGGGTCAAATATGGGGAATGAGAAAGGCTTATTGAAGTAGTGGACGACCCCTTTAAAGAGTAAAAGGAATCTAACGGCAGTGATGTTCTTCAGAAATTCTATGAATTTCTCTGTCATCATTTGTTCACATCTGTATCTGGGGAATACAATCACTGGCCTGGAGACTGGCACTGGTGGGGAAACACTAGTCCACCCAATCTCCTTTTCATAAAACCCACAGAAGATCAAATCTCCCCTATCCTGGTCCCAGACTGACATAATTAGGCTACGTTCTCACTACATTTAGGTGAACACTTCCAGCCAAGCTCCTGGGGTAAATGCAAAATTTACCAATTTCAACTAAGAAAACTTCTGGATTACCCTCTGGAAGGCCAATCTGGTTTGACACAGTACGTTCTCACTTGTCTTTTTATTCTGTTTGACCACACAGTTATGGAGGTTGAAAAACACAGGTCCATCAAGTTCAACCTACGTTGATCATTTATACATCCTCTATCACTTGATTACTTATAACCCTGTGATCGATTGGGGATGTATCCCAATAATACGATCAATCAATTACAAAGCCCAATACGTCCATATGGTAATTCTCATCTATTAGGTAGTGACAGGCTCGTAACCCCTCCAGCAGGAACCCTAGCTACAGGGTTCAGGAAAGCCAACAGATGGCTAGGTGTCATAATTTAAATTAAGACACAAAAGAACCCCTTTGTACCCGCAGGCCCCATCCTGGGCCAAGCAAGACGTTTTCCTTGATGAACCATCCAACTACAAATCGCTCCCTAGCAAATGGTGTTAGCTGACAGATAGGAAACAAAAAGTTAATTAAAGAAAGGAAAGCCCCCTCCCTAACACAATAGGGTTCATACTCAGGCTTCTGCGGTTGCAAGCCATGGCAGACGTGTGCTACAGGCGGCTGTGGCGCACCTCCCCACAAAAGTATTCTCTTTTAAATGTGCAGGAGTGTCTCATTCCTGGGTTATGGGTTTTATTTTCCCATCCAGGGACTGCTTTAGGACGTCCCATGGTTCTGTGTCCCCCAATGAGGCATAGGAGTGTAACGGAGTGGGTAGCCCTGACTGTATTATTATTGAAATGGACACTGAAGTGGACATTACACAGTCTAATACTGCCCCCTTGTGGACAAGTGCTGAAATTGCGATTACACCAACTGCTGATCCCCTCCCACATCAGCCTTGTGCTGAGGAAGAAAAAGTGCAGGAAACAGAGAAGGAACAGAGCTCGACCAGGACTTTTCGACCAGGTTCTTCTTGAGAGAGGGCTTCCTTGCAACAACTCTCTGGAAAGATCACGCCGCAGAAGCCGTTGCGACAACCCCAGGCTGCAGAACATTGTTACCATGAGCCTAACCTGACTGCAGAGCATCGCACTCCTAGAGCTTATTCAGAGACTGTGACGGACACAAGGGAGCCATCTTCGAAAGCTATACTCCTTCTTTTTTTGCTCTGACTGAGAGACTATAAACTGGTACCTGTGGAGAGGACTGAGGAGACCCCCTTCATCGCTTCCCCTGGAATCGCCATCGTTAGACCCCAGGCCTGCGACATGGGAGCTACACCATCTGCTGTTATAGACTGGTAACGTACATTGAGGGAAAGCTAGGGAAAGAGATTGCCAGTACTGTTTTGTTTTCTTTGTTTGTTTGCCGTGCATCCGGAGCTGAATATCAGGGGACTCAATCTTCTCTATATGTGCAGCCAAACCAGTTGAATGTGTTATCACCATGTTTAATAGTAAAGAAATGTTTCCTCCCGTTAAATCCGAGTATGGGGATTTTGTTGAAGCAGATCACAGACACACACCCCCGGCCTTACTGCCGGTCACTTCAGGAGAAAAAAGGATTTTTGTGTACTCACAGTAGAATCCTTTTCTCTGAGCCATCATTGGGGACACAGCACCCACCCTGTTGCCCATTTCGGGCATTGTTTTTTTCTGGTTCTTTATTTCTGAGTTTGGCATGTTAACTTTGGTTGTACTCCATTGTTTATACCTATTCTCCTACTGCTTGGTCACTAAACTGGTCGGGGCCTGGCCCAGTCAGGGGGTGTATTGTGTGGGGGAAGAGCCAATCTGTTCTGTTTCTTTCAGAATTCACTTAGTGTCAAGCCTCCTAGGGATAACAGCATAATACATGGTCCTGTGTCCACCAATGATGGCTCAAAGAAAAGGATTTTATGGTGAGTACACAAAAATCCCTCTTTCTCCACAAGTAATGACTGTTTTTGGTCCTTTACAAGGTCCTTGGAAGGAATAAATCATATGCCAGTCCTTTATATTGACCAACATGAGTCTTTTTTTCTAACCTAAACAAGTCCAACTTTCATAATCTCTCATTATCGGAGAGTCCTTCTATATTGTACAATGATCAAGTTGCTACACTTTAACTCTTCTAGATGTGGCCTTCAGACTCAGGAATAATTTTTTTCCCTTTTTTCCTCGCTTATTGGGATGACATGCCTGTTCTGCACATTGGACTGTTGATATGTTCTTCTATTTTTACATTTCCCTTTTTTCCTCCCCCATTCTCTGCCCTGTAGCTGCAGATATCCTCACGGGGTGCTTCATGGACTTTGTCCTGCCTTTTACTAGCACACTGGTTTCATATAGATTCTGTTGGATCTCACCATGACTCTCACACTTTCTTCAATTAACGTAAATGGCCTGAACTCCCCTGGTAAAAGAAGTGTGGTGTGGCGTCAGCTGAATAAATCCAGGAGTGATGTGCTGTTTTTGCAAGAAACGCATCTGCTGCGTGAGGACTTCCGCAGAATGGCATCTCGTGATTTCCCTACCCAGTTTTTTGCCTCTGCTGACTGTAAATGTGCAGGAGTAGCCATGTTTATTCACAAAAATGTTGACTTTTCTCTTATCACTGAGATTGCAGACCTTGGGGGCCGTTATATAATTGCCATTGGTCTTCTTAATAATGTATACTACACTTTATCTTCTGTGTATGGCCCGAACAAGGGGCAAAGTGCCTTTCTTAGAGACTTCCTCTCGGATGTAGGTTGGTGGCTGGGGACCTCAACGCGCCCATGGAGAGACACTTGACTGTTCCAATCCCCTGACTTTCCGGGGTGACTTGGGGACTCTTGTTGCTCAGTCCCATTTGCACGACATTTGGCGCTGTCTCCATCCCACCGACCGAGAATACACATTCATGTCTTCACGCCATGGCACATTAAGCAGGCTCGGCTATTTCCTAGTGGACGACTCCTTGATAACTCACTGTGTAGCCGCAGACATAGCAACAATCTCTTGGTCTGATCAGGCACAGATCTCACTGGAGATAGCTGACCCTGCTTCCATTCGGCCCCCACTCGCTGGAGACTGAATGAATATCTCTTAACTAACTCCTCTCATACTCAGCATATAGGGACTCAGATAGAGCAATACTTCTTATCTAATGATAATGATGAGGTTGGGCCGGAGACTCTCTGGTTGGCCCACAAATCGGTCCTCAGGGGGGTGCTAATCCAATTGGCCTACCGAGTTAAACGGGAACGTGAGGCAAAGATTACAGCTCTCCTGGCTAGGATTAAGCTCCTTGACCTTGCTTATAGAACCTCTCCTCAGAAATCCACACAGGATGAGTTAACGGAGGCTAGACGGTTGCTGAGGGCATGCTTATTAGTAACGGCAGAGAAATACCTAAGAAAAACAAACTCCAAATACTACAGCATGGGGGACAGGGCCGGGGCCCTCCTGGCCAGGAGAATCAAAAAAAAAGGGAATTACAGGCCAAAATTACTAGTATACTTTGATAATTCAAATTCCATTATTCGTAATCCTGTCCAGATAGCGGAGGAATTTGGCAACTATTACAGCACCTTGTACAATCTGAGGGAGTCGGTGGACACTGTCCAGCCTTCCGCTGAGTCTATACAATCATTCCTTTCTAAAGCTAACCTTCCCACTCTCTCTACTGATCAGTTAGCCTTTCTTAATGCCCCTATCACTGAAAAAGAGATTGTCTCGGTCATCAAGTCCATTAAAAAGCGCACCTCTCCTGGCCCAGACGGGTTCTCGTATGCATATTACACCACCTTTACTGAGTTACTGACCCCTCATCTTCTTAAATTATTTACCTTTTGGCAGCGGGAGGGTTCCATCCGGCCTGAAGGTCTTGAGGCGTTAATAACCACAATTCCCAAGCCGGGTAAACCGCTCACTACTCCGGGAGACTTTAGGCCCATATCACTACTTAATTGTGATTTAAAAATCTATGCCAAATTGTTGGCCTCCTGTCTCTCGGTTATCCTCCCCTCCTTGATTCAACTGGACCAGGTTGGACTCGTCCCAGAGCGTCAGACCTCTGACGGTACTCGCAGACTCCTGGATCTTCTGGATCTGCTCGAGCAGAAAAAGATCCCCAGTGCACTCTTGTCTCTAGACACAGAGAAGGCCTTCGGCAGGGTGCACTGGGGATACTTGGACGGGTCCTCTTGAAGTTTGGATTCCAGGGACCGATTCGGGATGCTATCAGGGCCCTCTATTCTAATCCCTGTGCGGCAGCTAGTGCATCGGGCTTTCTTTCCTCCCGATTTACCATATCAAACGGTACCCGCCAGGGCTGTCCACTTACCCCCCTTATATTTGCTCTCATAATGGAGCCATTAGCTTCTATAGTTCGCACACACCCAGGAATTAGGGGGGTGGCAGTTGGGAATCTTGAACACAAAATTGGTTTATACGCCGATGACGTGGTATTTTTTTGCACTGACCTGCATACCTCCCTTCCCCATGTCCTCTCGGTTTTGGAAGAATTTTCATCAGCATCATACTATAAGCTAAATCTCTCCAAGTCGTCTATATTCCCCCTCCACCTCCCCAAAGCAGAGCAAATATTTCTCCAACATCTCTTTCCCTTTCACTGGGCTCAGGAAGGTTTTATGTATTTGGGTGTATGGATCTCCAGGTTATCAGGGATAATAAAGCATAATTGGGATAAATTGCGAACAACGATTCAACAGGAATTTGATAGACTCTCTGGAATGCAGCTCTCTTGGATGGCCAGAATCCAGATAGTTAAGATGTCCGTCCTCCCGTGGATCCTATACCTTTTGCGGTGTCTTCCCTTGCAGATTCCATCCAGGTACCTCGTCCCGGTTCAAGCAGCGCTAAGCAAATTTATTTGGAGTGGCAGACCTCCTAGGATTGCTAGGATCTCCCTGCCTTATGCTAGAGGGGGTATGGGGATTCCCAGCATTGCGGCTTACGCCAGAGCTGCGGCTCTGGAGGCAGCGGCACACTGGTGGTCTAACTCTCTCAGATCTAGATGGATGCAGATAGAATTGGAATCCTCCCCGACTGGGTCTACTCGGCTTCTGTTAGAAATGAATCTTTTGAGTCACAAGATCACCCCAAACTGTTTAAGAACTATGACAAATTTACTTAGGATATGGTCGCAGGTGGGCAGACCCTTTTTTCCTTTTTATACCGTTACATTTCCCTCACTGCAGCTGAGCAGTCTGTTCAGAACTTATATCTGCAGGATTGGAAAAAAAGGGGGGTGTTGCAGCTATCAGACCTTATAGATTCATCGGGGCGTCTGGAACAATTTTCGACACTAGTTTCGGAATTAGGTCTGCCTAACTCCACCTTCTTTAGATATCTCCAGCTTAGGCATTTTTTGACTACCCTGGAATGGCCTGTCCCGATCTGACCTCTGTTGACTCAACCTTGCAGATATTTATGAAAAATGGATCACATGCTAGACATGGAACCTCCATAATGTACAGAGCCCTACTGAAACCTGTGGGGAAGGTGAAACTTCCCTATATGTCTAAATGAGGAAGGAGTTGGGAGATAACTCCGAAACATGTTGGGCAAATAAAGAAGAATCCTGTTTGATCCAGACATTCCTGTGTGGCTGTTTTTTTATCTCCATTAATTGAAGTGGCAGCGCGGACCCACGGTACTTTGTCCTACAAGCTTCTTATGGTTGCAGGAAAACTTCTCTCCATAAGGTAGATAGCAAGTTCCCAGACCTTTTAAAAAGTAATGATCTAGCGAATAGATGCAGATCCTTAATCGCTAGAAAACAGTCAAATTTAGTAACTGGCAAAAAGGAAAGTCCCCTCCCCAGCAAAGAAAGATCATATAGGGACAATGTATGCCTGCTCAGATTAATTACCTTAGTTCCCTTCTTCTGTCCAGATCCCCCATATCGACGATTCAGTTTAAACAGGTTGTCCTGTTTACGCTGAAGGGTCATCCCAGACTTTGTTACAATTATGATATGGAGATATCGGATTGGTCACTAAGGGAGGAGATGGATACGACAGATGAACTTGGGCGTAAAGGGGGATTTCCACTGTTGGGTGTGGGCCTGCGCCATTGATACATGGCTCCAGTTTGCCAGTCACGTAAGTCTCTGGCATATTTTTTAATCTGGGTGTCTTTAATTTTCTTGACACAGTCGTCTAAGACCTTGTCAAGCTGTGCCTCAATGGCTGTCTGTTTATCTTCAGGGCACTCGGATCTAAATTTAGTCTGTAGATCTTCCAGATCTTTATCAATGTTTAGGATCATATCCATATTGGAATCAATCAGGAGCTCCATAAATATCTTTGAGCAGGCACCACAAGCCTCCTCCCACTTAGCTATGAATGTCTCATCTGAGACTGGGAACGTGGGGATCACTCGACTTTCAGCCCTCTGGGTATTAGATTATTCATCAAATATTTCTGGAGGAATACTTTATTCCACCAGAATTTTGTACGCTTTACTACCATTTGCTGGATAAATAAAGCTGTTTCGTCTATATTTAGATCTGCATTAGGCTGCCTATTCTGATGTACTGTCCCAAAACACCATTTAAACATATTACGAGTTCAGTAACAAGGGTTTCTTTTGAGGTAAAACAATTTGCTAACTGCAGCTCAAAGGGCTTGATTTATATAATCACGTGCCCTTGTCCTATGGATTACATAGGCAAAACGAGGCGAGAGTTGCGGAAGTGTTTAGGTGAGCATTTAGGTGATATTAGACATAAAAGAGACACGGCTGTGTCTAGACATATCCACGAATTCCATGGAGGGAGTATTAGAGAACTAAAATTTAGGGTTTTAGAGGTAGTAAAATCATGACTTCGAGGTGGAGATCTAGATAGACTGCTATTGCAGAAAGAAGCTAGGTGGATATACACCTTTAAGAGTATTCAACCAGATGGGATAAATGAACAACAGAACTACAGTTGCTTCCTCTAGCAACCCCCTTTAAAAAAGATCTGTTCCAGATTGCTAAAAGTTTAGTATAACCAAGTAGGAACCGAAACTAAAATATTGGGAATAGGCCATAGGATGGATTTTTTCAGAAAGGAAAGCCATGTGCAGTGTAGGGAAAAGACTTATTTGTCTGAAATTTTCCCTCTCAAATTTGTAAGAAATTATTGCATTCTTATTTTTGTAATATACTTTTCTATTAGATATAGTCACTTTAATAAAATTTGTTTGTTTTATTATTAATAATATCCAAACAACTGCCTGGTAATATATGAACATGGTCATTTATACCTTTATCACCCTTTACTTAGAGATCTCTCTCAGTGTGGCCTCCACTATATTCTTTCTAGTTGGTATGAGGAAGTTATGACTAAAACCTAGAAACTTCTTCAATCTCCACTTTTCCCCTTGTCTCTAAGGCCCCCTTAATTACTATCTGGTATTTTGTTCATTATTATATGATATGAACACTTTGACCTTGGTGCTGATATTTCCCTTTATCTTCCTGGTGCGGGGAACACTCTCTTATTATCATGATGACGAGAATAACGCCATCAAGAGGCTTTTCCAGCCCATTCCTCACTGTGCATGCGCACATGCATGCGCAGTACCTTGCATTCCACCTCGTCTTACGCGGTGGAATGCAAGCGTCCATTTCTGATGATGATATACAAACATCATCAGTAGGGACCAGGAAGTTCCTGGAAAATTTTATTGCCTGAGGGGAATAAATAGCATGATTTTTTCCAACTCTGGGCAATCCATCTTGGTTTGGATCCATGTCACTTGAATGGCTAAATATTATATTGTACTATATTCCATTTACAACATAAAGGATGTTAGCTTTGGGCTTAAAATACTAACTGTGGTTTCTTCTGTCTTTTAGCTGGGGGTTTCTATTGTATCATGCCTTATTAGAGTGTTAGGATATATGAACATTCTAGTTAACCCTACACTTAGAGTGCTCCTAAGTGTATTACTTCCCCACCCCCTCCTTCCCTTATACTCCTGGACAACTACATACTATTTCATGGACATCAAGAAATGTTTACTTCTCCCCCACATAAAGATCCCACTCTTTTATCTGTATACATAGATTATAATCTCATACCCAGAAGTTACAATCATTGTTTTCCTGTGTATTACAAATGTATTGTTTATTTAACGCTATTCCCTCACCTTCTTCCCTTCTGTACCCCCTACCAAGAGAAAAAAATTTCAATAAAAACGTTTTGAAATGGAGTGTTAGGATGAGATCCTTTTACTGAACTCTGAGCTGGAGAGAAGTAATCATTGTTTTGTTATCCTGGTCATTTGTTTTTCTTATAAGAGGTTTTCCCTTATAACTTTAACATTGTTTGTGCAGTTTGGGAGACTTACTTCTATTTATTAAGATTGGAAGCTAGTATTTTTGGACTATTTTTCGCCCTCTGCCTTCCCAGCATATACAGTTAGGGCCAGAAATATTTGCACAGTGACACAAGTTTTGTTATTTTAGCTGTTTACAAAAACATGTTCAGAAATACAATTATATATATACTATGGGCTGAAAGTGCACACTCCCAGCTGCAATATGAGAGTTTCCACATCCAAATCGGAGAAAGGGTTTAGGAATTATAGCTCTGTAATGCATAGCCTCCTCTTTTTCAAGGGACCAAAAGTAATTGGACAATGGACTCCCTGGGCTGCAATTAACTCTGAAGGCGTCTCCCTCGTTAACCTGTAATCAATGAAGTAGTTAAAAGGTCAGGGGTGGATTCCAGGTGTGTGGTTTTGCATTTGGAAGCTGTTGCTGTGACCAGACAACATGCGGTCAAAGGAACTCTCAATTGAGGTGAAGCAGAACATCCTGAGGCTGAAAAAAAAGAAAAAATCCATCAGAGAGATAGCAGACATGCTTGGAGTAGCAAAATCAACAGTTGGGTACATTCTGAGAAAAAAGGAATTGACTGGTGAGCTTGGGAACTCCAAAAGGCCTGGGCATCCACGGATGACAACAGTGGTGGATGATCACCGCATACTTTATTTGGTGAAGAAGAACCCGTTCACAACATCAACTGAAGTCCAGAACACTCTGAGTGAAGTAGGTGTATCTGTCTCTAAGTCAACAGTAAAGAGAAGACTCCATGACAGTAAATACAAAGGGTTCACATCTAGATGCAAACCATTCATCAATTCCAAAAATAGACAGGCCAGAGTTAAATTTGCTGAAAAACACCTCAAGAAGCTAGCTCAGTTCTGGAAAAGTATTATATGATTAGAAAACACCACAGTTTTTGTATCCAGTACATCAGAAGAAGGAGAAATTCCGAAATGCGCATCAGGGCGCACGCATGATATGACGGCTGAGATAATTAGGTATGGAATAGCATTGTGACAACTCTGTGGTTATAATTGTATGGTGCAATAGATCCCCGAGTGTGTGCCTGAGGGGAAATTACCCTACTCTAGGATGTATTAGAGGTTTTTAGGCTGCACCAGCAAATATCCTCTATTTATACCATGAGGTGCTGTTTTTTGCATGTATAGGTGATTCTCAATTGGTAAATTGGATTCCCCAGGTGGGAGATGATTTGACCAACATGCAATTGCTATGTGTAAGCATATATATATAGGAGGAGATGATATGGTGGTCATATAATGACATAATTTTGCATACTTAAACTAATTGATTAATTGCTATTATTGCTGTATATACATCTCCTGGCAATTTTTTGCTGGGAATAGGCATCAGTAGATTTCCTCTATTTATATCATTGAGGTGCTGTTTATAATTTGGCTTGCACATACAGGTGACCTCTATTCTATGAATTGAATCCCCTATGAGGGAGATGATCTGACCAACATGCAAGTGCTATGTAAACATATAGATAGGAGGAGATGATATGCTGGTCATATAATGATAAACTTTTTGCATACCTAAAAAAACCAATTGATTAATTGCAGATCATTGCTGTAGATACATCCCCAGGTACTCCCTTGTTGCCTATAGGCAATATATAAGGTTGAATAATACACGGAATAGAATTGTTGTTTAATGCTTTTTCCTTACTTAAATTCAATATATGTATACCATCATGTGATATGTAATAAAATAAAATCGAAATTGTATATTGGGTGTATACATGTATGAAGTTGTTGAACAATGGAAAAAATTAATATTGCTCATGCTGGTTTTCTACCTTGTCCCCACCCCCTATACCGCACATCCCTTAATTAATAATAAAATTTATACTTTCATAGAAATGACTATATGATCGTTTTTTTTCCCTTTGGGAAATTTTCTCTATTAAAAGTATTCTATGGACAGATGAGACAAATATCAACCTGTACCAGAATGATGAGAAGAAAAAAGTTTGGAGAAGAAAGGGAACGGCACATGATCCAAGGCACACCACATCCTCTGTAAAACATGGTGGAGGCAACGTGATGGCATGGGCATGCATGGCTTTCAATGGCACTGGGTCACTTGTGTTTATTGATGACATAACAGCAGACAAGAGTAGCCGGATGAATTCTGAAGTGTACCGGGATATACTTTCAGCCCAGATTCAGCCAAATGCTGCAAAGTTGATTGGACGGCGCTTCATAGTACAGATGGACAATGACCCCAAGCATACAGCCAAAGCTACCCAGGAGTTCATGAGTGCAAAAAAGTGGAACATTCTGCAATGGCCAAGTCAATCACCAGATCTTAACCCAATTGAGCATGCATTTCACTTGCTCAAATCCAGACTTAAGACGGAAAGACCCACAAACAAGCAAGACCTGAAGGCTGCGGCTGTAAAGGCCTGGCAAAGCATTAAGAAGGAGGAAACCCAGCGTTTGGTGATGTCCATGGGTTCCAGACTTAAGGCAGTGATTGTCTCCAAAGGATTCGCAACAAAATATTGAAAATAAAAATATTTTGTTTGGGTTATGTTTATTTGTCCAATTACTTTTGACCTCCTAAAATGTGGAGTGTTTGTAAAGAAATGTGTACAATTCCTTCATTTTCTATCAGATATTTTTGTTCAACCCTTCAAATTAAACGTTACAATCTGCACTTGAATTCTGTTGTAGAGGTTTCATTTCAAATCCAATGTGGTGCATGCAGAGCCCAACTCGCGAAAATTGTGTCACTGTCCAAATATTTCTGGCCCTAACTGTATGCAGATTTGGATATAGGCTTCAATGTGATTTGACAACTTTGCCTTCCTCAGTTTATTTTGGGGTAAGACTTAAACATCCTTTGGAAGTACATTTTGGATTTAAAGAGATCAAAGTTTTTATGATTCCATTCTTTATCTTATCAATCCTCCAGTATATCTTGCCCCTTACGGATGTGAAAATATTGATGTTCTTCCATGCCTATCCTGAGAGATTTCTCTATTATGAATATCATGACAAGGTACATTTCTATGACTATGAGAAAAGTTGTTTTGACATTTGGCTATTTTGTTTTGGATTCTATGAGGACAAAACATCATTTTTTCCTCTAGGTAATTAAACTTAAGATACCTCAGTGTGAATATGTATTTTACTTTTGTATCAATTATCAATTCTGATTCTTTTGTCTATAGGCAAATTGCTAAAAATCTCGTTCCTTCTGATGAACCTCGCTGAATTAGACGAGGCGAAACGTGTCAAATGTGGAGATAAACAGAAGCAATTCCTATCTGGAGTACAGACGGTCTATACAGACAGTTGAAAGGCTATACAGTGGAGGACTATTTCCTCAAGTTAAGTCCTGCCTTTGAAAAGATTATCTTACTACCCTTTACAATACTGTTTGACCTTGTTCTTAGGGAGGTTCTCTAGTGAGAGACGACGGTGAATGGGGCACCCAAAAAATGTAGGGTGTAAACACCTCCATTGTAAGGTAGGGTCCAGTCATGGAGGGTTAGTAAAACACTGTACCTGTCAAGTATGTGTCTATATCTACCAGAAAAGTGATTTTAAGTTTTAATTTTTGTTTATAAATGTGAATTGGTTTGTTTGACTTTTTAAGGATTTTCAATAAAGATTCTATTTTTTATATAAAAAAAGTTGGTAATTAATACTCCCTTTAAAACTAAGATAGATATTACCTCCTAATTATCTAAAAATAATTTGAATTTAAATGGTCATAAACTTGTAAATAACTCATGAAAGAATAAAGTTACGTTAAAACCAAGCACACCATTGTTTTTCTTATGAAATTCTCAATATGTTTGATATGTTACATGACCCTCTTCCCATTGAAAAAAATAAAGTTGGATCCAAAATGGCTGACTAAAAAATGGCTGCCTTTGTCACCACCCATCTGGAAAAGTTTTCCCCCTCTCATATACTAATGTGCCTCAAATAGGAAGTTGATATCACCAACCATTACCATATTATTTACGTGTATCCATATAAATGGCCAACCCTGTACAGATGACCAATTATGATGTGTAATTTCCACATTATACTGGTCATCTATTTATATTTCAACTGCAATATATACTGTGTGACATATTATCTAGAGCTAAGATACCATCCGCCTCCTACAGGGCCGCTGACAGGACACGATTTAAAAAAACCTATGGTACAGGTTAAAGAATACATAACAGAGTGATACCTCCCCTTGTCCCATTACACAGTTTTGTTTTATACAAAGTATGTAGACACATGTATAAATAAAAAAATAATAATGAAAAAATACACTATAGAAATTATCACAGCATTATAACTTTATTTTATTTTATGGCTGGATTTAAGTGCTATCCTGAAATGGGTGGTGAGTAAACCAGTTATAAATAAAGGGGTTAGGGTCTGAAAAGGACTGGCAACCCCGCTGACCCCTTGTTGTTAGGAGGAACTGTTGGTGAAACATTTCCCGCACTTTCATTTGGTGAGCTTGTTCCCCCCTGTGATAGGTGGGATACTTGGGAACCCGGGTTGAGGGGTATTGATCCAACGGAATCCTTATACCTACTCATACTCTGGTGTAAAATGCTTTTCCATGCCCAAAAGGCAGTGATGCACTAAGCCCTTTAAAGTTGACCTAAGTAGGTTAACTAATATAATAATGCACATAAAAGGTTTACTTAGTGATCTATGATAGTTAAATGGTCACATAGGGCACAGGAATGTAGTTACACTTGTAAACAAGTTTAAGGTGCTGAGATTAGGAAGAAGGCATTAGAGCATGCTCAGTACAACGACTACGGTGTAGAGGAACCAAAAGATGCACTGCGCATGTGCCGGAGTCCAAAGATGGCGACCGTGCTGTTTCCTGTGTTCCCTAAGCAACAAGGAACAACAAACTGAGCATGTGCAGTATACACTTCCTGAACGCCAACAACACTGTACACAGCAAGACAAGGGGAGAAAAAGTACACTTGGGTATGATACTGAATACTGTGCACAGGTGAAGGAAGTTCCTAATTAGCAGCAATTATGAGTCCGAAGGAGATATTAAGATCTAGAATGATGGTATACAAAAAACATTTATGGAATATGAAAAGGAAGTATGAATCACTGGATTGGAGGTGTTAGATGTCATAATGTACACCATGTTCCAAACTATTATGCAAATGTTCTTTTTCTCGATTTTCCTAAATGATCAGTGCAAATTACAGTCAGTGTAATAAAAGTCATCATCACCCATTACAGTATACATCGAATTTTATTGAAGAAACCTCCCAATGATAACAGTATAATCTTCAAAACTAAAAAAAACTTTAAATGCACTGTTCCAAATTATTAGGCACAGTAGAGTTTTTAAACATGTGATATGTTTGAAAGAACTGAAAACGCTCATTTGTTGAATTTGCAGCATTAGGAGGTCACATTCACTGAAATAAAAAGATATTTAACTCCAAAACATCCTAACAGGCCAAGCTACATGTTAATATAGGAACCCTTCTTTGATATCACCTTCACATTTTCTTGCATCCATTGAACTTGTGAGTTTCTGGAGAGTTTCTGCTTGTATTTCTTTGCATGATGTCAGAATATCTTCCTAGAGCTGCCGTTTTGATGTGAACTGCCTCCCACCCTCATAGATGTTTTGCTTGATTATACTCCAAAAGTTCTCTATAGGGTTGAGGTAAGGGGAAGATGGTGGCCACACCATGAGTTTATCTCCTTTTATGCCCATAGCAGCCAATGACACAGAGGTATTCTCTGCAGCATGAGATGGTGCATTGTCATGCATGAAGATGATTTTGTTCCTGAAGGCATGTTTTTGCTTTTTGTACCATGGAAAAAAGGTCTCAGTCAGAAACTCTATATACTTTGCAGAGGTCATTTTCATACCTTCAGGAACCTTAAAAGAGCCTACCAGCTGTTTACCAATGATTACGGCCCAAAACATGACTCCTCCACCTCCTTGCTGACTTTGCAGCCTTGTTGGGACATGGTGGCCATCCACCAACTATCCACTACTCCATCCATCTGGACCATCCAGGTTTGCTCAGCACTCATCAGTAAACAAGACTGTTTGAAAATTAGTCTTCATGTATGTCTGGGCCAACTGCAACCATTTCTGCTTGTGAGCACTGTTTAGGTGTGGTTTATGCACCACAGCTAAAATTTGAAGGATCCTACACCTTGAGGTTCGAGGGACTCCAGAGGATCAGCAGCTTCAAATATCTGTTTGCTGGTTTGTAAGGCCTTTTTAGCAGCTGTTCTCTTAATCCGATGAACTTGCCTGGCAGAAACCTTCCTCATTCTGCCTTTATCTGTACAAACACGTCTGTGCTCAGAATCAGCCACAAATCTCTTCACGGTACGATGATCATTCTTAAGATTTCATGCAATATCTAATGATTGCATCCCTTGTCCAAGGCATTGTACTATTTGTTGTTTTTTCGGCAGCAGAGAGATCCTTTTTCTTTCTCATGTTACTTGAAAACTGTGGCCTGCTTAATATTGTGGAACACCCAGTTTTCCTTTTATTGGGCTCACCTGTCAAATTAATTATCAAAGATATCTGAGATTGATTTCAGTGATCCAAAGAACCCTGAGACACAATACCATCAATGGGTTTCATTGACAAAAAAAAATCCTATGACACTTAAAACCAATTTGCATAATAATTTGGAACATGGTGTATATACACATTGAACACTTTTGTAAAATGTTTTGTTAATAAGTTGTAATCAATATGCAAATGAGGTTTTATAAAAAAAGCCCAGCTACCCAATGCATATTTGCTGGAGGAAGGTTGCTTGAAACCGAAACGTTGCCATCTGTCCTGAAGCCTAAATAAAGGCATCATAAAACCTCAAGAAAAAAGTGCTGCAGTTTCTTTTTGGTGTGTATAACTTGGCACAGTGCTTTTTTTGTAAAAAAATATTTCCTGGTACGCCTCTCGGAGCCGAGGGTGGGTGGGGTGGGGGGGGGTTCTGGGGGCTGGGATTGGAGGTGGGCTGCCGTCAGGGGCCAGGCTAGATTAATATATATAATATATTAATATGTTTGCTTCGAAGGTTGCACCCGGTCTTATTTTCAGGGGGAGGCATACACACAAAGGGGCATACACTCACAGGGGCATACACTCACAGTACGGTGGCTCAGTGGTTAGCACTGTATATGGTGGCTCAGTGGTTAGCACTGTATGGTCGCTCAGTGGTTAGCACTGTATAAGGTGCTCAGTGGTTAGTACTGTATACGGTGTCTCAGTGGTTAGCATTGTATGGTGTCTCAGTGGTTAGCATTGTACGGTGGCTCAGTGGTTAGCACTGTACGGTGGCTCAGTGGTTAGCATTGTACGGTGGCTCAGTGGTTAGCACTGTACGGTGGCTCAGTGGTTAGCATTGTACGGTGGCTCAGTGGTTAGCACTGTGCGATGTCTCTGTGGTTAGCAAAGTATGATGGCTCAGTGGTTAGCAGCACAGTATATGGTGGGCAGGCGGTTAGACCAGGATGAAGGCTGGGGGTTGAGCGCAGGAGGACGGAGGCTGGAGGGGTGAGCGCAGGATGACGGAGGCTGGTGGGGTGAGGGCAGGAGGACAGAGGCTGGTGAGGTGAGGGCAGGAGGACAGAGGCTGGAGGGGTGAGGGCAGGATGATGAAGGCTGGAGGGGTGAGCGCAGGATGACGGAGGCGGGAGGGCTGAGCGCAGGATGACGGAGGCGGGAGGGCTAAGGGCAGGAGAACAGAGGCTGGAGGGGTGAGGGCAGGATGACGAAGGCTGAAGGGGTGAGGGCAGGAGGACGGAGGCTGGAGGGGTGAGCGCAGGATGACGGAGGCTGGAGGGCTGAGCGCAGGATGATGGAGGCGGGAGGGCTGAGGGCAGGAGAACAGAGGCTGGAGGGGTGAGGGCAGGAGATCAGAGGCTGGAGGGGTGAGGGCAGGAGGACAGAGGCTGGAGGGGTGAGCGCAGGAGGACAGAGGCTGGAGGGGTGAGGGCAGGATGCCGGAGGCTGGAGGGGTGAGGGCAGGAGAACAGAGGCTGGAGGGGTGAGGGCAGGAGGACGGAGGCTGGAGGGGTGAGGGCAGGAGGACAGAGGCTGGAGGGGTGAGCGCAGGAGGACGGAGGCTGGAGGGGTGAGGGCAGGAGGGCGGAGGCTGGAGGGGTGAGCGCAGGAGGACAGAGGCTGGAGGGGTGAGGGCAGGAGGACAGAGGCTGGAGGCCCCCATCACAAGCACAGTGCAGCCAACTTTATCTTTATTTACATTACATTTATTTTACACTCACTCTGATCCTCCCGACTGCTCTGTGCACACACAGCGACACACATTGCACACACACTGCACACAAAGCCACACACATTGCACACACACACATTGCACACACAGCCACACACAACCTGGCTGCACAGCACACTGCACCTTCTTTCCTCCGGGCCACTCACCACCTGCTCTCTTCTGCTGTCCTCTCTTCATCTCTCTGCCGTCTGTTCACCTGACAGTGCAGTGCCACCGGCTCCTGCCCGCTCCTCTGGAGTCCGCTCTCAGCACTGAGTCTGACTCCTCACTCGGCCGGCAGACAGTGCTGGTCCTGGCCCTGGCCAGCAGAAACCGCACCGCTGCCATCTGCGGTGTTCACCGGCCGGAAGTGTGGTGGAGACACACAGACAGCAGCCAGGTCCTGGCTGGCTGCTGCTATCTCCGCGGTGCATTTCTCCCACAGAGGAGACCGAGAGGGATTACTGGGCTGCACAGATGGGGGGGACAGCGGCAGGCGGCAGATATTCCGGTACGCCATACTGGATCGCACCAGGCTTTCCCGGATTTTAAGGTACGGCGTACCGGCCCGTTCCGGTACAAAAAAAACCCTGACTTGGCAAATGAAGCATTGCCCTAAATGATTTTTGCACCCTGCTGAAGAGGTTTGCTGCTCTGTTTCTTCTATATTAATGAAGATATATAGCTGGCACACTCTATTGTGCATGCGGCCGTCAGTCTCTAATGTTTTCTATGGTCGGCAGTCCCTAATGTGCGTACATCCCGCAGCAGTCCACATTGTGTATACAGCCTGCAGAAGTTCACATTGTGCATTTGGCTATTGTGTACAGACAGCAGTAGTCTCTATTGTGTATTCTCTAGTGTGTGTATAGCCAGAAACAGTCTCTACAGCTCACAGCCATCTCTATTGTGTATACAGCCATCAGCAGGCTCCATTGTGTATTCTTTATTGTGTATACAGCTACTGTGCATTCAGCCCAAAGCAGTCTCAGTTGTGTGTGTATAAATGATATGTATATACAGCACAGACCAAACGTTTGGACACACCTTCTCATTCAAAGAGTTTTCTGTATTTTCATGACTATGAAAATAGTAGATTCACACTGAAGGCATCAAAACTATGAATTAACACATGTGGAATAATATACTTAACAAAAAAGTGTGAATCAACTGAAAATATGTCTTATATTCTAGGTTCTTCAAAGTAGCCATCCTTTGCTTTGATTACTGCTTTGCGCATCCTTGGCATTCCCTTGATGAGCTTCAAGAGGTAGTCACCGGAAATGGTTTTCACTTCACAGGTGTGCCCTGTCAAGTTTAATAAGTGGGATTTCTTGCCTTCTAAACGGGGTTGAGACCATCAGTTGTGTTGTGCAGAAGTCTGGTGGATACACAGCTGATAGTCCTACTGAATAAACTGTTAGAATTTGTATTATGGCAAGAAAAAAGCAGCTAATTAAAGAAAAATGAGTGGCCATCATTACTTTAAGAAATAAAGGTCAGTCAGTCTGAAAAATTGTGAAAACTTTGAAAGTGTCCCCAAGTGCAGTTGCAAAAACCATCAAGTGCTAAAGAAATTGGCTCACATGAGGAAAGGAAGACCAAGAGTCACCCCTGCTGCGGAGGAGAAGTTCACCTGAGTCACCAGCCTCAGAAATCGTAGGTTAAAAGCAGCTCAGATTAGAGACCAAGTCAATGCCACACAGAGTTCTAGCAGAAGACACATCTCTACAACAACTGTTAAGAGGAGACTTTGTGCAGCAGGCCTTCATGGTAAAATAGATGCTATGATACCACTGCTAAGGACAGGCAACAAGCAGAAGAGACTTGTTTGGGCTTAAGAACACAAGGAATGGACGTTAGACCAGTGGAAATCTGTGCTTTGGTCTGATGAGTCCAAATTTGAGATCTTTGGTTCCAACCACCGTGTCTTTGTGCAACTCAGAAAAGGTGAACGGATGGATTTTACATGCCTGGTTCCCACCGTGAAGCATGGAGGAGGTGTGATGGTGTGGCGTTGGTTTGCTGGTGACACTATTGGGGATTTATTTAAAATTGAAGGCATACTGAACCAGCATGGCTACCACAGCATCTTGCAACGGCATGCTATCCATCTGGATTGCATTTAGTTGGACCATCATTTATTTTTCAACAGGACAATGACCCCAAACACAACTCCAGGCTGTGTAAGGGCTATTTGAAGGAGATTGATGGAGTGCTATGCCAGATGACCTGGTCTCCACAGTCACCAGACTTGAACCCAATCAAGATGGTTTGGGGTGAGCTGGACCGCAGCGTGAAGGCAAAAGGGCCAACAAGTGCTAAGCATCTCTTGGAACTCCTTCAAGACTGTTGGAAGACCATTTCCGGTGACTACTTCTTGAAGCTCATCAAGAGAATGCCAAGAGTGTGCAAAGCAGTAATCAAAGCAAAAGGTGGCTACTTTGAAGAACCTAGAATATAAGACATATTTTCAGTTGTTTCACACTTTTTTGGTAAGTAATCCCACATGTGTTACTACATAGTTTTGATGCCTTCAGTGTGAATCTACAATTTCATAGTCATGAAAATACAGAAAACTCTTTGAATGAGAAGGTGTGTCCAAACTTTTGGTCTGTACTGTATATACAGTATATGCATGTATGTATATGTAAATGAATGCTTGAGTGGAGGCGGAGCCTGGGTGGAGGCGAGCTGGAGAGGAGGTTGGGTGGAGTCTCATGGGACCCAAACATTTTGCCAGTGAGGGGCCCCGAAATTCCTAGTGGCAGTTCTGGCCTCCTACATAACATCTCTGGTACAACTACTTAATGTTATGGTCTTTTCCCTGCTGATCTGTGCCTCTGCTGTGATTGTGAGTGGTGTGCATGTGCTGTAAAATGGCTCGGTGTGTGCAATGTAGTCAGTGTATTTGGTCTCCATGACTACCGGCCCCCATGACCCATTCACCACTTCCGCAAACATACAATGAGGTGCCCAGATACTGCCACCACACCAGTACAGTCTCTTAATCACCCTATATATAAATATACATCTATTTAACAATGGCACAAGCCACCCTCACCCCATGAAGCCGCCTTGAACAGTGTAACGCGTGGGTTCAGTGCTGGTCTCCCTGGTTCAGCCAGTCACTATATGGTGCTATACAACATGTTCACATGCATGTGTCCTTGTTACATATAATGGGGTACTATTCGGAAAGGTATTGATAGCTGATTGCTAGGTAGCTATTAGGTCTTGCAATTTACTTACTACGGGCTAGACTTTTTATTATATCCATTCCTTTCTTATACGTTTCTTATATATCCTGTGTTTCACACTTTGATTTTTGGAACTTTTGATGTGCCTACTGCTAATTATGAGTCATCTTTTGGGGTTTATCTGTTTGCACATTCCATATACTAATCAATATTACATGACTCTGGATATGTATTGATACTCTTTATTTTGGGTGACTGTAATTGATTCTAAACAGCACATTAGTCATGGGCAGGGATGCCACTAGGAATATCAGGGCCCCTGAGACCTCGCCCAGCTTCCACCCAGGCTCAGCCTCTACCCCAACATTAATATATATATATATATATATATATATATATACACATACACACACAAACAGACTGCTTTGGGCTGAACACACAATAGAGACTACTGCTGACTGTACACACAATGCAGACTGCTGCTGGCTTTACACAGAATAGAGACTGCTGCTAGCTGTATACACAATAGAGAATACACAATAGAGACTGCTACAGGCTGCATACAGAATGAAGACGGTTTCCCTTAATTATAATGTTTTTTTCCAGCTAGCACCTATTCACACAAGTGTCGCCAGTCAATCTTAACTTTTAGTGTACTATATTCTATACTTTGTGTAGGTTTTGCTTCTAGTTTTGGCTATGAATTTTTCTTCCTTGAGCCACTTTAATATTACATAGTGAGTAGCCTTTTTGATACTTTGCTTATTGTGGTGCACCCTATCCCTGTTATTATTACAAAGTACTGGACAGTCATATGTAGGGTATTGCTACATTCAAGAAAAATTGTGTAACACATTATGTGGCCTTTTTTACATATTCCCTTTGTGAAAATTGGAAATCTGTGGTTAAAACTACAATCTAGTGGAAAAAAGGAATTTTTTGGTCATTATTATTTGTTGTATCAATGTGCCCACTGCACCCCTGAATTAAATCTCTGAGGGGTGCAGTGTGTAAAATGGGGTGACTTTTAGGGGGTTTCTGCAGTTATGGCATCTGAAGGGCTCTGCCAATGGCACCCACAAACCATTCCAGCTAAAACTGAAATCCAATATGGCATTCTTTTCTTCTCCACTCTGTGCGGTGCTTCAAAACTAGTCTTTAAGCACATATGGGGTTTTGGCATACTCAAAATAGATTTCTTAACATATTGTGTAGTCCACTCTCTCCTGTTACTGTAGTGAATTTGAATTTGTTGTTAAAGAAACATTTTTGTGGTTAAGAATGTATTTTTTTCATTGTCAGGGGTCAACGTTATAAAATTCTGTGAAGCACTTGGGGGTTCAAGATGCTCATCAAACATCTAGATAAATTCTTCGGGGTCTAATTTCCAAAATGGGGCCACCTGTTTGGGAGCTCCACTGTTTAGGCACAGCAGGTGCTTTTGCCAATGTGACATGACACCCGCAAACCATTTAAATCAAATCTGAATTCCAATGTGGGGCTCCTTCCCTTCTTCACTTTGCACTGTGCCTCACAAGTAGTTTTCGACCACATATGAGGTATTGGCGGACTCGGAAGAAATTGAACAACAAATTTTATGGTGCATTTTCTCCTGTTACTCTTGTGAATATGAAAGATTTGGGGTTAAAGCAACATTTATGTGGTAAAAGTTAATTTTTTTTCCAAAATGTTTATGGCTCAATGTTATACAATTCTGTGAAGCAACTGAGGGTTCAAGGTGCTAACCACACATCTAGATAAATTCCTTGGGGGTCTAGTTTACAAAAATGGGTCACTTTCGGGGAGTTTCCACTGCTTAAGCACATCAGAGGATCTCAAAACATGACATGGAGTCCTCCACGTATTCCAGCCAATTTTGCGTTCAAAAGGTCAAATGATGCTCCTTCCATTGTGAGTCCTGCCATGCAGCCAAACAGTGGTTTTTCACCACATATGGAGTATCGGCGTACTCATGAGAAATTGCCCAACAAATTTTGTGGTCCATTTTATCCAGCTGTCCTTGCAAAAAGGGAAAAAAAAAAAAAAAAAGAGAGAGGATAAAAAATAATTTTGTGGAAAAAATGTTTATTTTCATTTGCATGGCTCAACATTATAAAATTCTGTGAAGCACCTTGAGGTTCAAAGTGCTCACGAAACATCTAGATAAAATCAGTGGGAGGTCTAATTTCCAAAATAGTGTCACTTGTGGGGGGTTTCCACTGTTTAGGCACACTAGGGGCTGTCCAAACGCAACATAGCATCTTCTAATGATTCCAGCCAATTTTCTGTTCAGAAACTCAAACGGTGCTCCTTCTCTTCCGAGCCCTGTCATGTGCCCTAACAGTGGTTTTCTTCCGCATACTTGGTATCACAGTACTCAGAAGAAATTGTCCAAGTTAGCTAAAAAAAACATTTTTTCTTTGCCACATTTGGGTAGATAAAAGAAAGATGACAATGGAAAGTTTTGAAACTTCAAAACCTCTTTACACTGCCAACACTGGGTCAACGTCAGATATAATAATAAATCTTGTATGCCTTTTTACACAGCATTGCATTGCAAAATTATGTTATAGAAACATATAATTTACACCCCTATGAATAATGGATGTATCCAAAAGGAACAATTTTTAAAAGCTTTGGATTAGTATCTGCTATGCACTATGCTTTTATACATAACCCTGTATCAATGCAGAAATCAGTTTCTTTTAAGGTTCAAGTGTCATGGCTACAAAAGCTCTCAAAGCTGAGTGCAATGAGGATTGTTTATTTGCTGATCATATCTTTTTGTTGACTGGCAGACAGTAAAAATCTTTTAGAGTTCTTGTCATTTTGGGAAGATTTTCTTCATGAAAGCACAATTGGGAATTTTTTTCAATCCTTTGAGACTTGAGCTCCACTCTTGTTTGAAATTGTTAAAAAAAAGCCATGAGTCAAACAGTTTCCTTTTGGCGCAATATTGCCTAATAGAGTTCCCTATCCTAAGAGTCATGCAAAGTGTATGCCTAGAAGTGTATTTCAAACTATGATAAGCTGACTCAGTTGCCTGATATTCTTTTTATTTCCATAGATATGATAAAAGCAAGTTTTGAATTTTGAATTTGAGTAAATAAAAACTTAATGCGCCTTGACCTTTAATGATACCTCAGGGTCAGTGCACTAAATTTGATATCTGTTTTATTCACTTTTATGATTTCCCCAAGAATGTTAAAAAAGGTCTAGAAACAGAGACGTTGACTAAGACGAATAGTAAAATGTTCCAAATATATTAATGTGAACTATTTTTTTACACAAACTGTTGATTTAACATAAACAAATGAGAAAGAAGCATGAGGAATAGAAAATTGCCTAGTGACTATAGCTTATAAAAGTGGAGACAATCATATATTTGTTTTTTAGAAAACTACCGTATTTTTCGCTTTATAAGACGCACCGGATTATAAGACGCACCCCCAAATTTGGTGAAGGAAATAAGAAAAAAAAGTTTTTAATGTTAAATGGGGTCCGTCTTATAATGCCAGTGTCCGTCTTACAATCAGTATATATGTCCCTAATCCTGGTACATAAACCCCCCAATTCTGGTATATATATCCCTCATCCTGGCATATATGTCTCTCATCCTGGTATGTATATTGCTCATCCTGGTATATATGCCCCCCCATTCTGTATATATGGCCCCCATTCTGTATATAGGCCCCCATCCTGTATATATGCCCCCCATCCTGTGTATGTGCCCCCTCATCCTGTGTATGTGCCCCCTCATCCTGTGTATGTGCCCCCTCATCCTGTGTATGTGCCCCCTCATCCTGTGTATGTGCCCCCTCATCCTGTGTATGTGCCCCCTCATCCTGTGTATGTGCCCCCTCATCCTGTGTATGTGCCCCCTCATCCTGTGTATGTGCCCCCTCATCCTGTGTATGTGCCCCCTCATCCTGTGTATGTGCCCCCTCATGCTGTGTATGTGCCCCCTCATGCTGTGTATGTGCCCCCTCATCCCCAACCCTTTGATTATGGTATATGGCATCTTCCCCCCCCCCAGACCCCTATTGCTCACCGAGGGGGGTACAGCTGCTCAGCGGGGGTGCTGGAGGGAGGTTCTCGTGGGTGGGGGACACAGCTGCAGGACCAGAGCAAGCAGAGATGTACCGGCGGCAGTAAGCGGTGGGCGCCGCCATGTTTTTGTGGCTGGCTGCATTCATTAACACTGCAGCCAGCGGTAGAGGCTTCAACAAAATGGCCGCGGCCATAATGGAGACCCGCGGCCATTTTGAAGCCTCTACCTCTACCGGCCGGCTACCACAAGAAACATGGCGGCGCCCACCGCTTGCTGCCGCCGTTACATCTCCGCTGCTCCGGTCCTGCAGCGGTGCCCCCCACCCACCGGAACCTGCCTTCGGCCCCCCACTGGGCAGCTGCACCCCACAAACACCCCTCATATGGTAATATTTAATTTTTAATATTTTTTTTTTTTACATACGCTTTTTAAGACGCACCCCCGTTCCCCCCCAAAGTTTGGGGGGAACAAAAGTGCGTCTTAAAAAGCGAAAAATACGGTACATTAATGCAGCCACAGCAAATATATTTTGTTTACAGCCCTCCCAAGTGTATATGCCCCAGCATCTCCTATGATGTATATGCCCCAGGCCCTAATGTGATATATATGCCACAGCTACTCCTGTGATGTATATTACCCCAGCCCTTCCTGTGATTTCTATGCCCCCCCACCCTCCCCAGTGATGTATATTCCTCCCAGCCATCCTCAGTGATGTATATGCCCTAGCGTCTCCTATCATGTATGTTTATGCCCCAGCCTCTCCTGTGATGTATATGCCTCCTGTGATATATTTTCCCCAGCCCCTCCTGTGATGTATATGCCCCCATGATCTTCTGCAATGGGGGCATTCCATGTCAAGTGAACCAATGATTATTACCTCTATATTTTTAATTCTTTTGAGATTTTGTAGCATGTCAGACAATGCAAAATATGAAGAGAAAACATTTCTAAAAAAAAATTATTTTTTTTTTTTAAATGATTTTCAAAGTTTGGAAAAAGTGTGAATTTCGGTGATGCCTGCCTTTACATTTCTCCTCATAACTCGGGCTAGAAATAAGATAGAGAGACAAAAAAACACCATTCTACTCAGAATTGTACAGGCTTTCACCAGATATGTCACAAGAGGATCTTTGTTAATATTTTACCTATACGAACACAAACACAAAATTTTAAAACGCATTTCCGAAAAATTGGTTTCATTTAAAAATTTCCAAAACTGCCCATGTGTCTGTTATGCTCCTAGCCACATCTGTGCCAAAATTCAAGATGGGATCGCGATGGAATCATATTTTAAAATATTTAACTATTAATAGCGTCAATGGGTCATTCCATATCAAGTGATCTAAATATGAATTTTTTTTTACCTGACATCTTTAGATTTTTTTTATTTTTTTATATGAAGTACAAGTTTAGTTGATTACAAATTAAAAGTTTTGAAATTTTTTCTTCATCAGTTAATTTTTTACAAATTTTTAAAGTTTTAAAAAAGTGTGAATTTTGGCCTGGTATGGCTTTACATTTTTTATCTCGGGCTAGACTTAAGATAATGAGGTGGAAGAGGCATCATTTTCTCAGAACGATACCGGCTTTCATTTGGCATGTCACAAGACTATGTTTCTTTATATTTTGTTTGGGAAAAATCAAATTCAAAATTTTGATGCGCAATTGTGAAAAAATGTCTGTGTGTTACTTGTGTTCTTGGTTATATTTGTACAGAGATTCAACTTGAGACCTATCAGATTTATATATTTTTTATTTTATGGTTGTGGGAGTTATTACAACTTATTGAATAAAACATTTATATGCAACAAAAAAGAAACACAAAAAACAAATCCCATAAGTGCCAGGATAAATACATCTTAATCATCAGAACACAACGCTCAGCATTTTCAACCTGAATGCATTGAACAAACCAAAAGAAAAAAGGTGATCATATCCTCAAGTGTAATTAAACAAGATTAAAAGAACAAACAATATTAACACCTATTTATACATGTAAATGTGTTTTCTATTATATCACTAAACATCTTATTTATGAAGTGTGTAATAATAGTACAGTAGTTAAATCCTAGTTCTATAAAATATGAACTAATCAGACAATAATATGTTTTTAAAGTGGCCTTTTATCATCAATTTGTCCCTTCTAGTGGGTGAAATGTAATCTTGTCCATAAGCGCTTACTAGCAATGGTTATTTCCTTTTATGTTAAAGAGTATGTACGGCCTATTATGGTGTTCGGCTCCACTTGAGTTATTATCTGATTTTTGTTATCTTTTAAAATGTCTGGATTTCTTGGATACACAAAGGATGGCGCTGGACTAGAAGGATGCAATAAAGTCAATTCTACTTCTTCATTTTCACAATCTTTGGAGAGTACAGTAGCCGCCACCAGCGCTTTTTCAACATTTTTTTTCTAAAGGATTGTTACAGCATATATGATAAAATATTGTTCCTTGAGAAGTAGCAGCCATTGCTGTGTGAGAAAAATACAGTTAATGTTCAGTAAGGAAGATGGGTAATAAAAATAAAGATTTAGAGTACACTTGAGATATAACTGTGTTACTATAAAGTAAGTATTAGGGCTAGCGCATACGCAGCTTTTTCTGTCTGCGGATAAACGCTGCAGTTGTGGTAAAAACTAGGTAGCAAAAAAGCTGCCAAAACCGCAGCGTTTATCCATAGACAGAAAAAGCTGCGTATACGCTAGCCCTAATACTCACTTTATAGTAACACAGTTCTATCTTAAGCGTTCTGTAAATCTTTATTTTCATTACCCATCTTACTTAATATTAACTGTATTTTTCTCACACAGCAATGGCTGCTACTTCTCAAGGAACAATATTTTATCATATATGCTGTTGCAATCCTTTTGAAAAAACTGGACACACAACAAGAAAAAATCTTAGGCCGGTACAAGATTGGATGTTTCATATAAATCCAACAATCAATGCAGGCATGAAAAATATGATATGATAGAAAATATAAAGCCATGCCAGGCCAAAATTCGCACTTTTTTAAAACTTTAAAAATCTGTAAAAAATTAACTGATGAAGAAAAAAATTCCAACCTTTTTTTTGTAATTAACTAAAGTTGTACTTCATATAGAAAAAAATAAAAAAAAATCTAAAGACGTTAGGGAAAAAAAAAATTAATTTTTGGATCACTTGACATGGAATGACCCAATGTCTGTGCCCTCAGTGTCTTCAGTGATGTGTATACAGCAAAAGTACCATCTCCTGTTATATATTCATATATATATATATACAGCAGTCCCAGCGTCTGCTATGTAATGTATATACAGTAGTCCCAGTATCTACTATGTGATGGATATACAGCCGTTCCAGTGAGCCCTGTGTGGTGTATATGATTCATAAAACTTATCATAAAGAGTTGACTGCACTCCAGGCTGACACAAACCTGAAAAACCCGCTATGAGCAGCAATTAAATCAATATTCCTTAAAATCACAGCCGCACCAAAAAGAATCAGCTCCAGCCACCACTGTAGCAGTGAGTTCATGTGACCAAATATAGTCTGGAAATTTTAAAGTTGATAATGTTATGTGGCCAAGAAAGATGGTAGTAATTTCCAATTTCCGGCAAGAAAAAGGTTCTTTACCCCTGTATTAGAATAACAAACAAAAGATGCATGCCTTAATTTTATTTGCAATCACTGAGAAACCAAGCTATAAAGCCACATGAAAATTAGCCTAGAAGTGCATTGGGGTGTGTTAATGCACTCTGGTGGGCATTAGAAGTTTGTCAATGAAGTGATAACATTATATCTGTGCACTATAACATTGATGCACTGCAAAAAAAAATCCTAATCCATGCTTAAATTAACTAAATTTGGGAGGTATAATTTAACTCTGCTAAAAAATTAGTTTCAACAAGAAATTATATCTCAACAATATAACAGAACACATATCAAACTACAGAAATACCTTGACTTACGAATTTAATTCATTTCATGACTAAGCTCTTAACTCAATTTGTTCTTATGTTTAATTAAATTTCCCCGTTAAAATTAATTGATATGCTATTAATCTGTTGAAGCTACTACATATGGCCTACATTCTGGTACTGTATTTTTGATTACCTAACCTGGTACATGGTCCCCATCATAGTATATATGACAACCATCTGGACATGACCCCCTCTCCTGGTACACAGCACCCCAATCCTGGTACTTGGCCTTGGTATATGGAATCCCATCCTGGTACAAGGCACTGGTACATGGCACCAAGCCTGGTGCATGGCATCCTGGTACATGGGCCATCTTATGCTGTTGTATAGCCCCCCATTCTGTTATATGGCCCCCATCACACCACACACTTTATAAAAAAAAGAAACTCATACTCACCCTTCCTCTGGACCCCTGCAGCATAGAACAGCATTCTCATTATGCAGCAGCTGACAGTGTCTAAGAGCACAGCACTCACATGCTGATTAGCTGACTCATGCTCATTGATCAGCTGACTCGCTCTCACAGGCTAATCAGCTGACCACACTCACATGCAGCTAGCTGCAACGCAGGATTTCTTCAATGTTTCAATATTTTATTTTGCTTTGCAATAGTCTTACATGTCAAGTAAACTTAATCGACAAATACTACTATTGCAAAGCAAAATAAAATATTGAAACAATAAAAAAATCCTGTGTTGTGCCAGTATTATCTCTCAAATATTAAGCTGGGTGCGCCATCCCATTACTGAGCATCACAAATTAGGGAGTGCTGTCTAGATAATCTTCACTTCATGCAGCTGGTTTGCATGATGAGGACATTGCACTGGGGACCGGACAGAGGATGACTATAAGACTACATTCAGACTGTCCATTTTTTGATCCATTTTTTGCAGTGCACTGCATAAAACGGATCTCTCAAATAACATCTCAGCAAAGTGTATGGGTGATCCATTTTTTCACTTTAGTAGTGCTCCATTTTAGAAATAGTCTACACGCACTTAGAGACAACATCTTTATTACTCCTTCCCCACCCCATACCCATCCACGATCCTAGTCTTCTCTGTCTACTCTCTTCATGAACAGATGCAGTTCTGCTACATCACAAGCCAGAGGAAGAACGCTTCTGCTCCCCGTGGTCTCTACTGAGATGTATGGCTCAGCGCATGGGCTTGCACCAGGGGGAGGGACACGATCAACGACATACATATACATCCTTGGTTGTGAAGGGGTTAACAATGTGCCAAGTATCTATTGTCCTAGTTAATAGAAGTTCAAATTGTTCAATAACCTTTGGCACTGATGGAATATTTTTATTGAGATTGTGTAATCTATTCTTTTCCACTGAAATGTTCTTGCCATGAACAAATCAAAAATAGTCAATGATTAACCTGATTAAAGCATGGGATGAAGTAGTAATAATGTCATCTCCAATTTTTAGAGTTACATATTAAGAAGATGAGTCATACAAATTTATGTTATTCACAAATCATAATATGCTTCCTTACCTGGAAACAGATAAAAGGAAGTACAGGAGTGGTGTTGACTAATTAGTATAGCATGTAGCATTTTAGCACAAACCATTTGTACAGCACTGAAAAGGAAACAAAATATAAATAAAAAAGACCATGTTTTTAAGAAGTAATGTTTTAAAAATAAACAAGCAAGATCATTGCTGAATTCAGTTCTAATGTATTTTTATGAGCCCAGCTAAGGCTACTTTCACATTACGGATTTTAGGGAGCCGATGCTGTCCGATATAAATCGGACAGCATCGGCTCCCTTCTGATGCCTGGAATCGGGTGCCAAACAGGCACCCGATTCCGGCATAAAATCGGCGCCTCCGGGCTGAAAAAAAAAATTATGCTCACCTCCCCCGAGCCCCCGCCGTCTCCAGCCGTCTTCCTGAAGGTTTCCGGTGGCTCCCGCGGGCTGCAGAGGTCTTCTGCATGTGTTCAGGACCTGCGGTAATGTCACAGTCATGTGACCGCGGGTTCCACCATGGTAACCCGCGGGTCACATGACTGTGACATCACCGCAGGTCCTTTACACATGAATAAGAAGACCTCTGCAGCCTGCGGGAGCCACCGGATGCCTTTAGGAAGACGGCTGGAGACGGAGGGGGCTCGGGGGGAGGTGAGCATAAACTTTTTTTTTTTTTTTTAACCCTTGTGCACCCAGGAGCAGTTTTACTGTACTGAGCATGCTCAGTACAGTAAAATGGGGTCCGAGGAGACATCAGATGTTTCCTCGGACCCTTCTCCATAGGGCACCATGTTATAGGGATCGGGTCAGATCGGATGTGCACTAAATGCCATCCGATTTGGTCCGATCCAATTCTGTCCGATTTTATTATCGGTGCAAAAATCGGTGCAGGCTCCGATTTTTGCACCGATAATAAAATCGGACAGAATCGGATCGGACCAAATCGGATGGCATTTAGTGCACATCCGATTCGGTCCGATGCCCATAGAGCTGCATGGGGCCAAATTCGGATCCGATGCTGTCCGATTTTGATCGGACAGCATCGGATCTGAAAAATACGTAATGTGAAAGCAGCCTTAGTAAAATCATTTCTATTTTTTATTTAATATACTGTGCTTACACTGACAAGCAAATGGGTTACAATGTTTTGAACTTTTAAGCTTCGTATTTCATTCACTACATATTTGAGCGTGAGACTAACTTAATTTTAAAGACAATTACCTTATCTATCTCATAAATATATTTGAATTGCGACTATTTAGCATGTCATTAGTTATGCAGATTTTGTTATGTCACTGCTAGAGATGAGCCACCACCCTAGTGTTCGAATTCGATTCGTCGAATTGGGGGTGTGATCGTCGAATGTTCGTCGAACACTGTCGAACACCATTGAAAACAATGGCATGCAAACACAAACACATACAAACACATAGAAAGCACATTCAAAGGTGTCAAAAAGATGACAAACTACTCAGAAGACACAACAAACGTATGGAAAAGTGACAAGTACATATAAAAATGTGACAACACAAGAGCTGGAGGAGTAAAAGGAGACACAGATATAAGCATGTCATGCCCTTCTAAAATCATGTAAAAGACAGCAAGGGGACTCGAACAAGAGTCTCCATTTTTTCCAAAAATTGGGACACAGACACCACTTAAGTGGCATCAATTGCCCCACAGTTGCAAACTTTAAATCGTTACTGTTATGAAGCACAAGCAAAAATCCACAAGCCTTTAGTCTCCCCAGGATGACACAGGGGTAGAAAAGTCCTTGCGGATTCATGACTTGTTCACCTTGATGAACGTTAGTCTATCCACATTCTGGCTGGACAGACGCGTGCGCTTATCTGTCCATGAGTCCACCACCATCTGTCCACCTGCGCTTATCTGTCCACCACCAACAGTGCTGAAGACACGTTCAGAAAGAACGCTGGCTGCGGGGCACGACAGGATCTCCAAGGCGTGAGTGGCGAGCTCAGGCCATTTTTCCAGCTTGGAAGCCCAAAATGAGCAAGGGACCAGTTCCACAGTCATGGCATCGATGTACACTTGGAGATACTCCTGTGAGATTCACTCTGTGTACCACTGGTGTTTTGTGGAAAAGCCGATCTAAGATTGTGCTTCTGCTGATACTCTTGCATGCGAGCTTCCCTTTCTATGGCAGGAATTATTTCGGCAAATTTTGTCTTGTAGCGGGGATCTAAGAGTGTGGCAACCCAGTAGTCGGCATTACTTCTAATTTGGACAATCCGAGGGTCATGTTGCAGGTAGTGCAGCAAGAAGGCCCTCATGTGTCTTGCGCATCCAGGAGAACCAAGTCCTTGTTGTGTTGGTGGCAGTGAGGTGAGAATCATGCTTCCTTCCTCTGCCCTCTCCCCCCAACCTCGCACAACAGAAATGTCATCAAGGTCTCCCTCATCTGTGAATCTTCCATGCCCATCGCTAGTTCATCCTCCATTTCTTCCTGGGCTCCTGCACCTTACTCAACAGTGTGGCTGCTACCATGCACCCTCGTTAATCCCTCTCCCCCACCCTCCCATGCCTGCCATCTTGATGCTGCCGACTGTGAGGACCTTCGTGACCTTGTTATCCCTTCCACATAGGACTCCTCCTGTACTTCTTCACCTCCTCTTGTCCGACCACCTGACTCCGAATACTGTTTAGAGTGTGCTCCAGCATGTAGATGACCGGAATAGTCATGTTGATAATGGCATCGTCAGTGCTAAATATCTTCGTCGCCATTTCAAAACTGAAGAAGGGTGCATAGGTCTTTGATCTGAGACCACTCCAGCAGCGTCATCTGCCCCACCTCTGGATCTTGTTCGCCCAGGCTATACGTCATAATGTATTGCACCAGGGCTCAGCAGTGCTGCCACAGTCGCTGCATTATGTGCAAAGTGGAATTCCAGCGTGTCGGCACATTGCATTTCAGCCGGTGAATTGGCAGGCTGAAAGACTTCTGGAGCGATGCAAGTCATTGAGCTGCGGGATGCGACCGCTGGAACTATGCACACAGCAACCGTGCCCTCTGCAAAAGCCCATCTAGGCCGGGATAGCGTGGTAAAAATTGCTGGACAACCAGATCCAACATGTGAGCCATACAAGGCATGTGTGTCACATTGCCCCGGCGAAGAGCCGCACGCAGGTTTGCAGCATTGTCGCACACAACCTTCCCTGGCAGCAGGTTGAGTGGAAACTCATTGCTGAAACTCGGTCTCCAGAGCTGACCACTACTCCTCAGCTGTGTGACTCACATTTCCCAGACATTTCAAGGTAAACACTGATAGCATTGAGTCCTGCTGCCACCATAATAAGGAGGTTTGCAGGATTCCTTGTGTGCAGTTACAACGCAGGTGGCATTATCAGACAGGCTTTGGGCGCAGGTGGAGGACCAAGACGAGGTTGAGGCAGAAGCAGTGGAGGAACTGGTACGTACCGAGGATTGACGTACAAATCATGGGGACGGCAAGACTTGTACGGCAGACCCTTCTCCAGCTCTCACCATTGTTACACAGTGCCCAGTCAGCGACATGTAACGGCCCTGTCCATGCTTACTCGTCCAAGTTTCTGTGGTGAAATGCACCCTGTCACACACAGTTTTTCAAGGAAGCGGTGATGTTGTCTGCAACATGCTAGTGTAGTGCAGGCACACCTTTCTTGGAGAAGTAGTGGCGTCTGGGCATCTGGTACTGGGGCACTGCGACGGACATAAGGTCTCTAAAATCCTCTGTGTCCACCAGGCGGAAAGGCAGCATTTCTGCAGCCAACAGCTTGCAGATAGTGAAATTCAACCGCTTAGCTTTGTCATGGCTGGGAGGAAATGGTCTTTTACTTGTACACATCTGAGGGACGGAGGGCTGGCTGCTGTGCTGAGGTGGGGTTGAGTAGAGTGTCCCCGGCAAACTGCTAATCTGTGAGGGAGATGCAGGGAGAGATATAATGTTACCTTCATCCAAAGGTGGTGCTCTTGATGTCCGAAAGAGCTCAACACCAGCAGAATTTTCCATTTCAAAAACAAGTGACGACCTGGCAATCACACTTCCTGTGGCGGGTAAAGAGGTGGAAGGTCTGCGTCCAAAAGCATGAGTGACAGCTGTTCCCACAGTCACAGAGGATGAAGAGCATGCGGATGCACTTGATGGGGCAGACGGTGGTTGACCCGCCCCGCTGGCCCGCACTGTAGCACAGTGAGCTTCCTACTGTGACTTGTGATTTATATCCATGTGACGGTTCATGCATGAAGTACTCAAACTATTGAGTTTTTGGCTTCTACTCAGAGATTGGTGACAAATCTTGCAGATCACATGAGTTGGGTGATCCATGGAGATATCAAAAAAGGCCCAGGCAAGGCAAGGCTTAGAGCCCACGCGACCTGCAGAGCCACCACGACTTCTGCTCAGAGGTAGAGTTATGGCTACGGATGCTGTTGTTGACGTGCTTCCAGTACTCCGTCTCTGTCCAGGAAGGCGCAACCTAACCTCGACGTCACTATCATCCTCCTCCACCTCCTCTGCTGGCCTCATCAACTGGCTGACTGAGGGTTGACAGTAAGTGGGATCTCCAACCTCATCATCACCCTGTGTGTTATCTTACCCCTTGACCTCAGAGACAACCTCTTCCTGCCCTGACCGAAAAGTTAAGTTGTCGGTCCAATCAGGTATCTGAGTCTCATCAGCATCTTCCTCATTGTCTCCACCAAGAGGAGTTACAGTTTGGGAATAAGGGTCTACATTATGCTCAGAAACTTCTTCATCTGGGCCTGGATCTGACTCACAAAGCTTCTGAGCATCAGTGCAGATCATTTCCTCGTCTGGACTCACTGCAGCTTTGGAGCAGACCTCTGATTCCCAGGCTATAATGTGACTGAACAGCTCTGCAGACTCAACCATCTCTGTTACCCCATACTCAGCAGTTCGGCGGGAGACTTGGGAGCTGGGAGGAAGCAAGTGCAATTAGGGCGACACCTCAGAGGACTGGAGGGTTTGGGATGTTGAAGTTGAGGTGGAGGAGAGGCCACTTGATGGAGCACTTGAGATCCATTCAGGCACCTGCTCTTTTTGTGCCTCATCTACAATAGGTATCGATGGTCGTGTCCGTAAGAAAGGGATCATATCAGATTCAATATGTAAGAAAAACGGCACTCACCAGGTCAGCGGGTAACGGGATCTTTATTGCGGGAACATACAAAGTGCAGAGAGTTCCCGCCTCACATGCATATTCCACTGCCTGAGAAGGATTACTGGTCGTAGTGGTGCCCCTTTTTCGTTTCTGTTGGATTGATCATATCAGATTGTCCACAGAAAGTAGACATCTTACTTTGGCTGGAAGATGGTCTTTCTTCAGCAGATGTTACTGTTGCTTTACCACCTACTCCACGGACACAAGCTTTTTTGCCCTTTCCACCACGCCGATTCCCCTTTCCACCAGCAGCAGGCTTTTTGCCACTCATTTTGTATGTGTCCAAATTGACAACTCTGCAGTTGTTGGGAAAAAAAAAATTGGGATGGAAATCGAGCAGAGCCGAGTGGCCAAACAGTGGTACTAGGCCCAAACGATTACCTGGGCTAGGTGCTGTTAAAAATTAGTCTGAACTAGACAGGTGGTATCGCTTGTTTCACAAGTGGGCTACACCACTGTCTAAATGACACTGCTACTAGGCCCAAACTATTACCTGGGCTAGGTGCAGTTAAAAATTAGTCTGAACTAGACAGGCGGTGTAGCGTGTTTCACAAGTGGGCTACACCACTATCTAAAGCACACTGCTACTAGGCCCAAACTATTACCTGGGCTAAGTGCAGTTAAAAATTAGTCTGAACTAGACAGGTGGTGTAGCTTGGTTCACAAGTGGCCTACACCGCTGACTACCAGACACTGCTACTAGCCCAAAAAGATTGCCTGGACTAGCTGCAGTAAAAAATTGGCTACTGGATAGACAGGCGGAGTAGCTTACTTTACAGTTGATCTACACCGCTGACTACCAGACACTGCTACTAGCCCAAAAAGATTGCCTGGACTAGCTGAAGTAAAAAATTGGCTACTGAAGACAGGTGGTGTAGCTTGCTTCACAGCAGTGCTACACTACCTTCCCTAAAGGATTGCCTGAGCTAGATTTGGCCAGATGCTGTGAAAAACACTTGCACAGCACTGGCACAGACCTGCCTGGCAAAAACTGCTAGGAACTGCTCTAACCTAGCCCTCAAAAGGGCTGATATTATAACTAGTCCCTACATCTATGAAGTAAAAATAAAAAGAGAAAATGTGCCTAGGTGCAGATGCTAAGTACCTCCAAAGGGATGCCTAGCCTAGTTTGGCCAGTGCTCGAAACAACTTGCACAGCATGGCACAAGACCTGCTGGCAAAAAACGCTGGAACTGCTCTAACCTAGCCCTCAAAAGGGTGATTTATAACTAGTCCCTACATCTATGAAGTAAAAATAAAAAGAGAAAATGTGCCTAGGTGCAGATCATTATATAAGGTTATAAACCCTCAACTTCAGTGCACTCACCTCTTTTAGTTGTGCAGGCTCCGCACAACTAGAGCTTCCAGCATGGGTGAGCAGTGAGCAGGTCGCTGAGTGGGAAAAATGGGATACAGCTGCTGTGTGGAGTGATCAGCGTGGCAGTCTCCTCCAAGGGAAGTCACGTGATCCGGCCATGTGATGCAGTGGGGCGTTCACTTCCGACATCAACCCAGGTCCTGTAACTTCTCAGAGCAGCTTCCCCCCGCTCTTCCCGAGGGGAGATAGGAACATAGATAAAATAGAAAGTGCTGTGTTATGGAGCATGCGATGGCTGTCGAAACGCGTTGTGGCGTGATAGTTTGCTCCTTTATCTGTATAATAAATTAGGTTGGTATATCAAATTTCAATTGTCCCAGTCCTGTTCCTATCCCTCTTGCACTCCATAACACCGCAATTTCTATTCCTATTCATACTTCTATGAAGTAACTCTGAAAAGGGCTAATATTTACAACTAATTCCTACTCCCTACTTGTCTGAAGTAGCCCTCAAAAGGGCTGAGATTCTAACTAGTCCTTACTCCCTAAACCTGTCTATCTAACTTGAGATTCGCTCACTATACAGCTAACACTTTATAGCGCCCACAGCAGCAATAGCAGTGCCCGACTGACACACAACTGCAGCACTGAGGTAGTGGCGGTGATGGGGAAAATGGCCGGGTCTTATAAGGCAAGGACATGTGACATACACAGCCAATGACACATGCCCTTGCTTGTGTGCAAAAAATGCACTTTGCTGTGTGTGTGTGTGTGTATGTGTGTGTGTGTGTGATTGGCTGACAGCTTGCACCGCCCCACTATATATGCGGTTAGGAGAAAAAAAAAATGGAGAGCGGCATTATTTCTGCAGCACTGATCTAAACCTCGCCCACCCCCACACAGTATACACTGAAACTGGATATTAACATTCGTTAATAGTATTAGGGTACCTTTACACGCCGCTACTGCCGGGTGGCTACAACCAGCTACTTCACGTGCACGAGCACGCACAAACGGTTGCAAACGGTACCCGCACCACCTTTACACGCCGCAACAAGGTGCGCTACAGTAGGTTACATCTATCTCTAGATACACCGCCGGGTGTCTCAAGTTACCTTCTGCCGAGCACCTTACCTCATTTACACACCGCTACAACAAGCTAATATGGGCGGACCTGGTGCAGCAGGGACAACACATAGGCGTGCCACAATTGTGGATTACGAGACATCCGTACGCTGATAGGACAAAGCAATAACATCATGATTGGCCAGGCAGCGCAGGAGGCTGATTAATACATGACGCTCGAGCAATTGTGTAGTGTGACTGGTCAGCTCCTTAAATATGCCTCCCTATGCAGCGACTACCAATCGTAATGCAGGAGCTTCTTCCAATGATCGCTGATGGGGTGCGGTAACCCGGAGCCTGTGTCACGCCCCAGCTACAGACCAGGTACACAGCCTGGTGTCCAGACATCCCTTCTGTTGCTTCTTTACACGCCGATACAGGTCGCTACAATCGCCTGGGTAGCCACCTGTTTCAGGGCAGTGCTCTGAAACAGGTGCCGCTACTGCTGAGTGGCTACAACCGTCTTCACACGCCGCTACCACGGGGTGAATTGCCGGTGCAAGATACATTTCTCGCATGTATCCGGTTTTAGCCACCCGCCAGTAGCGGCGTGTAAAGGTACCCTTACTGTGAAAAGCCAGTTACGCTTTTAGTGATCAAAGTGTTATTGAACAAAACCTCGAACTGCCAAATTTGAAGCTAATTGTTCGCATTCGTCAAATGACTCGAACACCGCCCAAAACAGCTTGAATTTGAGATTGGCGAACATTTTGAATCGAACACCGCTCATCTATAGTCACTGCATTGTTACTGTTTGGATCCCGATATTTGAAAAAACTTTTTTTTTCCTGTATACTACAAATTACAACCTATTCTCACATTTCCTATAGCTCAGTGTGTTATTAGGTTGATTCACAAGCAGAAGGTCACTGGTTCAAACTGAGGAGCAGCCATGAAGATTTCCCAAGAAAAGAGAAACAGCATCATCCAGCTCATTAAAGCAAAATATTGTAGTCAACAAGTCAGCCTATCACAAAATCTATCAGTTCTGGCAGTGAAGGTGGCTCATATGCTTCATAATAGTGAGAACACAGACATCCACGCATGTTACACAAGTCTAAAATGGTGGACGAAAAAGGTGAAGAAGCCTCAACTTCAATACTGTTTTAAGAAGCATCAACTTGTTTGCAAACAAAAAGTACAAAAAGTGGACAGTAGAATATTGGAAACAAATGATTTGGAGCAATGAGACACAAGTCAATAGACTATGCTCAGATGGGTTCAAGAGAATTAGAGACACATACAACAAAATTCTACACCTAGACATCATTTTTGATATAATACATATATATCTGTCATGGTGTAAGGTTGGACTCATATATATAGGGCTAATCGTCAATTAGAGAGACACAAAAGTAAAAAAAAAAATGGGTTCAAGTAGGTGTGGAAAAAACAAAGGGAAAAGGGGCTAAAAGATCGAGAAATTTAAGGAATGGTCAAGATTTGTGGAGGAAGATTGATGATATGGGGTTGCTTCAAAGCCAAAGGTGTTGGATACTTGACCAGGATTAATGGTGGTCTCAATGCTGAGCTACAAGTTAGTATCCTACAAGACGAGTTGCTTCATACACTCCAGTACTATGGTATGAAAAGTCGAAATACACTGTGTGCAGAATTATTAGGCAAATGAGTATTTTAAATCACATGATACTTTTTATACATGTTGCCCTACTCCAAGCTGTATAGGCTTGAGAGCCAAGTACCAATTAAGTAAATAAGGTGATGTGCATCTCTGTAATAAGGAAGGGTGTGGTGTAATGACATCAACACCTTATACAAGGTGTGCTTAATTATTAGGCAAATGCCTTTCCTTAGGCAAAATGGGTCAGATAAGAGATTTGACGGGCTCTGAAAAGTCCAAAATTGTGAGATGTCTTGCAGAGGGATGCAGCAGTCTTGAAATTGCCAAACGTTTGAAGCATGATCACCAAGCAATCAAGCATTTCATGGCAAATAGCCAACAGGGTCGCAAGAAGCATGTTGGGCAAAAAAGGCGCAAAATAACTGCCCAAGAATTGAGAAAAATCAAGAGTGAAGCTGCCAAGATGCCATTTGCCACTAGTTTTGCCATATTTCAGAGCTGCAACGTTACTGGAGTATCAAAAAGCACAAGGTGTGCTATACTCAGGGACATGGCCAAGGTAAGGAAGGCTGAAAAAGGACCACCTTTGAACAAGAAACATAAGATAAAACATCAAGACTGGGACAAGAAAAATCTTAAGACTGATTTTTCAAAGGTTTTATGGACTGACGAAATGAGAGTGACTCTTGATGGACCAGATGGATGGACCAGAGGCTGGATCAGTAAAGGGCAGAGAGCTCCACTCCGACTCAGATGCCAGCAAGGTGGAGGTGAGGTACTGGTATGGGCTGGTATCATCAAAGGTGAACTTGTGGGACCTTTTCGGGTTTAGGATGGAGTGAAGCTCAACTCCTGAACCTACTGCCAGTTTCTGGAATACAACTTCTTCAAGCAGTGGTACAGGAAGAAGTCAGTATCATTCAAGAAAAACATGATTTTCATGCAATGCTCCGTCACATGCATCCAACTACTCCACAGCGTGGCTGGGCAGTAAAGGTCTAAAAGAATATTCTATTTCTATTTCTATTATTGTGCCTTCATCTTTTCACTACACATTATTACACCAACAATGCCTCCCCTGCTGCACTCACTGCATCAGTAATACTTAAAGGGACACTTTCATGTCCTTAAATGCTATTAATTTGCAGATACCATGTAAACCTACTAAGTAGGTTGACTAGTGAGGGAATTAATGCCTCTACTAGTCAAGGCCAAATTTGCATATTATAAACGGACTTTAAAAATGTTTTTTCTAAAGATCTGTTTATGTATGCAAATTAATGATGGAACTTTTAGGCAGGTAATTTTGATATGTGCCCACAAATATTTGGTGGTTCTGGGAGCACAGAGGACCAGACAGTTTTCCTTGAAGCACACCCTATCAAGAAAAGAGAAAAAGCGGTGTGTATAAAGAAATTGGATAACCCAGACTTAATGCAAAATAGTAAACAATTTTTATTTGAACAAGGCACAGCAAACAATAATTAAAAACAATTAAATTACATAAAGTGCAATAATATGTAGACACAAACCCTCAAATTCACAGGCTCCAGTACCGAATAAAGTGCATGCCGGGGTAAAGGAAGAAATCTTTTTTTATAACCAATTGCCCTTCTTTTTTCACTTCTCCAAAAACATATAAAGTAAAGTGTACATGTGCAAATAACAAATAAAGGCTAGTTTACAACCTATGGAGCACAATTTTATGCTCAAAAGAGCCCAAAAAAGGGGCCCAAACTTAAGCACACCCTAGCACATTGACTGACAGCTGTCTCTGCTTAGCTTGAAGCTGTTAACCCCATACCACCTACCTAGTTTTCAACTTCATGACCAGGTCATTTTTTTCAATTCTGACCGGTGTCAAATTATGATATATGCAAACTGCCAAGTCAAGGAGGAAGTAGACGAACTCCAGTGCCACCTATTGAAAGAAGAAGTTATATAATTATATACCTGTACCTGAGGAAGACCCATTAAAAAAGTCGAAATGCGTTGTACTGCCCACTGTGATATACATTTTAAGAATAAAGGAAAATCTATTTGAACTCCGGGTCTCCTGTGGAAGCGCTGTACCAATAGACCGGTATACTTATTACTATATGTGACGAACCAGGTTTCCTAGATCTGATCCAACCGGAGTGGGAGAGCTGCACACCAAGGGAGATCTTATATGCAATATAACCAAGACACCTAAAAGGTGAGCAATATCAAAGTATAACATCTCTATGTTGAAATTTAATTACTGCACTAAGAGTTGCGCCGGGACTTTTTCTCTTTTATAGCCCCCTAGAGACTTCCAGCGAAGTTAATCTAAGTACTAATGCAAGCTAGCAGTGAGACTTTAGCTGCTAAATGTCACCTCTTGGCCAGCATGCAGGTTTAATTTCCACCTCCATAAGGAGAGTAGTTATTCCCTTGACCTCGTCATAGCCCCTCATAGTCATATCAGATCCCAAACTTTGCAGTGATGAGGAGCAATCACCCCAAAATGCAGCATCTGCAGATTGAGGTTCTAATATGGCATAAATTGTAAGTCATATTGCAAGACTCCTTAAAGAGAACCTGTCAGGTGGTTTATGCCCTCCCAGCTGTTACTGTCTGCACCTGCAGCTTCATAGTACTACTCTAATCATCCCTGTCTGAGCTCAGAGTATAATGGTAAAGATGAAAAAAGCATTTATACACTTACATTTCAGTCTACACCTTGGAGGAGGTAGACTATCTGGAAAGATAATAGTTAACTCACTATTAACTTGCATGGCTAAAGGACCTGTGTGATGTAATGATCATGTGACCATAGTGGGCGGAGCTAAGCAAGCAAACTTATGTCCTAAGGGCATTTAGTTCCGCCTATTGTAGTCACATGGTTATGACTTCACATCAGGTCTCCCAACATGTTCTAACATAAAGCTGAAATATTAACTATTAACCTGCCAGATAGATCACAGTCTCCAAGATGCAGACTGTGCCTCGTTTACATGAAAAAAGTAAGTATATAAATGCTTTTTTTTCACCTTTCACATTACAATCTGAGCTCAGACAGGAATGATTAGACTAGTATTATAAAGGTACAGGTACAGACAGTGATAGCTGGGGAGGCATAACCCACCTTACAGGTTCTCTTTAAAGAGTAAATGTTGACTTTTAGGATTGCTACTTTCAATAGGTGGGCACTAGAGTTGGTCTACTTCCCTGAAGAAACAATCTGTATATTTACCAGAGGAGCATTGTGGCTAAGTGTCTCCCCACTGCTAGCATGCAGGATTAATCTCCATAAGGAGAGTAGCTACATACATGGTCAAAATTGTTGGTACCCCTCTTTTAATGAAAGAAAAACCCACAATGGTCACAGAAATAACTTGAATCTGACAAAAGTAATAATAAATAAAAAATATCTATGAAAGTAAACAAATGAAAGTCAGACATTGCTTTTCAATCCTGCTTCCACAGAATTAAAAAAAAAATTAAACTCGTGAAATGGCCCTGGACAGAAGTGATGGTACCCTTAACTTAATAATTTGTTGAGCAACCTTTGAGACAATCACTGCAATCAAATGATTCCTGTAACTGTCAAGGAGACTTTTGAAACAGGTATTTTGGTCCACTCCTCAACAGCAAACTGCTCCAGTTGTCTCGTGTTTGAAGGTTGCCTTTTCCAGACAACATGTTTCAGCTCTTTCCAAAGATGCTCAATAGGATTTAGGTCAGGGCTCATAGAAGGCCACTTCAGAATAGTCCAATGTTTTCATCTTAGCTATTCTTGGGTGTTTTTAGCTGTGTGTTTTGGGTCATTATCCTGTTGCAAGACCCATAACGTGCAACTGAGACCAAACTTTCTGATGCTGGGCAGCACATTTCTCTCTAGAATCCCTTGATAGTCTTGAGATTTCATTGTACCCTGAACAGATTCAAGACAACCTGTGCTAGATGCAGCAAAGCAGCCCCAGAAGATAACAGAGCCTCTTCCATGCTTCATGCTAGGGACAGTGTTCTTTTCTTGATACGCTTCATTTTTCCGTCTGTGAACATAGAGATGATGTGCCTTGCCAAACCATTCCATTTTTGTCTCATCTGTCCATAGGACAATCTCCCAGAAGCTTTGTAGCTTGTCAACATGTAGTTTGGCAAATTCCAGCCTGGCTTTTTTATAATTTTTTTCAACAATGGTGTTCTCGTTGGTCGTCTCCCAGGAAGCCTGCTTTGGCTCGAACAACAAGGATGGTGCGCCCTGACAACGGATATTCCTTGAGCTTGAAGTTCACCCTTAATCTCTTTAGAAGTTTTTCTGGGCTCTTTTGTTACCATTCGTATAATCCGGCTCTGTGATTTGTCATCAATTTTCCTCCTGTAGTCACATCCAGGGAGGTTGGCTACAGTCCAATGGATCTTAAACTTTTGATAATATGTGCAACTGTCACATAAACATCAAGCTACCTGGAGATGGTCTTGTAACCTTTAACATACTTGTCTATAATTTTCTTTCTAATGTCCTGAGACAATTCTTTCCTTCGCTTCCTTTGGTCCATGTTGAGTGTGGAACACACCATGTCACCAAACAGCACATTGAGTATCTGTAGCTATATACAGGACCCCTGACGGATTACAAGATTGTAGCCACCTGTGATGCTAATTAGTAAACACACCTTGATTTAAAATGTCCCTTTTGTCACATTATTTTCATGGGTACCGTCATTTCTGTCCAGGTCTATTTTAGGAGTTTAATTTTTTTTTTAATTCTGTGGAACCGGTGTTGAAAAGCAATGTCTGACTGTCATTTGTTTATTTTCATAGATTTTTTATTATTACTTTTGTCAGATTTAAGTTATTTCTGTGACCATTGTGGGTTTTTCTTTCATTAAAGGGGAACCAAAAAGTTTGACGTGTGTGTTCCCTTGATTTTATGATATAAAAACTCTGGAATGCTTCAATGGAGCTCAGTGATAAGCTTGTTTTTTCATGACATATTGTACGCCACGTTAGTGCTATTTTTAAGAAGATATTTTTTGTTTGTGAAAACATCAGAAATTTAGGGAAAATTTCTCAATTTTTGAACTTTAAATTATTATACTCTTAAACCAAAGTTTTTTCATACAAAATAGTTAATAAATAACATTACCTACATGTCTACTTTATCCGGGATATACATGTAAAATAACAAAATGTGCCTAGGCAATAACAGGCAGGTAGCTGCACCTACTTGCCTGTTGGTCAACACCAGCACAGGTCAGTCACAGACTGCTTCTGCTGGGGGGCACATAGTGTGGTAAACACAGAGCAGAGCGGCTCTGCTCTGTGTAAGTGGGTGGGGGGGAACAGCTGATGTCACACTGATTGACAGATGGCTCCCCGCTACCTGATTGGGAGCCGGCTGTCAATATGCGTGATGTCGGCTCTGATGCTCGTCCACAGATGGGAGATTCCTCCCCTCTGTAGTTGTGACAACAGCAGAGGCCAAAAAAATAACTGAGAGGAGCAGTCTAAAACTGCTCCGTCGGCAGTAAACGGTGCCAGGCACAACAGGCAGGTAGGTGGCAGCTACATGCCTGTAAAGGTACCTTTACACACGGCTACATTTGTAGCTTGTCACCAGGTAACTTACTGGTTGCAGTGAAATCATGGATACATGATTCCATTTGTACACAGCAACAAGATAGAACCATGTATCCATGATTTCACTGCAACCTGTAAGTTGCCTGGTGACAAGCTACAAATGTAGCCGTGTGTAAAGGTACCCTTAGTGCTAAGGCACAATTTTTTGTAGATATCTCAAATATCCTCTTAAAGTTTATCAGTACTGTATTTTTCGGATTATAAGACGCACTTTTGTTCCCAAATAATTTTGAGGGAAAGTGCAGGGTGCATTTTATAATCTGAATGTATTGATTATATGATGCAGGAAGGCGGGGGGTGGCTTTGCAGCGCAGTCCGGGGCGGACTGGCTGTCGGAGGCAGCAGGAGGTCACATGTGGTGATGGACTGGGGGAGCAGTGCATATTACTTTGCCTGCACCCCCCGTGATGGCTCATGCCCCCCCATGCTGCTGCCCATTATAAAATAACAACCATGTTACTTACCCTTTTCAGTGGTGTCCTCCAAGGTCTCCCTCCTTGCCGCTACGCCAGCACTTCCTGATTCTTCTCGGTAAAGCTGGTGATGTGATCGGCAAAGCAAAGTGACATCATCTCTGCGCGCCCGATCACATGACCGGCTCCCGAGAGGAATCAGAAAGTGCGGGCGCAGCGGCAAGGAGGGAGACACGAAGGACAACGCTGGAAAGGGTAATGGTGGGTTTACATGCTAGGATATCGTAAACAATATCCTTGGAACGATCATGTGACCGTGATCATTCCGACATCGTTAGTGTGCTGTCACACACAGGATATTGTTTACGATATCCTATGCGGCAGCGCAACTGTTAAATAGGAGAGGAAGGAGTGAGCGATGTAATAAAGCGGCAGGAATAGGAGCTTTTTGAACGATATCGTTCAAAAAGCTGTCACACTGAACGATGCTTCTTCCTGAAGCGTTAATTCGACAATGAACGATAGCTTTGAGGTCAAGATCTCAAATCTAGGATGAACGATCCAGCGATCTTTTCATCCTATATCATTTGTTTACACGCAACGACGCCCGAACGATATCTTTTCAACGATCACATATCTGTGACGTTTCAAAGATACAATTCAGGGTATCCTAGCGTGTAAACCCACCATAAGTAACATGGTTGTTATTTTATTATGGCCAGCAGCATGGGGAGGGGCCAAATCCAGCATAGGTGGGCATGTGCCATCACTGGGGGGGACTTGTGCCATCACTGGTGGGGGGAGATGTGCGCCAGCACTTGGGGGGGCCGTGTGCCAGCACTGGGGGCCATGTGCCATCACTGGGGCACGTTTGCCAGCCATAACCAGATTAAGGGGACCATATCTAGGTTGGGGAGGCTATATCCCAGGATGAGGGGGCTATGAGGGACATATACCCTATATGATTTATAATAGGGACACTGGCATTATAAGATGGACCCTATTTAACAGTAAATTACTTTTTTCTCTTTTCCTTCACCAAATTTGGAGAGCGTCTTATGATCAGGTGCGTCTTAGGGTGCTTTCACATTGGCGTTTTTGCCTGGATCCGGACAAAAAAAACGCACTTGCGACAAGCCTCATGCATTGTGTATGGGGCTTGCGGTAAGTGTGCGGCAGAAGTGGCAAGTGCGGTTTCGTCAGATGCGGGCGCGAAAAAAAACGCTGCTGACTGCGTTTTTTTTCCGCAAGCCCCATACACAATGCATGGGGGCTGCTGCCAGTGCTGCTACTAGGCGGCACTTGCGGCAGATGGGGTTCTTGTCCGGATCCGGGCAAAAACACCAATGTGAAAGCACCCTTATAAAGCGAAAAATACGGTAATTTCTCCTTTTCCCAAGAAAATTTACAAAACCATTTTTTTTTCAGGGATCACATTACATTTGAAATTACTAAGAGGCCCATTTGACAGAAAATACTAAAAAGTGACATCATTCTAAAACTGCACCCATCAAACTGCTCAAAAATACATTCAAGATGTTTATTAACCCTTTCGGTGCTCTACAGAAACTAAAGAAATATGGAGGGAAAAATTAAAATGTTACTTTTTTTTACAGAAAAATTTTTTTTAGCCACAAACTATGCATTTTCACAAGTGTAACGAAAGACAATGCACAACAAATTTGGGGTCCATTTTGTCCTGAGTACACATATGCCCCATATGTGGTGAAAAAACTGTTTGGGGATATAGCAGATGTCGGAAGGGAATTAGCACTATTTGACTTTTCGAAATCAAAATTAGCTGGAACTGTTTGTGGAAATTATGTTGTATTTATGAGACCCTGATGTGGCTAAACAGTGGACCCCCTACCCCCCCCCCCCCCCAAGGGACCTGATTTTGGAAATTAGACCCCTCAAGGAACTTCTCTATAATTGTGGTGAGCACCTTGAATTCTCAAGTGCTTCACATAATTTTACAAAGTTGAATTGTAAAAATGAAAAAAATATTTTTTTTCCATAGGAAAAGTTCCTTATGCACTAAATTATTTCATTTTTACAAGGGTAACAAGAAAAAAATGGACCTCGAAACTGGTTGTGCAGTTTCTCTTGAGTATGCGAATACCCCATATGTGGTGGGAAACTACTGTTTGGACATGTTATGGAGCTCCAAAATGAAGAAGTGATGTGTTGAATTGCAGACTTTGATGGAATGGTTTTGTTGGTGAAATGTCACGTTTGGAAAGCCTCTGATGTGCCTAAACAGTGGAACCTTCCATAAGTGAACCCATATTGGAACGGATAGTGTTTTACTGGTATGTGAATTTTATAATTTGGTGACATAGGTCAGTTGTGTAGAGTGCATCAGGTTGGCATATGTAAGTTGTGTAGAAATAAAAGTAGAAGTCCATGGATGTGTAGTAGACTTTGAAGCATTCTTTTAAACACAGGCAATGTTTGCCAAGGCAGGTGTTGCATTGCCAAGTGGTGTGGTTTCAGATTTCCTTTTCTATAACACACATGACATATCTTTGCGACCTTAGTTTCTTTGCTGTTTGAGGGACCTAACGTGGCAAATGTTGCCCTAATACTATAAGGGCACCCTCAGTGAGGCGCTCTTGTTCCTGATTTCCAAATATTAGGGCATTGATCACTACCTCCTGGAACTGAAGGAATGTTGTGGTCTGGCCTGTGCATTCTTAGAATACAAAAGCATTACACAGTGCTATTTCTATGATCTAAATGGCCAGCTTTTTGTACCATCCTTTAGCTTTGAACATAGCATTGTAGGGCTGGAGGACTTTATCAAAGAGATCAACTCCCCCATGTTTACTGTACCTCAGGACACAGTCTGGTTTGTGGATCTGTGAAGATCAGCAGCGATTAGGGTGCTTCCATTACCATTCATCATGGTCAAGAAAAGGGGATTTTTAGCAGTCACCATAAAATCCTTTTCTTGAAGCTTCAATTGGGGACACAGGAAGACCTTGGGTGTATGGTTGCTACCATCAGGAGGCTGATACTATGCAAAAAAACAAAGAAGCAACTACATCCCAGCAGTATACACCCACCTACTGGCACAAATTCAACTCAGTTAGTGAGAATACCAATAGGAGCAACCATAAGCACACCAACCTGCTCAACTATATACAAAGGGAGGGAACTGTGTCCCCCAATTGAAGCTTCAAGAAAAGGATTTTACGGTGAGTACCAAAAATACCCTTTTCTTAATCGTTTCATTGGGGGACACAGGAAGACCTTGGGACGTATAATGGCAGTCCCGTCGGGTGGGTATAATAACAGAACTGATCGGGCAAACTCAGACGACAGCAGCCTAAAGAACTTTGCACCACAGAGCAGCAGAGGCGTGAGTATGAACTTTCTAAAATTTAACAACAGTGTAAACAGACGACCAGGTAGCCACTTTGCCAAGGGGGGCGCCCGAACCGTGAAGTCTAACAGCCAAGGAGGCTCCCACTGCTCTAGTAGAGTGAGCTCTTATTCTGGACGGACAAGGAACCTGCTTAACGCGGTATGCCTTTGAGATAGCGGAGCGAATCCACAAGGCAATCATAGCCTTGGAGGCTACCAAGGCCTTGCGAGCACCGTGTGGAACCACAAAAAGAGTCTGTTCGCCGAAAATAAGCTGTTCGCGCTAGGTAGATACAAAGAGACCTTACTAAGTCCAGATTGTGTAATATATTTTTGCAAGAGTGAGATGGAGCTGGACAAAGAGAGGGTAGTATGAACTCCTTGTTGATATGAGAAGATGAGACTACCTTTGGTAGGAACTTTTCCATGGGACGAAGTACTACCTTGTCCTGATGGAAGATCAAATAGGGAGAATGGCATGAGTGAGCCGTGAGTTCAGAAACCCTCCTGAATGGAGGTGATCACCACCAGGAAGGAGACTTTCCAAGCTAGGAGAGGAAAACTGATCTCCTGTAGGGGCTCGAAGGGCGGGCCCTGAAATACATCTATTACCAAATTCAAATCCCAGGGATCAAGTGGGGGGCGAAACAGAGGAGTGACGTGCATGACTCCCTGGAGGAACGTCTACACCTGTGGCCGCGAGGCCAGCTCCCTCCGGAATGGAAAAGAACAGAAAGGGCAGACATCTGGCTCTTCAGGGAGCTGAAGGATAGTCCTGCATCAAGGTCAGACTGGAGAAAAGCCAGGAGAGATGGCAGAGAAAAAAAACATTGGGAAACGATTGCGGTCTTCGCACCAGAAGAAGATAGCCTTCCACGTGCAGTGATATGCTTTCCTGGCCTTCAACATGGTCTGGATGACTTGTTCTGATAAACCCGATAAATACTGCGGCTTCAACAGCCACGCCGTTAAATTGAGCGAATGAGAATTTGGGTGTCAAAAAGGACCCCGAGTCAAGAGATTTGGGAGATTGGGGAGTGGCTATGGAGCATCTGCTAGAAGGTTGACAACCAATGTGTACCAGAAGCGTCTGGGCCAATCTGGAGCTACGAGAATTACAGAAACCCTTTACGTTAGGATTTTCTTGATATAATGGTATAAAAGACCGGGAACAATCATGATACTGAGCTACATCAGTTTAAAGCATTTTAGAGATAGAGACCAGAGATGTTTTTTATGACCCAGATTAGAATACCTGAATGACCACACAAAAGTTTGCAGTACAAAAAAGTTTTAATTAAATTACTGGTGGTACAAAACAGGTAATAGTAAAAAGGTAATCATGGACAGTGTGGAAAAGAGGGGAGAGGTGAGAGAGGAAGGCAGGAGAGACAGAGGACAAAGGTACCCTCACCCTGGAAGCTAATAAGATATGCCTATGCACCTGAAAAAAGCCTAAATAAAGTAGTGCTGTAAAAAGATACAACTATTGTAGGAAACGATGCAGGCAATCCCAGAAAGCTTACCCATAGGGATGAATAAAGGGGTCCAGTGTCCTCCTGCCTTCAACTCGGAGGCCCCGACACGTGTTTCGCGTCGGCTTTCTCAAGGGGCAGGTGGTGCAGGGTGCTCAGATTAGCTGGCCTATATAGGAGGGGACACGGGTAACAGCTGCAGCTTGTTCGGCTGCATCACGCACCTTTCCGGCGGAAGCATAACGGCGGGGGGGGCCGCTCTCCCGGGTGCGCCACGATCGGGAAGAAAACTTCCCATGACGTCACATCCGGGCGCAACCATGAAGGAGGTCCCCGTCACCGAAAGCCTCCGGCGGTTGAGTGCGCATGCGCGCGCTGCTCGCCGCCATTTTGGAGAAGGGCAAAAGAGCTCTTTTTTGCCCTTCTTCATCTATCAATGGGGGCACTGACAGGGAGAGGATTAGAAGTAAACGGCCGGGGATCAGGGAAGGAGAGGAGGATGACAGACAAAAAGCAGGGCATGAGTATGCCAAAGATAACAAAATTTGCACTGGAGGAGAATACAAATTGCAAGGGGAATAGACATGGAGACATAAATAACAAATAAAACGTAATCAGATCTAGAAGTGTCCATGAAACACAGCCCCACACTCCTCCTCCATATCAGCTTTGTGTCAATCAACTCTCCATGATGGTTATCGATATCTCCCAGGCCAGGATGCTTCACCAATTGTGTCCAAGTTAAGGCTGTCAGTCGGTCACACATAGGCCAGCATAAGAAAAAGTGCAATGCTAAAATAGACAAAAGTGAAAAAGAGCAACGTTAAAAAGCTGACTTTCCTCATTAGAGGGGCAGATAGCCAAGAAAATCTCTCAGCTGGCAAGACAAAAAGCAGGGTATATCGGTCTCTACATGGCGGAAGAATATCAATCCGGTATCAATATTAGAATCATTAAAACTGAGAATAAAATCGAAAAAGTGGGAGGCAAAGATCAGACCCCGGTCATTAAGAGTCACAGGAAATACCTCATGAACAAATGACATATTTGGAGAGAAACAGCGCACTGATCTCGCAACCAAAAATAGCTTAAGGTAGAAGGGGTTATATATAGAACCACAAATAGATCCAGCCAACGCATACGCCAGACTGTGCATGCATACAGTTGTTTAGGTGGGAGTTAGGATTTTCTTGAGTATCCTGGGAATGAAAAGGATGGGGTGAAAGAGGTAAGGAGGGGCGAACTGGGTCCATGGAATTGCGAGAGTGTCCACGCCGAGGGCCAAGGGATCTCTGGACCTGGCCACGAAGGGATGGAGCTTGTAATTGTCCCTGGAGGCCATCAGGTCTATATCTGGAAATCCCCATCTGAGGCAAATCTGATGTGATACAATTGAGTTTAGGGACCACTCTTCTTGGTCTAACCCCCTGGACTGAGGTAGTCGGCTGCCCAGTTGTCCACTCCAGGAATGTAGATTGCTGATATTGCCGGAAAGTTTAGCTTTGCCCATTGAAGGATTTGGGTGGCTGAGCAACTTCGAGTCCCTCCCTGGCAATTTATGTATGCCACCATCGAGTTGTCCATCTGAATCCGGACATGGCGGCCTGCTAGGATGTCTTGCCAGTAAAGAAGGACTCAAAGGATCGCCCTGAGTTCTAGGATGTTTATGCAAGATAAGAAAGAGAGAGGGGCGCAATGTGTAGGAGTATCATGAACATAAACAGTGGCAAGGAACAGGTGGTCGCTCACCTTCCAGGGTTGTGCAAGCACTGCACATCCCGGTTATCAGCTATGTGATGGCCCCTGCTGTGTTAATCCTCCTGATATCACCAACGCAGCTTCGGGTATAACGGCTGTCAAGTCACGTGGTGCGGCTGCCGGAATTGCGTCACCGCAGGTCCTCCAGCGCTGGTCTCCTGTTGCCAGGCAACACCAGGTCCTTGCGGTGATATGGTGGTAGCGTGTCCAGCTGCTCCAGAGAGGGAAAGGGTATATTGTATATGGATATAAGCGGTCTATTAGAAGCGCTTTGGACACAGACTTCAGGAGGTTCAGATGATATTAAACAGACCTTATCTCCTCCCCTCCGTTCGATAGAAATGCTATCTTTCATATACTTGATACCACCTGATGACGATAGCATTTCTATCGAAACGCGTTGTGGAGCTGTGGAGGGGAGGAAATAAGGTCTGTTCAATATCATCTGAGCCTCCTGAAGTCTGTGTCCAAAGCGCTACTAATAGACCGCTTATATCCATATACAACACTAGGTTTATGGGCAGGGAGGTTTCTTGAGGGTTCCATCTGCCCTGGGCTGTGCGGCCGTGGAAGGTCTCACCCCAGCCCAAGAGACTGGCATCGGTGGAGATGATTGTCCACCTGACCGGGAGAAATGATCTGCCTTGAGAGAGGGGAGATTCAACCCACCAGAGGAGCGACTGTCTTGCTGATCTGGAGAGGTGGACTGGGCGGTCAAGACTGCTGAGGGAGCGATCCCATCTCGCTAGAAGGAATTGCTGGAGGGCAGGGTGTGGAATTGAGCGAAAGGACTGGCTTCGATTGAGGTCACCATTTTGTCCAGCACCCTCATGGACAGGCGGAGGGGGGAGAGTGTTGTCTGAGACGGTGAATCTCAGACAGCAGGGTGGCATGCTTGTCTGGGGGATGGAAGATGTGGGACTAGACTGTGTCAAATATCATGCCTAGAAATGTGATCCGCTGGGTCGGGAGAAGACTTCTTGGCATTGATGATCCAGCCTAGGTGACGGAGGGAGTCCAGTGAGATCTGCAGACTCTTGAGGCATTCCGCATGTGAGGGGGCTTTTATCAGGATGTCGTCCAAGTAGGGTATTATTAAAATTCCCTTGGACCGAAGAATGGCTACCACTGATGCCATGATTTTCGTAAAGACCCGGGGGGCCGTGGTTAGGCCACATGGTGGGGCGGTGAACTGATAATGTCGGGACCCCACAGCGAAGTGTAGGAAGCATTAGTGAGAGGCGAGGATGGGGACGTGAAGGTAGGCGTCCTGGATGTCTATTGAAGCCAGGGATTCTGCTCGCTCCACAGACGCTCTTACTGAATGAACTCCATCCTGAAGTGTGGCAGCCGAAGCTTGGTGTTGAGGAGTTTCAGGACCAAAATGGGGCGAACTAAGCCTCCCTTTTTTGGGACCACAAAGAGATTGGAGTAAAAACCTGAAAAGTGTTGGTGTTTCAGGACAGGAATAACGCCTGCCCCCCATGAGGGAAGAGATGGCTTGGTGGAAAGTGGAGATGAGGTCCAGGTTGTTTGGTGCTCGGGATAGGAAAAAACGGTCCTGGGGAAAAATATAATTATTCTTACCATTAATTCAGTTTCTCTGATACCTTCCACGACAGCATAGCATAGGACGTTGCCTCTGCACGCCCTAATAGGGACAGGAAGCACAAGAGAGGTTAAAAAGACCCTCCCACCTCCCACTAGCCAGAACCATAGCATGAGAGTAACAACAGTACATATGAAACATTCCAGGAATAACACAAGGAATAGAAGGGAGGGAATTAAGTGCTGTTGTGGGAGGTATCCTAGAAACCGAATTAACGGTAAGAATAATTCTATTTTCTCTAGGAACCATCCACGACAGCATAGGAGGTATACCAACGAATAAATACCTAGGGCGGGACTATCCAGAAAGATGATGGGAGTATAGGTGTATCACGGTCCGCGCTGCTCCAGGGCTTAAAAAACTCACCAAAGAAGTCAGTCAGATTTCCATCCTTTATTCTCCTACTCCTACGGGTTTCGGCGCCTAGCCTGGCACCTTCATCAGGGATTTCCTAAACCCCTTCAAACCAGTTGTGGGGATCACAACTGCATCAGGTGAGTAGCTTCTCAGCACCACCCCATTACGATTAGTGTCACTAGTGATAGGGCACTATTGCGCCTCTTGTCCCCCACCCTTATTATATTTTACAGTAAGGCGGGACTATGGCCTGCAGGACCTTCCTGCCAAAAGCCAAATCCCTACTGGAATCCAGGTCCAGACGATAGTGTTTCGTGAAGGTATGCAAGGACGACCAGGTAGCAGCCTTGCAGATCTGCTCAGGAGAAGGCCTGCCTGTTCAGCCCAGGAGACAGCGGTAGACCGGGAGGAATGGCCAGTAAACCCCGAAGGCATTTGTAGCTGCTGGGAAAGGTAGGAGTCTGTAATGGCTGTCTTAATTCAATTGGCTATAGTGCTCTTAGACACCTTCTTGCCCTTGTGTAGACCAAAGGGCTGGACAAAGAGATTGTGATCGATGCGCCAGGGCACCGTCACGTCAAGATAGTGGAGTATTGTTAGCCGGACATCCAAATCATGGAACTCCTCCTCCTTAGGAGTCCGGGGATGCTGACAGAAGGAAGGGAGAACAATCGATTGAGAGCAATGGAAGTCCAAGACCACCTTGGGGAGGAGAGAAGGATCCAGTTGAAGAACAATGAAGTCATCTCGGACGGTGAGATATGGTTCCCGGATGGACAAAGCCTGGAGCTCCCCCATACGCTGGGCAGAAATAATTGCCACCAAGAACACTGTCTTGTGAGACTACCGCCGGAGGTCACAGGATGAGAGCGATTCATAGGGAGACCGAGAAAGTCCAGTCAGGACAAGATTGAGGTCCAAGGAGGGTGTACGGACCCTAGTACGAGGACAAATATGAAGCAGGGCCACCACGATAGTTGGAACTCCGTCCACCCTGATCTTCCTCAGATTCCTTGCGATAGGGGAATATAAGGAAAAGTGTAAACAAGAGGAAAATCCCAAGGCTGGTAGAAGGCATCTAACCCCGCGGCCTCATCCTGAGGGTTCAGGGAGAAATATATTGCGACTTTCTGATTTGCACTTAAGGCAAAGAGGTCGATCGCCGGAGTGCCCCATCTTGCAACCAGGAAGAAAAAAACAGCTAGGTCCAGACTCCACTCTCCTGGGTGGACAACCCGGTGGCTGAGAAAATCTGCCTGAAGGTTCAGGGACCCCCTCAGGTGGACGGCTGAGAGGGACAGTAGGAAATGTTCGGCCCGAATGAAGATCCAGGAGGACACAGACGACAGGGACCTGGACTTTGTACCGCCCTGGTGCCGAAGGTGAGCCACCGTGGTGACATTGTCCGAGTAGACAAGGACGTGAGGGTCCGCGAGTTGGGTCTGAGCCGCTCGAAGGACCTCCTTGACTGCTCTCAGCTCTCGGTAATTGTAGGAGAGAGAACTGATGGTGCGACTCCATACCCCCTGGAGCGGATTGGGACCAACCATAGCTCCCCACCTCCCCCTCTGGCTGGCATCTGTAGTAAGCGATACCAGAGGAGTCTGATCCCAGGAAACCCCCCGATGCAGATTTCGGAGGTCCAACCATCAGAGGAGGGACGAGGAGAATGACCCGGGGAGGTGAACCCGTTGATTCAGGAACGAAGTGAGCCTGTCCCAACAAGACAGGACGTGTCCTTGAAGGACCCGAAAGTGAGCCTGTGCCCACAGGACCGAGGGGATGCATGAGGTCATGGAACCCAGAACCGACATTGTCGCCCGAAGGGTGGGAGACACCTGATGACGCAGGGACGAAATCCTGTTAAGAAGGGTCAACCTGTGGGCGTCCGGAAGGAAGCCTGCTGGTCGGAATCCAGTAGCACCCCCAGAAATTGTCTCGAGGAGGGTTGCAGATGGGATTTCAAGAGGTTGGGGATCCAACCCATGGTCCGAAGAATATGCAGGGACTCCTCCTCACTGTTCCGGAGGGATTGAGGCGACGGAGCAATGAGAAGGAAGTCGGCCAGATAAGGCACTATACAGATACCGTGACCCCGAACGAAGGCCACGACCTCCACCATGATTTTTGAGAATACTCGGTGTGCCGAGGACATCCCTAAGGGGAGAACGTTGAACTGAAAGTGGAGGACTTCCCCTTTGTACAGGATGGCGAACTTTAGAAACTTCCTGTGCCGAGGGTGGATGTGCACATGAAAGTATGAGTCTTTCAAATCTATTGTAGCCATCTGGTGGTGCAGCCCGATCAACGGAACTGTGGTACGGACGGACTCCATCTTGAAACGTCGGTACTTGACGTGACTGTTGAGGCGTTTCAGGTTGATGATGACCCAGGAGTCCCCTGATGGCTCCTTGACCAGGAACAGTCAGGAATAATGACTAATCTCTTCCTCGTGGCGGGGAACAGAGGACACAACATTTGCAAGAAGTAACTTTGTACTTTTGAGTACAAAAGATCCTGGGCACCCTGAGAAAGCAGGGAGGTGACCCGGAGACCTGGCGGAGGAGGTAACTCGAACTCTATGAGTAGACCCTCGGAAATGACCTGCAGAACCCACTGGCAATTGGTGATCTGCCACCACTGGGGAAGAAATACCGAGAGTTGCCCCCCCACCGGGACCGAGTCATTACTCGTCGGGGCCAGGGTGCAGCTGCTAAGCAGGGACGAGGATATTCTTACCTTGCCCCTTCTGGTAACTCCACCTGCCTGTTTTACCCTTGCCCTAGGGCTGGGGGGTCTGAGGCACCGGGGGAACGAAAGGACCGCTTCCGCATGGGTGCCTGTTCAGGAACAGCCTTGCGGTCCGTGGCCTTGTCCAGAATTTTGTCGAGCGCAGGGCCAAAGATTAAGTCCCCATTGAAAGGCAGAGAGCAGAGCCGCATCTTGGAAGTGGCAACACCACTCCACATCTTTAGCCACAGTGCCCATCTAGCGGAGTTGGACAAGACCGAGGTCCTGGCCGCCAGGCGGACCGATTCAGCCAAGGCATTAGCGAGGACACAAGAAGCCTTCCTGAGCAGAGGAAGGGAATCGAGAAGTTCCTCTCTAGGGGTGCCCTGAGAAATATGGGACCCCAACTGGTCCAACCACTTCAGCAGTGACCTGGAGACACAAGTGGAGGCGATGTTGGCCTGAATGGTGGCAGAGGAAGCCTCCCATGAACGCTTCATAAAAAGAGAATTTTGTTTACGTACCGTAAATTCTTTTTTTTTTAATCATCAATGGGAGACCCAGACAATGGGGTTTAGGGCACTGCCCTCCGGAGGTCACACTAGGTACTACAAGTTTGTAGACACCGCCCCCTCCGCTTATAAACCCCTACCGCAGGGAACATCCTCAGTTTGGTCTACAAGCTGCGAGGAGGAAAATAAACCACACCCGAAACATCGGGAAGAACACCGTGCACAAACGGTTCAACAACCCGGCAAACACTGTCTCAACAGAGAACAGAGCCAATGCAAAACAAGCAAAGGAACAACTGGGTGGGTACTGGGTCTCCCATTGATGATTAAAGAAAAAAGAATTTACGGTACGTAAACAAAATTCTCTTTTTTCTGGTCATCATAATGGGAGACCCAGACAATGGGATGTCCTAAAGCAATACCCCAGGGCGGGAAGAGTTCCTCAACAAGACGGATAACATGGTTCCCCTTTAAAGGTGGGCAACCGCCGCCTGTAGAACCCGCCTGCCCAAATTTGCATCCGCAGAGGCATGGGCATGCACCATATAGTGCTTAGAGAAAGTGTGTAGGCTGGACCAAGTGGCCGCCTGACACACCTGTAGAGCAGATGCTCTATGTCGCAAGGCCCATGAGGCACCTACGGCTCTGGTAGAGTGAGCCTTCAATCCCACCGGGAGAGGCAAACCAGAAGACCGGTAAGCCTCTTGAATGGAAGCCTTAATCCACCTGGCTAAGGTTGACTTTGAAGCCGCGGACCCCTTACAGCGACCTGTCGTAAGAACAAACAAAGAATCCGAACTCCTAAAGGAGGCGGTTCTGGACACATAAATGCGTATAGCTCTCACGAGATCCAGAGTATGGAGGTCGCGCTCAACCTGATGAACGGGAGCGGGGCAAAATGATGGGAGAACAATCTCCTGGTTCAGGTGAAACGTTGAAACCACCTTTGGCAAGAATTCCGGCCGTGGACGCAACACCACCTTATCTTGGTGAACCACCAGAAAGGGAGACTTGCACGATAGTGCAGCCAATTCTGAGACCCTCCTCAGAGATGTAATCGCCACCAGAAAAGCCACCTTCTGGGACAGACGAGAAAGGGAAACCTCCCTCAGAGGCTCAAATGGCGGTTTTTGCAATGCCGCCAGGACCATGTTAAGGTCCCACGGATCCAGAGGTCTTTTGTAGGGTGGAACCATCCGCGACACCCCTGCAGAAATTGACGGACCTTCGGGAGAAGCGCCAATCGTCTGTCAAACAGCACAGAAAGTGCTGAGACCTGACCCTTTAAGGAGCCAAGGGATAATCCCAACTCCAAACCCGACTGTAGGAATGCCAACAATGTCGGGATGGACAAGGGCCACGGGGACCGGCCCCCAGAGGCACACCAGGTAAAAAAGATTTTCCACGTCCTGTGGTACATTTTCCTGGAAACTGGCTTTCTAGCCCGATTCATAGTGGCAACCACTGTAGGGGAGAACCCCCTGGATGTCAGCAGCCAGGCCTCAAGAGCCATGCAGTCAATCTGAGTGCCTTGGAATTGAGGTGGAAGAATGGGCCTTGCGCGAGAAGATCTGCGCGTTCTGGAAGAGCCCACCTGTGTCCGCCTGACAGTTGCCACAGGTCCGGATACCAGGACCTCCTGGGCCAGTCCGGAGCCACTAGAATGGCTACCCTGCATTCCGACCTGATTTTCCACAGCACCCTGGGAATCAGAGCCATAGGAGGGAACACATATGGTAGATTGAATCTGGACCAAGTCAAGATCAGGGCGTCCGCTCCCAACGACTGGGGGTCCCATGACCTCGCCATGTATTGCGGAACCTGATGATTCAGCCGTGAGGCCATCAGATCCACGTCCGGAGTGCCCCATCTGCTGCAGATGTCCCGAAAGACGTCTGGATGAAGGGCCCACTCTCCGGCGTCCATCCCCTGCCTGCTCAGATAGTCGGCCTCCCAGTTTTCGACCCCTGGGATGTGAACTGCGGAGATCAGGCAGTTGTTGTCCTCCGCCCAGGATAGGATGCGGTGGACTGCGGCCAGAGCCTCTGCACTCCTGGTTCCTCCTTGATGATTTATATAAGCGACGGCCGTCGCGTTGTCGGACTGAACCCGGATGGGATGTCCTGAGAGGAATCTCTGAAAGGCCAGGAGTGCTAGATAGATCGCCTTGATCTCCAGCACGTTGATCTGTAATGCCGACTCCGACAGAGTCCAGAGGCCTTGGGCCCTGTGGTGTAAGAACACCGCACCCCAGCCCTTCAGACTGGCGTCGGTGGTCACCACTAACCATGACGGTTTGATGAAGGACCGGCCCCGCGACAAGTGATGTGGTTGAAGCCACCACTGCAGGGAATCTCGGGTCGGTTGTGACAGTGTCACCAGCCGATTCAGTGAGATCGTCCTCTTGTCCCACCTGCGTAGTATCTCCAGCTGGAGAGGACGGAGGCGAAATTGTGCAAACGGCACCGCCTCTATCGCCGCCACCATGCGACCCACCAGCTTCATCAACCCACGAAGGGACGATTGTGGTGACAGGAGCACTGCTTGTACTCCCGATCGGATCGCCACCTGTTTGGATTGTGGCAGAGACACCAGGGCTGAGGACGTGTTGAAGTCCATGCCCAAATAAGTCAAGGACTGGGTCGGAACCAAGGTTGACTTCTGAACATTGAGGAGCCAACCGAATTGTTCCAGAGACCGCATGGTCACATCTAGGCTCGCTTGACAGAGGTGTTCCGATGGCGCCCTGACCAGCAGGTCGTCTAAATAGGGAATGACGGCATGGCCTTGCACGTGCAGGAGAGCCATCATAGAGGCCATCACTTTTGTGAACACCCGTGGTGCCGAGGCCAAGCCGAACGGCAGCGCCACAAATTGGAAGTGTTCCTCCCCCACTGCAAATCTCAACCAACGCTGGTGAGCCGGTGCAATGGGCACGTGAAGGTAAGCGTCTCTGATATCTATGGACGCCAAGAAGTCCCCCTGTGACACAGCCGCGATCACTGAGCGCAGTGATTCCATACGGAACTTCCGAACCAGCACGTGGCGGTTGAACAACTTCAGGTCCAGAACCGGGCGGAAGGATCCGTCCTTCTTTGGGACGATAAAGAGGTTGGAGTAAAAACCCCTGAACCTCTCCCCGGAAGGCACCGGGACCACCACTCCGTCTCTGCGGAGTCCCTCCAACACCAAAGAAAAGGCCTGAGCTTTTTCTGGGGAGGGGACCGACCGATGGAATCGGGATATCGGTTTTGACGTCAGCTCTATCCTGTAACCTCGCGAGACCACGTCTCGAACCCACTGATCTGGAACGTGAAGTAGCCACTCGTCCTGAAAGCGAGACAAGCGGCCCCCCACCTGTGGGGAGGCAGGAAGAGAGAGCGAGTCATGTAGAGGCGGGTTTGGGGGTGGCAGCTGCTGCCCCCGCCGGCTTCTTTGGACGACTCTTAGAGCGCCACTGAGAAGCGGGCTTGCCCCCTCGGTCCGTGCGAGCGGACGGTGCTGATGACTGTGAGCTGGACCGAAAGGACCACTGTTTTGGGTTCCTCTTAACGGTATACCGTGGCTTAGGTTTATTCTGCGGTATTTTAGACTCAGCAGAATCCTTAATTAGCTTGTCCAGCTCTGTGCCAAAAAGCCTGTCACCAGAGAACGGAAGATTCTGCAGAATCTTCTTAGATGTGGCATCTGAGTCCCAAAGACGTAGCCACAACAACCTGCGGATCGCTATAGCATTGGCCGAAGCCACAGCTGAGCGAGTGGCAGTTTCCAGAGTCGCCGTTCTGGCGTAGTCCGCATAGGCCCTCGCCCTCTCGGTAAGTGCCAGGACCTCTGGACTGGACCTTGCCAGGTCAGTGATACCATCCAAGCAGGTAGTAATCGCTTGTAAGGTCCAGACCGTGGCAAAGTTAGGGGCAAATGACGACCCCACCGCCTCATAGGAAGACTTGGCGAGTTGCTCGACCTGTCTATCAGTAGCATCCTTCAGTGAGGAGCTATCAGAGGCAGAGAAAAGGGAGCGTGCAGCAATCCTGGTCATGGAAGCATCCACCTTCGGGGACTGCGACCACTCCTGAAGCACCTCCTGGGGAAAGGGGAAGCGATTGTCCTTGGGTTTGCGGACATAACGCCGCCCAGGATGTAACCTGGGGGCTCTAATCACCCTTCCAAAATTAGTATGGTCCATAAAGGAGCCACTCGGTCTAGCCTCCGGCCGCAGCCATTGATAGACCTCCTTCGGGTGCACCGTCACCTCCTCAGGGGTGTCACGAGACGTAAGGTCTCGTTGATAGAGGACACCAGATCCTCCACCCCATCTGGTGGTTCAGACACAGATACAGACCCGAAAGTCGAACCCCCATCATCTTCCTCACCATCAGAGGAACGCTCCTCCTCAGAGAGAGTCTGGAGCTCGGGTGAAGCCTCACGACGAGCCCGCTTAAGGGGTCTCACAGCAGAAGAGGGAGACACCCGGGGTAACTGGAAGGAGTAGCTGGGCTATCCAGTCTCCTATTAAGTGCCTCCAGGGATTGCGACATGGAGGACAGCTGAGACAACAGAGATTCATTGATCCTGTTCTGAGTCTCCCAAGGCCCTGAGATCACCTGAACCTCGGGGTATAGCACCGGGGTTGCTGACCCAGTAGTTGCAGCCCGGGCCTCTGGGCGTCCACAGTTATTGCAGGACCCCTCCACCAGTGTTCCATTGCACGTAGCACATGTAACGGTGGCCTCGGCCGCCTTAGCAGCAAGCTTCCTAACTGAGGACATGGCCACAGTAGGGGTAGATAAGCCCAATTGCAGACAATAAAACCGGAGATCCCGGTGGCTTACCGACCGCTGTAAAGCGGTATGAGGGAGCGGTGTGTGTGTGTGACCTCCGCGCCGTCTTCCGGTCTCCCCTCTTGGAGTGCAGACGCACGCTGCATACAGTTCCCAGCCGGGAAGTGAGGGTAAAGATGGCCGCCGACAGAGAAACTGTGGGCGGCGCCGAAGACACGCGGGAAACACACGCACACGCCCCGCGGTGACGTCACCGCACGGGCTGCATCCCATCCTCCAAGCATCCTTCTCATGAGGGAGCTGGAGCCCGCAGGGCGGGAAACAGTGTAAAAAACATTGTACACAGACTGCAAATACATATCACACATCCGCAGCCTACGGCCTCAGCCCCTGTGACACACAGGGCGGTCAGCCAGGGTGACCCCAGCACAGGGTACACCCGCAGAACCGCGGGCCCGAGGGCAACGCGCGGTCTGAGTGTCATGAAACACATAAAGTGCCAGACACTACCCCCAGGCACACAGGAGACACAGAGTGCCTCAGTGCCGGTCCGGTCTGTAAGCACCATTCAGGGAGGCCTCGGACGGGGTGCAGCACCAGTCTGGAGTGTAAGCACCATTTAGGGAGGCCTCAGACTGGGCCGCTCAGCCCAGTCCGGAGTGTAAGCACCATTTAGGGAGGCCTCGGACTGGGCTGGCTCCAGTCCGGTCTGTAAGCACCATTTAGGGAGGCCTCGGACGGAGCGGAGCTGTGCAAGGCTCCCATCTCCCACTCACCAGAGCCCCCCAGAGAGGGATGGAGAGGAGTGTAACAGCGTACCGGGAGAACACCAGGTGTCCAGGCCCTAGGCCCTCCGGTACCTCCACCAGCGTGTGCCACTAAGGGTGAGCGGGGAGGCTGTCACCGGTCCCGACTGGGACCTTATTACCTTGTCTTCAGACGCCATCACGAAAGTAGTGAGAATGCAGTGAAGTGCAAGCAAAGCGTGATCCTCCGAGCACACTAAGTTTAAAACTGAGGATGTTCCCTGCGGTAGGGGTTTATAAGCGGAGGGGGCGGTGTCTACAAACTTGTAGTACCTAGTGTGACCTCCGGAGGGCAGTGCCCTAAACCCCATTGTCTGGGTCTCCCATTATGATGACCAGAAAAGCTTTCAATTTTCCGATCCATCTGATCTCTCAGCTGGGAAGGGTCCTCAAAGGGGAGGGCAGCCTTTTTTGCTACACAGGCAACCTGCACATCCACGTTCGGGACATCCCAGTGGATCTCACTGTCCTCAAGAGGAAAATGCCGACCAGGATCACCCTTGGATCTGCGTTCAGAGAATTCCCATTCCTGAGAAATCAAATTCAGGATGGTGGAATGCACTGGGAACCCAACACGCATGGTCGACTGAAGGCCAGCAAACATGTCATCCTGCACCGAGGGAAGGACATGTTTCTCTTCCAATCCCATGGTGCTCCTAACGGGCTCAATCCGCTCCCCCATGTCCTCAGAGGGAACAGAAAACGTCGAAGGTCTGACTGCTTGGAGGCAGAGACATCATCGGGGCCCTCAGAGTCCAAATCCCTGACATCTTCAGAGTCTGAAGGGTCAGCCTCATATTTCCGCTTCTTAGGAGGGGAAGGACCAGAAATGGGGCCAAATGGAGCCAGGGAGGCAAGGGAAGCCTGAATATTCTGCTGTACCATGGCATGTAAATCATCCACAAGACTAGGGTGTTCAGCCCGCACTATCTTGTCGGTAGATCCCTGGGAAAGCTTCTTATCCCACCCAGAAGGGAACTTCTTAGAACAGACGGAGCACTTAGCAGACTTCCCAGCACCTTTCTTGGGGTATCCTCGCCACCCTATAAGAAAGCACAGAGAAACTGCTATTAGCACTGCCCCCCTGGGCAGCACAAAGGACCCCCCCTGCACCCTAAACTCACTGTGGCCAGGGGAGCACTGGGCTCTGCAGATGCAGAGGAAGACATGACCCAGGATGGACTGCAGCTTACCTGGAGTCAGAAGTCTTCAGGGCTGCCTTATATCCCCAAAGGCCTGCCCCCAGTGCAGAAGCAAGAATCCCTGCCTCCTGCCAAAGGTACAGGCAGGCCCCAATCATGGTGGCGAGCCTGCTCGCTGCCTCACCGGGTCCCGCTCCCAGTGTCACTTCCGGTCCCGCGGCAATGTGCACACAAGCAGGAGGTGGTGGGCTCAGCCCTAGTAAGAGGCCGGCGACCAGGGAGCCGCCGGCCCACTTCACCCCAGGAGGGGATACGGAGGGCCAGAGCTGGTCCCAGCCACCCCAGCAGAGGGCCCACTGAGTGGAATTGAGAGACAACCAGAGGGGGAGCAGGGGCCCGACCAACGCCGCCTGGCAGACAAAATCCATCAAAACAAGGTATGCTGCAGCTTGCCGCCACGATAGCATAGGAGAGGAAAAACCTCTCTCCATGCCCCATGGGGACATGAAAAACACTGGCTAGTGGGAAGGTCCTTTTAACCTCTCTTGTGCTTCCTGTCCCTATTAGGCACGGAGAGTGAACCTCCTATGCTATGCTGTAGTGGATGGTTTCTAAAGAAAAAGCAAATTCGATCTTGTACGCTACTCAGACGACATCTCAGACCCAAGCATATTATGGAAAGCCAAGCTGATCAAGGCCAGAAGGCCACCACCCCCCACCCCCCGAGGTTGGGGATGGCATCATAAGTGGTTGAACCAGGAACGAGAGGGCGGAGGGTGGGTGTTGTGAGAGCACAAGGAGGGGGTGGGTTTGAAGGAAGGAGTCTTCCTATCTTGGCGGGCAGGGGAGTGGTCTCGCCGATTGGAGGGTCTGGAAGTCGTGGACCAAAAGGAGCGAAATTTAAAATTGCGCTTTTTAGAGTTGAACATTTGTGTTTTGCTTGTGGAAAGGAAGTATTTTTGCCGCCAATGGCGTCTGAGACGATCTTATCAAACGTATCGCCGAACAGGCGAGAACCCTGGAATGAAAGATTGGCAAGTGATTTTTTAGAGTCTGCGTCAGCATTCTAGGCCTTCAACCACAGGGACCTGCGAATGGATATCATGTTGCCAGAAACCGGCGATACGCAAGAGGCAGAGTCAAGGCAAGCAGTGGCAATGTATCTTCCCGCTTGAGCGATCTGGTCCACCAGGCCCGCAAGCTCCGAAGGAGGTGCTTTGGATAGAATGCCCCTTCGGAGATTCTTATACCAAGAGGATACGGCTAGGGACACCCAGATGCCTGCGAAAGAAGGGCAGAAGGATGCACCAGAGGCTTCAAAGGCGGATTTTGCTATGGCCTGTATGTGTTTATGCCTTCCTTAAGGGAAGCACCATCTGGTAGGGGTAGGATGGTGTTGGTAGAGAGGCGCGAAACTAGGGGATCCACTGCCGGTGAGGTGGTCCATTATTGGCGAACCTCCTGAGAGAAGGGATAAAGGGCCTTCAGGCACTTTCTGGATTGAAAGCGCTTCTCTGGGTGTAGCCATTCCTTGGCAAAGATGTCGTCAAAGTCTTCTAGACACGACTCGGGGTGCAGGCTTGGAGCACTTGACAGACACCTTACAAGTAGGCGGCTTTTCGTCAAGAGTTGACCTTAAGGGTCTCGTTCACTGCTAGAATCAGTGTCAACCATGTCCCTGATCCTAGAAATTCGATCAAAGTCTAGGTCCTGATCCGAGTCCGAGGAGGGCTCGGAATCAGACGGCGCTGAACCTGCTGAGGAAGCGGACTTCAAGTAGAAATTTTTGGGGAGGAGGACCAGGATGAGAATAGGCAAACTCGCTTCCTCTGTGAGCAGTCTATTCTCTCAGAGTCTGAGGGTGGACTATAGAGTTGGATTCTCTGGGAGGGCTGTGATTTAGGGCAAACTGCATAGACAGGTGCGCAAGGGGCGCCATCAGAATCTGAGAAACCTTAGCCAATTCCGAAACAGACTGAGACAAGGAAGAAAGGACCTCAGGTTGGGCAGAGACCAATGTGGGATCAGTGGAAGGCTCCTGAGCTGCCTGCATGGTCTGTGGGCTACAAGCAAGGCACAGTGGGGAGTTCTGAGCTGAGGGGAGCTTCTTATTACTCTCTGAGCAGGCGTAATAAAACTGGGAAGCTGGACGAGAGCTCCTTGTAATAGGCATCTACAAGGGTCAGTAGTCAAGAGTTTCAGAAGTGTGGGGGCTTGGGAAGTAGCAGTTTACCAAGGACCAGGCTTCCAGTGTCCCCCGAGATGGATGCATGCAGAGTGCAGTGAAAGAGCACAGAGGCAGCTTCTGCGTAATGTGTGCAGGTGCCTTACAGTTGTGGAAGCAGCAGTGTGGCCTAAAAATGCGGGTTCATGCAGGGAGTCAGTGGGCAGGGCTGAAAATGGCGCAAACAGAGCCCGCGCTCGACTCTCATTGGTTCAGGGGAGGAGTGGGGCTTAATAGGCCGAGACACACCATCCCGAGGTGTGGGGGGCATGGCTAGCATCAGCAGAGACCAACCCCTTCTTGCCTACCAGTGGCTTAGGGGCGGAGCATAGACGGAATACTGGGAGTGATTGACTTTACTAAAGTCCTGCCTGCGGATAGTCATGAATGGTCTGGGGGCAGGAGGATGAGTCCCAGAGGCTGCAGTGGAGCCTGGGGCTAAATTTCAGGCTGTGGCCCGAAGCGCAGAGCATCTGATCCGGAGCAGTGTCGGCCTGCAACGTGGTTAGAAGGGGCATACAAGCCCTAAAAAAAGACCAGGAGCCCCTTTGTCTCTGCGGAATGTGCCCCCATGGCCACAACCTCCCTGTGCCTGCTAAAAAGCCGGCAACCCCTACTGCAGCCATGGGATCGGTGCCCCTGGCAGCCCCAGCTTAGGTCCTTGGGCCCATGCAGGCTGCGGCACCTAAGTGGCCCCCAGTGGAGTACAAGAGGGGTGTCACGTGTCACATCACAGTCAGGCTCAGTGACTGTTCTCCCTGCCCCATCCACTAGGCGGTGCCAGATTCCTTCTGCTAGGGGTGTCATGTCCTCATCGGACCTGCTCCTTTGGTTCCACTCTCTGTCGCTGGGCATCACCGTGTTCTTCCTGTGGGTGATGCTGGTGACAGGAGAAAGGTCCCTGCAGAGGCATCTGGAGGGCACCGGCTTCGTTCTTCTGTCAGAAGTGGGGTGGTTTGTACCAGTCATACATCACCATCTGGCCTGGTTGTAGGGGCGGACCGGATGAGGTAATCAGGTTGTGAACTCTGGCCTATGAGAGAGAACCGCACCCTTTAAATACCTTGGGGCCTGCCCTGCAAGCCGCCAGATATATTCTTAGTTTCCCAGTGATCTACTTTGTGCTCTATTTTATTGACTGACCTTTGCCTGGATTTTGACCCTTCTACCGCCTGATGTTTTTGTACCTTGCTGCCCTCTTGGTTTTTGACGCTGCCTGCTGACTACGTTTTTGGATCCTGATTTTGTACTGACCTCCTAGTCTTATCCCTTCCTGGCGACCTCCCTGCTCCGGTCTGCTGTTAACCTATAGGCAGTTACCCCCTGGGCTCCGCTGTAATTCTGGATCCCTGTATAGGGGTAAGGGGTCTCTGAGTTCTCGGGGCACTGCCTTAGCAACTGCTCAGCCTTTGCATTGCACGGTCATCACAAGGGGGAAGCTGAGGTGATACCAGGAGGGGAGCTGGTATGGGGAGGATGGGGGGGGCAGCTGGGCCATGGACAAACGCAGAGGAAATGTCTACTTGCTGCCACCAGGAAAATCCCTACCTCGTCCTGTGAGCTGCAGAGCTCCAGACGCACATACAGAACTTCTCCTTAGGGATCCGTGGTCTGATAACCCTACCGGCCAGCTCTGGTGGGAGAGCGGGTAGGGGAACAGATGGGCCAGGACAGGCATTTGTGTCCAACCTCGGGGTTCCCCAGGACATGCATCCGTGTAGGAAGGGGAATGGGGGCCCTGGCTCAGAGAGGGAGTGTTAACAGTTCAACTGGACTCTCGATCTCTTTTGGTGTGACGGATTGGCCAAGCCCGCTCCGTATTCCCTGATCAATCTTCATAGGTAAAAAAAAAGTAAAAAATGAAAAATGTAACTAAAAAAAAAAAAAAAAAAAATTCTGTTGGATACCGGCTCTGAGAGACCCGTGTCTGCCTCCTATGACACTAAGTTAAAACCGAGTTGAATTTGTGCCAGTAGGTGGGTGTATACTGCTGGGGAGGAATCGATTTTGTTTTTCTGCAGCCTCCTGATGGCAGCAAGCATACACCCAAGGTCTTCCTGTGACCCCCAATGAAGCGATTAAGAAAAGAACATTTCAGTTATTCATTTACTTGACCACTAGCAGTTTCTCACTAAATTGGTTTTATACCGAATAAGTGACCTAGGGAAGCCCATATGTTTTCTGCACACAGCACTGCATGCTGCAGTAGCTCTGACAGAGTGGAATTTAAAAACTGGGATGCTAGTATAAACGTTATCTACGTAGAGATAACCTTGATCCAGCAGTGGGTGCAACAAATCCCACACAATTTTCCCACTCACTCACATGACAGGGACATTGAAGGGGTTCAATCAGGGTGACCTTCCCTTCATAAATCCAAAATCTGTAGGTGTACCGTGATATACTCTTCCATAGCTTGTACAGTTTAATTTCATACCTGGTCTTTTCAGTGGGCAGGTAATACCAGAATTTCAACCTCCCCTTGAAGTGGATTAGGAACTCATCCATACAGACTACCCTTTGGGGAATTTACACCTTAGCAAATTTGTTGCTAAGGTGATTAATGACTGGACTAATTTTGAAAAGTTGGTCAAATTTGGGGTCATCTAGTGTGGGACATTCTACATTATTATTGAAATGCAAACTTTTTTGATATTCTCAAAACACTTATGGGTCATAGCCATGTGGAACACTAGAGCGTTACATAGAACATCAACATTCCAATATTGCCGAACTGGCTTCTTCAGTATCCCCATGTGAACAACAAGGCCCCAAACCTTCAGCATTTGTATTACGCTAATGGGAATCCAGGTAGTAAGTGATGAAATGAGGTTTGGGTGTACAAATTTGTCTTGGCCATCATGAGATCTACGAAATTCTCAGGGAGCAACTTTGAAAAAATAAATTTCTGTGAAGTCGGTAATGTCAAAATGGATTCCTGATTGTGCAACAAAATCAAAAGTCCAGGGCTATTTGCCCACTGGGTGTTTTTGGTGCATTTGTGATCAGTTTTTGGTGCTGCGTTTTGTTTATAAACTGCACAAAAAACGGATGTCAGTGCGTTTGCCAGCAAAGTGAAGGTAATTTTCAAATGCTGTGCAAACAGACATCAGCGGTTTTGCCTGCTGCATTAGTGGTGGAGAAAGCGCATCCAGAAAATAATGAGCACATCAACTATTGCTCACTTTTTCTGCTGTGCTATCTCCATTGACTCCATTCTACTTTATAAAAAAAAAAAAAAAAAGCATCACAAACAGATTGCTATTCACATAGTTCGTTTGTGATGTTTTTTAGTGTGCTTTCCATACCACAAATGCTAGTTCTTACCTTCCCCAGCATTCCCGCAGCATGCTCCGGCGACAGGTTCCTTCTAGCACCGGGTAACAGGATCTGTGAGAGGTGAAAAGGACGTGGTGATGTGACCACTCAAATGACCTGCTACAACGTGTAACAACAGGTAAACCATCGCTGGACATCACAGACCTTGGGGAAGTTGATAAAATGTGTCTGTCTGTGTCCCCCCTACTTGTGGAATACTGTGCTTGTCTTGAAAAAGGAAAAAGTGCAGAAATAAAAAAAAATGGAGCACAAAACGTATCAAACAGATGATGCGTTTGTGATGCTTTTTTTTGCAAAAAGATATGTTTTTGCTGCAGAAAATGCAGCAAAAACGGATCTCCTGAATGGTGCTCAGACACCATAGGGGCACATAGTCTAAGGACCGAAAACTTTGAGGCGGGTGGGGAATCTGTAATACAGCCATAGGGAGTCATTAATAGTGGGTCAGGGGTCACTAATGGTGGGTGCTGGCTCATTTTCTGCCTTGGAGCATTTGCAAGGGGATTCGGTATCACTGGTGAAACAGGAGGAAAAATAAACGTCACCTCCGCTCCCTATAAGTGTCTAAGTGTCAAAAACAAGAGATGAGGAAACTTTCCCCAAACATGTTCGCCAAATTTCAAATTTGGCACGAACATTGCAGATTTGGTTAGGGATCGGAAATCCGAAGTTTAAAAAAAAAGTAAAATGATCCTAAAACTTTGGGGCCAAAACGCTCACCGGAAGACCCGTTGACCAGGACAACACCTAACCTTAAGGTTAGTAGTGTTCCCACCAGTACGGCTTGTATCAAGCTGTAAAATGTTTTGAGCTTTAAATTAATTTTTTAAGCTTCCTGGAGTTTGCAGGTGTTTTTACAGCGAATTGTGAATTTTGGAAACAATGCCAGATGTGGCAGCGGTTGTCAAGTCCAAGAAACGTACAATGTCTTTAAAAACATCCATTTAAGAGAGCTTAATATTTTTAAGGGAATTTTGTTTGAATATTTATAATTTTTCCTTTGATCATTTTTTTGGAGAGCAAACCTTTAATATTGCAGAGGGTCAGCAGCGTGCAAGGCCATCTCTTCTACGCTTATGAGATAGCAATTCATATAAGAACAGCATATGGCTATTATATCCTTCACGCACATTCCTATAGGTCTGTTCACACTCAAGAAACACCAATGGATATTGCTTCTTGAAAATGTGCAAACACTATTTCATGTCATTCCATACGTTTTCTATACAGATTTTTGGCAAGTGCACAACTACCAGTAGGTCATTGTTTGACCTCCGCATGCCATGACAATCATCGACTCCCAGTGATTTTGTCACAGGGGTGCTTATGGAGGTGGCAGAGGGAGTCCACTCCCTCTCGTAAACTTCTAAATGCTGTGATCACTACAGATGAGTTTGCTGCATGGCAGTGTAAAAAGAAATAAGTAATTTTTAAGACATTATGTGGGCTCCTGTGCTATTTTTGATAATTGGCACATGTAAAACAGGAGCTACAGGCTACAACCCCCAGTGGTGAGCTTTACTGTAGCTGTTTATCAAAAATAGAGGGTATCCCATAATTTAAATAAAAAAAAAACGTGTGGTTTCCCCCACTTTCTCTGCTACCGTCACTGATGTCGGTTGAACCCGCTGCAGGATTAATGGACAGCTGTGCCATGTCTCACAATCTGGCGGTGGAGTCAACTGAGTTCACTGACAGCAGCGAGGTAAGCCTCAGTGACATCATTACTTCCCAGTCAGTGTGTTCCAGAATCTGCAGTGAGTGGTCGCGTATTCCATAACCGCAGCCCCTTGTATGTAGCAGAACCGGATTCACCAAGGGACCTCATTGGGACAACTTTGGACTGGCATGAAAGTTTTGGGGGTTAATAAAAGGATGAAAGAGGGGGTGTATTCTTTATTCCAAATAAAGGATTTTTTTCTGTGTGTTTATTTCTTTTGACTTACAGGTGATGGGGGGATTTTTGACAAATCGCACAGTCATTATATGTTACAATTGTCACCACACCAAGGTAATCAGGATGAGGCAAGTAAGGTCTAGGAATATTTATTTTTAGCAATTATGTAGTGCTATGCACCAAATTCTGGGGCGGTTGAGGGCTGCTTTTTATGGACTTAGAATACCAACCCCCTGCCTCCTAGCTGTGCTTTACCCGAGATGGATATGAAAAATGGGGACAATAGCCCATGGCGTTTTTTTTTTTTTTAATATTGGGGTTCCCTCTATTTTTGATAAACAGCATGGTGAAGCTGATGATTGCTACTTTACCCACACTTATTATTAAACATAGGGTGGGAGCCCACATCATTTATTTTTACACTGGTGCATGGTACATACTTGACATGGCTGTGATGGAGCCGGAAGTGCACACACTGGAAAACACGTAATTACTTACCGGTAATGAGTTTTCTCGGAGTCCATGACAGCACCCAGAAAGAGAAGGATCCACCCTCCAAGGATAGGGAACCATCAGGCTTTAAAAGGGGCGGTTCCTCTCCCCATGTCAGTTGGTTACAGAGTCTGAAAAACGGACCTCCAGAATATTGTTAGTCCACCATGACCCAAACACCACGTGTAACACACACACCAAGAGGATCAGAAAAAGAAAAGTGAAGAACCCTCAACAGTGGGAGGGAATAAGTGAGTGCTGAATGGACTTCGAGAAAACACATTACCGGTAAGTAATTACGTGTTTATCAGTCATCCATGACAGCACCCAGAATGAGAGAATTACAGAGAAAAGTAATTTAGGGAGGGACCACAGCCTGTAGTACCCTACTTCCAAAAGAGATATCAGCACCAGAGAGATCTACTATATAGTGCTGGTAGAATGAAAAAAAGAGAAGACCAAGTCGCTGCCCTACAGATTTGATCAATACATACACCTGATTTATCAGCCCAGGAAGCAGCCACCACTCTTGAGGAGTGAGCCTTCAGGATATTCTCCACTGACTTGCCACTTGCAGCATAGGCCATGCTAGTAGCGTCCCTAACCCAATGTGATAAGGTGGCTTTGGAGGCTCTGCGACCTTTCATTTTGCCCTGGAAACAAACAAACAAAGACCTATCCTTCCTCCAAAAACTTGTGACCTCTAAGTAGTGTTCTAAACACCATTTGACATCTAGGGAGTGCAATGTGTGTTCTTTGACATTTTTGGGATTACTACAAAAAGTGGGTAACACAATTTCCTGAGATCGGTGGAAAGTGGAAACCACCTTAGGAAGGTAGGCAGGGTCAGAACGTAAAACCACTCTATCATCACAAAACACGGTAAAAGGAGGGTCAACCGAAAGGGCCTGAATGTCCCCTATCCGTCGGGCTGACGTCAGTGCTACCAACAGGAGTGTTTTAAGGGAAAGGAGTTTAACAGCGACATTTCACAGGGGATCAAAGGGAGGGGCTGTCAATTGTGTGAGTACAAGGTTGAGATCCCAAGGAGCTGAACCAATGGCCTTAATCGGAGCTGAACTGGTGCAGGCTTTGATGAACCGAGAAACCCAAGGGTCCCCTGCTAGGTTCAAATTATACAAAGCCCCAAGGGCCAAAACCTGGACCTTAAGAGTGCTCATGGATAGTCCCATCTCCACCCGTTTGTAGAAAAGATGAAACTAAGGGAATAGGTGCAACCCCCTCCGAAGCCGATCAGGAGGACTGGAGCCACACCAGGAGGAAAACATCTTCCAAATCTTATTATAAATCGCATTAGTGACAGGCTTGCGATTCATCTGCAGGGTGGCCACCACTTTGTCAGACAGACCCTGAGCCCTCAGGACCCTGGCCTCAAGCCAGGCAGCTAAGCTGAGTTTCCCGGGGTCCGGATGGAACAGAGGACCCTGAGACAACAGGCTGGGATCGGGACTCAGGATGACAGAACCGTTGACTTTGAGCGCCATGATCAGGCAGTACCAACTCCTCTGGGGCCAAAGAGGGGCCACCAGGATAGTGGGGACTCTGTCTACCCTGACCTTCCGCAGAGTACATGCTAGGAGGGGAACTGGAGGAAAGGCGTAAACCAGAGGAAAATCCCAGGAATGGGAGAAGGCGTCCACCCCCGTGGCCAGGTCCCGAGGATTGAGGGAGAAATAAGTTGCGACTTTTCGATTGGCGCTGGAGGCGAAGAGGTCGATTGCTGGGGTGCCCCATCTGGCGACTAGGGAGCAAAAGACAGCTTGGTCCAGACTCCACTCCCCCGGATGGACATCCTGGCGGCTGAGAAAATCCACCTGTAGATTCAAGGACCCCTTCAAGTGGACCGCGGAGAGGGACAGTGTGACGACCATCCCCTGTGAGGCCGAGCTGCTGGTAGGCAGCACCCCGAGAAACCCCGAGACCCTTAACCCCTATACAGGGATCTGGAATTACAGCGGAGCCCAGGGGGTAGCTGCCTATATGAGCAACAGAGCCGGGGAGGTCGCCAGGGTAAAATCAAGACCCGAAAAACGAAGTCAGAAGTCCGAGTCAAAACCGAGAGGGCAGCGAAGGTACAAAATCGTCAGGCAGTAGCAGAGTCAAAAATCCAGGCAAAGGTCAAAAACCAAGAGGGCAGCTGAGGTACAAAATCAATAGGCAGAGGCAGAAATCCAGGCAAGGTCAGACACGAAACTAAACACACACTATCACTGGGGAACCAAAACTATATCTGGCGGCCTGCAAGACAGGCTCCAATGTATTTGAAGGGCGCGGTTACCTCCCATAGGCTGGAGCCCACAGCCTGATGACCTCATCCGGACCGCCCCTAGATCCAGGCCAGATGGAGATGCACGACTGGCTCCACCCACGCCACCTCTGACAGAAGAACGCAGGTTGCGCCTAACGGACACCTCTGCAGGGCCCGTTCCTCTGCGACCAACACCACCCAGAGGGGAAACACAGCGGCGCTCAGCGACAGAGGCAGACGTCGCGGGAGCAGTTCCATATGAGGACAAGGCCCTCCTATCACCGGCGCCACCAGCCGAAGGAATCCGGCTCCTCCCAGCGGCCGAGGCAGGAACACCAGTCACCGAGTCCAATGGCGATGTGACAGACAGCAGGAACTGTTCGGCCCACAGAAAGATCCGGGAGGAGACGGACCAGAGGGACCCGGACTTGGTACCCCCCTGGTGCCGGAGGTGAGCCACCGTGGTGACATTGTCTGAGTAGACCAGGACATGAGTACCCTCGAGCTGGGCCTGAGCCCCCCAAAGGGCCCTCTCGACCGCACTTAGCTCCCGGTAATTGGAGGACCGGCACCGGACTGAATGCTCCCAGAGCCCTTGGAGCGGAGTGGGGCCCACCATGGCCCCCCACCCCCACTGACTGGCATAGGTAGTAACAGTCACCAGAGGAGTCTGACCCCACGAAACCCCCCGTTGAAGGTGTCGGACATACAACCACCAGAGGAGGGACGCGGAAACGGACCCTGGAAGGCGAGCCCGACAAATCAGGGACGAAAGGAGCCCGTCCCAGCAAGACAAGACATGAGCCTGCAGCACTCGAGAGTGGGCCTGGGCCCACAGGACTGACGGAATGCAGGACGTCATTGACCCCAATACCGCCATTTGATCCCGAAGGGTGGGAGACCCCCGACACCTCAGGGAGGAAACCTTGGCAAGAAGGGTCAACCGGTGAGATTCCGGAAGAAAGGAGGCCTGCCGGTCGGAATCCAGCAACACCCCAAGAAACTGCCTCCGGGAGGAAGGCTGCAGATGGGATTTCCGGATATTTGGGAGCCAACCCAGGGACCGAAGAACGTGCAGGGACACCTTCACACTGTTCCGAAGGGATTGCAATGTCAGAACAATGAGAAGGAAGTCGTCCAGGTGAGGCTCAATAGATATGCCGCGACCCCGAATGAATGCTACCGCCTCTGCCATGATTTTGGAGAAAACCCGGGTAGCAGAGGAGATTCCGAAGGGGAGAACGTTGAACTGAAAATGAAGGACCGACCTCTCGAAGAGGATGGTGAACTTCCGGTGCCGAGGATGGACGGGCACGTGAAAGTAGGCATCCGTCAGATCTATTGTAGCCATCTGGTGACTCAGCCCGATCAGCGGAATCGCAGAAACAGACGGACTCCATCTTGAACTGCCGATAGCGGACATGACGGTTGAGGAGTTTCAGGTTGATGATGAACCTGGAATCCCCGGACGGCATTTTTACCATGAACAGACAGGAATAGTGACCCAACTCCCCCTCGTGACTGGGAACAGAGGGGACGACATTGGAGCACAGAAAGTCCTGAACCTTGGGAGTACAGAAGATCCTGGGCACCCGGAGAGGGCAGGGCGGTGACCCGGAGGCCAGCGGAGGGAGAGACTCGAACTCTATGAGCAAACCTTCTGAGATGATGTTCAGGACCCATCGGCAATCGGAGATCCCCTGCCACTTGGGAAGAAAGGCCGAGAGTCTCCCACCCACTGGGACCGAGTCATTGTTTGTCGGGACAAGGGCGCGGCTGAGCAGGGAAAAGGATATTCTTACCTCGCCCTTTGGGATAACCCCACCTGCCAGATTAACCCTTGCCCTTGGGCTGGGAGGTCGAAGGGCCCGGGGGACGAAAGGACCGCTTCCTTCCCGAACCCTGTTCGGGAAGAGCCTTGCGGTCCGTAGCCTTGTCCAGGATGTCATCTAGAGCTGGACCGAACACTAAATTCCCCTTGAAGGGCAGGGAACACAGACGCATTTTAGAAGTGGCGTCACCGCTCAACATTTTCAACCATAAAGCTCGCCTGGCGGAGTTGGACAATACTGAAGCCCTGGCCGCCAGGCAGACCGATTCGGCCGAAGCATCAGCGAGAAAGCAGGAAGCCTTCCGCAGGAGGGGAAGGGAAGTGAGGAGCTCTTCCCTAGGGGTGCCCGGGGACACATGGGATTCCAACAGATCCAACCACTTCAGCAGGGACCAGAAAACACAAGTGGAGGCAATGTTAGCCTGAATGGTGGCCGAGGAGGTTTCCCAGGACCGTTTCATAAAGCTCTCAATTTTACGGTCCATCTGATCCCTCAACTGGGAAGTGTCCTCAAAGGGGAGGGCAGTCTTTTTGGCCACACAGGCCACCTGCACATCCACCTTCGGGACCCCCCAGTGAATCTCACTATCCTCAAGGGGAAACTGACGACCCGGATCACCCGAGATTTGTGGTCAGGGAATTCCCATTCCTGGGCAATTAAATCCTGAAGGGTGGAATGCACTGGGAACTGAATCCGCTTGGCAGACTGATGGCCAGCAAACATCTCGTCTTGCACCGAGGGATGGACCAATTCCTCCTCCAACCCCATGGTGCTCCTAATGGCCTCAATCAGGTGCCTCATATCCTCCGAGGGGAACAAAAACTTCCGAAGGTCCGATTTCCGAGAGGCGAAGACCTCCTCGGGGATCTCAGAGTCCGAGCCCCTGTCATTCTCAGAGTCAGAGGGGTCAAGCCTGGAGCCATCGTTTCTTAGGAGGGGAGGGTCCAGACACAGGGCCGGATGGACCCAAGGAGGCCAGAGAAGCTCTAATCTCCTGCTGCACCATGAAGCGCAGGTCATCCACCAGACTAGGGTGTTCAGCCTGGACGACCTTGTCTGTACTGCCTTGGCAAAGTTTCTTATCCCACCCCGGGGGATACTTTTTCACACAAATAGGGCACTTAGCAGACTTCCAGCTGCTTTCTTGGGGGCTTCTTTGTCACCCTGCAAAAAAGCACAGGGGACCTGCATCAGCCCAAAAGCCCCTCATGGCTGCACAAACCCCATCCCCCCCCCCCCGTACCAGAACTCACTGTGGCCAGGGGAGCACTGGGCTCTGCAGAGGACGACATGACCCAGGAGAGTCTGGGCTTACCTGGCGTCAGATGTCTTCAGGCAGCCTCTTATGTCAGCAAAAAGGCCTGTCCCCAGAGCCAACACGTTCCCTGCCCCCTGCACAGGGGCCAGGCAGGCCCCAAACATGGCGGCGAGCCCGCACACCGTCGCACCGGGTCCCGCCTGCCGAGACCCAGAAGTGCTGCGCTCCCTGCCGGAGATACGCGCGATAGGCAGTTCCGACACTACACTTCCGGTCCGCGGCAGCGCGCGTATGCAAGGGGCGGCCTCAGCAGAGCTGGAGGCCGCTGACCCGGGAGCCGCCGACCCGCTTCACCCCAGGGGGGATCCGGAGGGTCAGGGCTAGTCCCGGACCCCCTCAGCAGCCAGGCCCAAAAACACACAGGGGAGCCAGCGCCACAGAAGGGTACCGAGAGACGACCGGAGGAGGAGCAGGGGCCCGACCAACGCCGCCCGGCCAAAAAACTCCAGGTACACCGTAGCTGGCTGCCACTACAGCATAGGAGAGAAAAACCTCCCTCCATGCCCCATAGGGACAGGAAAGACACTGGCTAATGGGAGGTGGGAGGGGCCTTTTAACCTCTCTTGTGCTTCCTGTCCCTATAAGGGCGTGGAGAGGCAACCTCCTATGCTGTCATGGAAGGTTCCTATAGAAATGCTGCTGCCCCCTGCATATCAGGAATGGAGGCCAGAATTTCTTCTCTGGACACCCTATTTTTCAATTGAGAAACCAGCTGGTCCAGCCACACCATCAGGGATCTAGAAGCACAGATAGCCACGAGGCCTGTCTCAGAGCCTTGGCCGAAGACTTCCAGGTATTTTTAAGGAACTGGTCAGCCTTTTTATCGAGGGGATCTTTCAGGGTACCCATATCCTCAAAAGGCAAGGCATACTTCTTCAAGCTTTAGCTACCGCCACATCTAATGTGGGCGCCTTATCCCATGACAAGCAAGATGCCTCCTCAAAAGGATATTTGCGTTTAAGAAAAGCAGTTGGGGCTCCTTTCTTGTCTGGCTTATTCCATTCTTTTGAAACTAGAGCCTGGAGCCGCTCATTCAGGGGGAAAGAATGACGTTTCTTCTGTCCTAAGCCCTCGAACATTAAGTCCAATTAACACGGCTGAGACTTTTTCTCCGCAATCCCCATGGTGGCTCTGATATCCTTAACCAGACCACCCACATCTTCCATAGAAATACAATCAAAAAGAGTTTTTTACCAGGCTATTTGCGGTCCCAGAGGTCTATGATCCAAAGCTTCTTATAATTTCATAAAGAGTTTTTTAATATTTCTTAAGAAAAGCACATACAACGCGTTTCGACAGTATAAAATGTCTTCCTCAGGTATATTGTACAATATACCTGAGGAAGACATTTTATACTGTCGAAACGCGTTGTATGTGCTTTTCTTAAGAAATATTAAAAAACTCTTTATGAAATTTATAAGAAGCTTTGGATCATAGACCTCTGGGAGCGCAAATAGCCTGGTAAAAAACTCTTTTGGATCTATATTCCTATGGTAACTCGGTCTGAGCTACTTACTAGCTACCAGGGATTTGCAGCATACCGACTACTGAGGAAACCTACGCCTGGATACTTAATGGTCCCTAGTGACCGATACGCAAGTGAACAAGACCTAAAAAAGGTGAGTGCCATCCACATCCACCTACGATCTGATTATACATTTACATTTAGATCGGTGCGCTTTCTTCCTTTCCTTTTCTTCTACCAAAAAAATAGAAATACAATGGCGTCTACCGGATTCATCATTGGAAGAGGACGCCGAAGATCCCTTTGAGGACTCACACTCCCCTTCGGACCTATCAGAATCAACCATGGCCTGGGTTGGCACATTAGGGGTCGAGGATAGCTGCCGTCTGAGTAAAGGACTTAAAGGCGTTCTCCACCTGAGTAGTATTTAAGGTCTGTAAACTGGAGGAAAAACTTGGTGTCTCCTTTGTAATAGTCTGTTCAATATAAGCCATATACAGCTTTTTAGCCCAGGCCACCGGGAGAACACATTTGCAAAGCCTACACTGCAAGTGTTTGGATTTAGTCGACGCCTTTCCGGACTTTTGCTGAGGCTAAGACAAAAAAAAACATACAGAACAGAAAGACCTTTAGTACACAGACATTCTCTGAGTTCTCTCACCCAGCAGATGTGAAGAGGTATTGGAGACGGGAAGGACCCTTGCCCAGCGACAAATCTCCTCTGGCGGCCTCATGGGAAGAGTGACTGCTGCTGCGGTGGGACTTCTTCTCAGGCTCTGGGAGAGGGCCCTCAGTGCTGCTCATCCTGCTTGCCGGCGTCTGCAAGGACCAGGAAGCAAAGGGAGCACTTGAGGCACCGCTCCCATTCAAACTTCCCGCCCTTATACCACCAGCCAATGTCACCGCCACAGCTGGTTGCTGCTCAACCCGGAAGCCCGGGTACGTCACCTGACCGGCCACGTCACAGGCACCGCCCCTTGATGCCAGCGCCGGGTGTGGCGCCGCCAATCAGTGGGCGCCGCTGACCGTGATGTCACAGGCCCGTCCCCAGAAGTCTGGCACACTCAGTAACTGGCAGCCCGGGCCTGTGCGCAGTCCCACACACCTGGCGGTGCCACGTTCAGCATGGCGCTGCCAGACAAAAGGCCCCAGCCGCCACCAAAGCACCCTCTCCAGGAGCTGTAGCTTGGGTGACCAGACCGACGGGGCCCGAACCAGCCACCCCGCGCCGCACCGCATATTCTGGGTAAGACCCTCCAGGGCCCTTATTGGGATTCCATCCGCACGGTCCTCCATACAGCTCGTTCGCCTGAGGTGACCCCATTCAAGGAAAAGGAACCAACTGACATGGGGAGAGGAACCCCCTTTTTAAAGCCTGATGGTTCCGTGTCCTTGGAGGGCAGATCCCTCTCTCGTTCTGGGTGCTGTCATGGTCGACCGATAAACCATGCTGATTGAATGGTTACAGAGCAGTCAACAAAACCAAACAGTAAGGGTACCTTTACACGCCACTACGGCAGGATGGATGCATCCCGCTACTTCACGTGCACGAGCACGCTCAAACGGTTACAAACGCTCCACGCATCACCTTTACACGCCGCCATAAGGTGCGCTACGCTACGTGACATCTATAGCTAGATACATCGCCGGTTGTCTCAAGTAGCCATCTGTAGCTCATTTACACACCGCTATAACCAGCTACTATGGGCGTACCTGGTGCAGCAGGGCCAGCACATAGGCGTGCCACAATTGTGGATTACGAGCTGTCCGTACGCTGATAGGACAAAGCAATAACATCCTGATTGGGCAGGCAACGCAGGAGGCTGGTTAATACAGCACGCTCGAGCGATTGTGTAGTGTGACTCGTCAGCTCCTTAAATATGCCTCCCTATGCAGCGACTACCAATCGTCATGCAGCAGCTTCCACCAATGATCGCACATGGGGCGCGGTAACACGGAGCCAGGGTCACGCCTTAGCTACATTGCAGCTACATCGCAGGGTGTCCAGAGTTCCCTTCCGTAACATCTTTACACGCCGATGCATCTTGCTACCATCGGCTTTATAGCTCTCTGTTTTAGAGCAGAGGTCGTAAACAGATGTATCTGTTGCCGGCTGTATCGTCACGTCTTCAGACGCTGCTACGACGGGCTATATTGGCGCTACAAGCTACATTTGTAGCCTGTAGCGGGATGCATCCATCCTGCCGTAGCGGCGTGTAAAGGTACCCTAAGGGAACATACATTGAAAAGTCCGTGTTCAGGATTCAGCACCAGACACAAGGTATTAGGTACAAACCTCAAACTGTAGGCTACATTCACACTGTGCATTTTTTGCAGTGAAATGCAGTGCCTTAGAATATACCAGCAAAGTTAATGGGTTTCCAAATTTGTCATTCTGACACGTTTTATGAGGATCCATTTTTGGGCTCGAAAAACTGATCCCACAAAGAATGAACATGTCAAATTTGCCTGCGTTTTTCAAATCCGCTTTTTCCATTGACTCCATTGTCTATGAGCTGAAAAAAAATGCATGCGTATAGTAAAATGAGTGGCGTCATTCAAAACTACAACTAGTCATGTAAAAATTGAGCCCTTATGCATCCATGCTAGCATACCCATAAGTGCTATGACCAGGGCTGTGTGTCAGTAAGGCAAAATTCACATTTCGTTAGTACTGTTCGCTACAATGGAAAAGTTACCTGTTTTTGTTGTGACAGCAAAAGTAGCATTTTTAGGTATTTTTTGAGCGCATACGTTGATACCTCAAAAATGTATGCGCTACATGAGGTAGAAAGAGGATAGGATAAATAAATTCGAAGAATAGCATTACCAGTCTCCCAGCTCACTGCTGCTTACAGGTCACTGGGGAAATATTCATGAGCTTACTAAGCGGCATCGGAATGTGAACCCTAGCCTAAGGCAAACCTCCAATTCTCAATTTCCCATATTCAGACTCCACAGCCCTGGTTATGACTATTGGAAGGGGAGGCAAAAAAATGGCAGAGAAAAAAATACCCTGTCCATAAGGGGTTGAGGCCCATGTAGACCAGTCTTATGGCTTTACACGTCCCGATATCGTTGTCCAATGATAAAAAGTCACGTAGTTCGGCTGTTGTCGCCGATATCGTTTGTGCGTTGTAAACGACCAATTCGATGCAAGAACGATGCCAAAACGATATCAGCATATGTGCAGGCTCTCCAACTGCCCGGCCATATTGGATGGACGATCTGGCAGGATCGTGCTGTGTGACAGCCAAACAACGATTTGGAGAACAACTTCCCCTATTCACTACCATGCCAAATGGTCGTTCCCTGGGTCGCTCGTACGAGGGGGCATATACATCGCAGTTGTGTTGCCTGCCGATATCTCCCTATGTGACAGCTCCTATGCGATCTTGGATTCCTGCCAAAAACGTGCGTGCTCCCGTGCCGTTGTATCCAATATCGGGATGTGTAAAGCGGCCATTAGGCCCCTTTCACACTAGCGTTCTTTACAAATTGCGGCAGATCGGGCAGATTTACCGCATCTGCCGCCTAATGGCCACACTTGTGGCAAGCCCCATGCATTGTCTATGGGGCTTGCGGCAGGAGCGACAAGTGAGGTATAGCCGCGGTTCCAGAACTTGCGAGAGAAAAAAAAAAAAAAAAAAAGCCGCGTTCAGCAGCATTTTTTCCGCAGCCACAACTGCGGCTATACCTCACTTGTCGCTCCTGCCGCAAGCCCCACAGACAATGCATGGCCGCAAGTGCCGTAAATTTGCTGGATCTGTTGCAATTTGTAGAAACCGCCAGTGTGAAAGGGGCCTTAGAGGGGGTAAACGTTTATTTTGCAGTGGATTTTCCATTAGTTTCTATTGTTTAGAATTGTGAAATACGTGGAAAATCTTGTGTATAGAAATGGCAAGAATGCAGTCTGCTACAGGTGTACTTATTTACCTCTCACCTGTAGCAGATCCTTTCTGTGACCCCAGTAACTTATTATATCGCAGTTAAGGATGGTAATTTTCCCTTTTGTAGCTATGTATTATCTGCCAGGAGACAATGTACAATGGTTTCTTCAGAAGAGCCCACACGTTTCCCCCCTACAGCCCAAACATTCCTTGTATGACTGTATACCGTGGCGACACATTCCCACCGTGTGTCTGCCCCTCTCGCATTGAACGCATTCCCGCCATTTCCTGTCAGCCCGCCAGCTGCCCCTCCCAGGAAACCGTTATGTGAGCCGCCCTCCTGTTTTCTTGCCAGTCATCGTTACGCCACATTACGTTCCTAGCAATGGCTCCACTTCCCGTAAGGTTCCTCATTCTCGGCCCACCCATAATCTCGCCTGACAGAGCGCTGTCCCCTCTGCGGCCCCCTCCTTGCTCCGCGCCCATCCCGTTACACAAGTTCAGTAGCCCCGCCCCAGGCCACGCCCTGCTCATACTGCCTATGTCCTGACGTGCCGGCCGCTGTATCACTCTGCTCCTGGCCGTCCGATCCCTATTACCGGCACCATGGTCCGACAAATCACGTCTGTGGTAAGCTGCAGAGCACTGGCGCTAACCGTGACTCCCTTACCGGCATTCTGTGCCATGTGACCAGTCATGTGGGAGAAGCCAACTGCCATTCTGTAGTCTGTTCACTTACTAACTCGTGGCTAGAGAGCTAGGATTTCCCATGTTTTGTTACCTTAGAAAAGCCAGGTGTCTTGTGATGCTGATCTGACTTGTCATGTGCCACCCTATGTGTATAACAGCCCTATGTAATCAGCCTTGTACATGTGTGTACAGCCCCTGACCTATGTAATCACCTCTACATGTGTGTATGTACAGCCACTGATCTACCGTATTTACGTGTGTATATGTATGCATGTACAGCCACTGATCTATGTACTTAGCTGTGTTACATGTGTATGTGTCCAGCCCTGATCTATGTGATCAGCTGTTCCACGTGTGTATGTACAACCCTTGAGTGATCAGCTCTTCTGCATGTGTATGTGTGTCCAGCCCTGATCTATTTGATGAGGTCTGCTACATGTATGTACTACCCCTGATCTATGTGATCAGCTCTGCTACATGCGTGTATATGTACAGCCCCTGATCTATGTGATCAGCTCTGCTACATGCGTGTATATGTACAGCCCCTGATCTATGTGATCAGCTCTGCTACTTGCGTGTATATGTACAGCCCCTGATCTATGTGATCAGCTCTGCTACATTGTATATGTACAGCCCTGATCTATGTGATCAGCTCTGCTACATGCGTGTATATGTACAGCCCTGATCTATGTGATCAGCTCTGCTACATGCAGTTAATGTACAGCCCCTGATCTATGTGATCAGCTCTGCTACTTGCGTGTATATGTACAGCCCCTGATCTATGTGATCAGCTCTGCTACATGCGTGTATATGTCAACCCCTGATCTATTTGATCAGCTCTGCTACTTGCGTGTATATGTACAGCCCCTGATCTATGTGATCAGCTCTGCTACATGCGTGTACATGTACAACCCTGATCTATTTGATCAGCTCTGCTACATGCGTGTATATGTACAGCCCCTGATCTATGTGATCAGCTCTGCTACATGTGTGTATATGTACAGCCCTGATCTATGTGATCAGCTTTGCTAATTGTGTATGGTCATCAGGGGGATCCCTTCTAGAGTACAGGCCATAATGTAGGATCTGCCCTGACATATCACTACCTGGCTTTACATGAGCTACTTGTAGAAAACTATGCTGAGAGATCATTCCTCTGCAGGATATGCAAGTCAAGATGACTAGGCAGATCTTAGTTCCTGGAGGCATCAGTCATTTCTTTGTGCTCGTCCTCTCCATTGAGGTCACTGAGTATCTAAGATACCCATTAAGGTATAGACTCATGGCTTCTCAACACCCCAGCCATGTGGTAAATAATGGGAAACCCTGAGTGATATAAGGATTTATTTACATGCCGTTTGATTATTATCATTGCTATTCAGGTACATATTTGTTACGCAATGAATAGTAGACTTCCATGGCATGGTATAGGGTTAGAATATCACTGAAGCCCCCCATTTATTCTGTTAATTGGTACACAACTTCCAATTACATTTTCTTTTAAGTATTGATTACTGTGTATCCTAGACCAAATGAGAAATGGCGGATACACCCACTGGAAACACATAAGGACTGCTTATCCTTATGGTTGTATATTTTTAACATGCTTTTGTAATTAAACCTTGGACATTTTGGGATGGAAGTGCCTTTTTGTCCTCTTTCAAATTCATTACATCCTAGACTAAATATCTTTTTTATTTTATTTATTTATTCACTTAATATACTAAAGAAATACCTGTGTGTATGTATGTGTATATCATATGTGTGTGTATATATATATATATATATATATATATAATATATTATATATATATATATATGTAGCAAAATGTGTTTTCTCCACCTGCCGTATGGTGTGTGTATATACATCTTTTTTGGTTAATAGGCTATTGATTCTTGCCACCAGTTCATACTCAGAAGCTGATCCACAGATGTGAAAATGTCCTATGGGTAAAAGCCCCCCAATAAAAAGCAAGTGTTTGTGCATGACATTTATATAATCTAGATTTTGCTGGCACTGTAAAAAGTACGATAGCTTTTAATTTACGTAAAAACGCAGCAAAAATGCAACGTGTGAACATAGCTATAGACTGTTGGCCCCTCGGAACTGCACATGGTCTTTATCCTTGATGTGTATGGGGGTCTTAAGTTTATCTTTTTCTAATTCTGTATATTGCAAATCTGACACATATTTACTATAGGGTGCATAATAGCTGACTGAAGCTGACAATCGTATCTGGTGCGGATGGACTGTGCATGCAGTAATGGGATCAAATGATAGGGCTCCATGAATATTCCATGGGAGCTTGGCTCTCAAGTATAACAGATGAGAAGAAAAAAATAACTGCTGCCCCTTGTAATATTATTTTCCTTCATTGTAATCCATGTTACAAATATCTCAGATAATTAATTTGCTTTTATTATGAACTTGTTTTCTTGCGCGACTAATATTTTGTCAGCATTTGTAAAGGTTTAGTTACTTGAACAACCTTTTACCATTACTCCCATCAGTCATTAAGCTGTGTTCACACAGGGTGTTTTTGACCTGCAGTTTTACCTTGGTTTTATGTAAATGTATGCTAATTCAATTCTGTGCTTTTGGTTCTCAACAAAACCTATGTGTTTCAGCCAAAATCTGTCCACACACACTTTGTTTTTGTTTTTTTTGTGCCGAAAGTGTCAGCACCACAGGTTTTGCTGCGTTTTTGAAATAATGAGCATGCCAATTCTTTTCTGCGTTTTTACTATAGTTTTTATTGCAAAACCGCAGCAAACGTTTTGCCAAGAAATCAGAAGAAAAAAGCAACCCATAGGATTTGCTGCAGATCTGTTGGCACCAAAAACCAATGTGTCTGGACATAGCCTAACATGAGCTCTGCATGTAGTTTAGCAGCTGAGCCTGAATAACAGTGGAGATGTTGCCTTTGAAAAACTATGCTGTGTCCAAGATCGTGGTTGTCCAGAACTTGTGGCAGAAAAGAGCTGCTTGTCTGCTTGTGTCAAACAGATTTATCAAAGAATTATAGAAACTTGGCTTCAGTTCACCCAGTTGCACTTTTCTCATCCACCTGGGGCTCAGACACCGGCCTCACCCTGGCCTCACGTGAAGGACAATAGGAAAAATTGGAGTCCGTCTTGAACCAGACTCCCAATTTTTTCTATTATCCTAGCTTTAGGTTTAAGACCCCAAAAAAATAAAATACGGTAAATTAAATAGACCTGCAAATTAGCTATGTTGCAGATTTTCAAATCTGCAGAATGACCTAAGGCTGCCTTCACACTTGCGTTTGCAAGCGCAGAGTACCGAACGCAGCCAAACGCTTGCGCACTGCGTTCCTATGTTTAACATGGGAACGCATGTGCCTGCGTTTGGCTGCATTCGGTTGTGTATGCGTTTGGATGCGCACAATTTGTGCGCCCTTTGAACACATCTTGTTGCATTTTTTGTGCGGTCGGGGGCGCTTGTTTTATCTGCAAGCACCCGCGAGCGCACAAACAATGCATGGAACTCAATGGATCCGCAGTGTCCTCCGCATGACAGCGCATTGAAAACTCTCCCGGCGGCCACCGTGAGATCATGCAGAGCCACAGCTGATCTCCCGCCGGTGTCAGCGGGGAGAAACAGCTGATCTGAATGTTTTATAACTTACTCATTAGTGATGATAATGAGCTGTGGCTATATTCTTTAGTCACTAAGGCTGGCCATCTTCGTCCCAATATCACGCCTTAATAGGCGTGATCTTCTATGCATATTGTAATCAGCGCCTCCCTGCTCTCCTCGGCGCTGTAATGGGGTTGTAATGACGCAAATCACATCAACTCCGTCATCGGGTGACGTCAGTACACCCGCACCGCTCTGTAGGTTTCAAGCCCTGCACTGCGCATGCGGCGTGGGTGTACTGACGTCACCCGATGCCGGAAATTACGTGATTTGCGTCATTACAGCCTTTACAGCACCGAGGAGAGCAGGGAGGCGCTGATTACAATATGCATAGAAGATCACACCTATTAAGGCATGATATTAGGACAAAGATGGCCAGCCTTAGTGACTAAAGAATATAGCCCCAGCTCATTATCATCACTAATGAGTAAGTTATAAAACATTTTTCTACACTTTCACAGGATGCTTTTCTGAGACAAAAGGCGTGTGAGATTAGTGATACTACCGTATGCTGCAGGGACATGATTTGATAGCTTAGGAGGGATTTGGGGGTGACAGGATCCCTTTAAGAATTGCAGTATTCCATATCATGTTGTGTGTTTGTGTATATAATGTATGTTGCACAACAGATTTTGTCTTATGCTAGCCTGAAAACGGGACTCAAGTAGTCTCGAAAACTTGCTATTTATTACTATCTTTTCAGTTGTCCATTAAAAGGTATCAACCACTGAGGACTCTGATTTTAATATTTTTCTATAGCAAGTGAGTCACTTACTTAAATTCAATACTTTAGGAATCCTTTGGTATACACTTTTCCTTAGCCTCACCTTTGCTTGTCTCTTGGTTTCCCTAGCCTCACCTTCGCTTGCCTCTTGGTTTCCCTAGCCTCACCTTTGCTTGCCTCTTGGTTTCCCTAGCCTCACCTTTGCTTGCCTCTTGGTTTCCCTAGCCTCACCTTTGCTTGCCTCTTGGTTTCCCTAGCCTCAACTTTTGCTTGCCTCTTGGTTTCCCTAGCCTCACCTTCGCTTGCCCCTTGGTTTCCCTAGCCTCACCTTTGCTTGCCTCTTGGTTTCCCTAGCCTCACCTTCGCTTGCCTCTTGGTTTCCCTAGCCTCACCTTTGCTTGCCTCTTGGTTTCCCTAGCCTCACCTTTGCTTGTCTCTTGGTTTCCCTAGCCTCACATTTGCTTGCCTCTTGGTTTCCCTAGCCTCACCTTTGCTTGCCTCTTGGTTTCCCTAGCCTCACCTTTGCTTTCCTCTTGGTTTCCCTAGCCTCACCTTTGCTTGCCTCTTGGTTTCCCTAGCCTCACCTTTGCTTGCCTCTTGGTTTCCCTAGCCTCACCTTCGCTTGCCTCTTGGTTTCCCTAGCCTCACCTTCGCTTGCCTCTTGGTTTCCCTAGCCTCACCTTCGCTTGCCTCTTGGTTTCCCTAGCCTCACCTTCGCTTGCCTCTTGGTTTCCCTAGCCTCACCTTCGCTTGCCTCTTGGTTTCCCTAGCCTCACCTTCGCTTGCGTCTTGGTTTCCCTAGCCTCACCTTCGCTTGCGTCTTGGTTTCCCTAGCCTCACCTTCGCTTGCCTCTTGGTTTCCCTAGCCTCACCTTCGCTTGCGTCTTGGTTTCCCTAGCCTCACCTTCGCTTGCCTCTTGGACTAGTCCCTGGTTGCACAGTCAATTGTTTTTCTTTTATTCATACTAATTAAATTATAATTTACACATGAATATCTCAGCGGTGTATGTTACTATTCCCCAAATCTGCAGCATTTTACACTACATAAGGTAGTCTTCAAAAATAATTGTAGCAGTGGAACTATAGTACAGTGAAAGTATAATATAAGCTTAGGTAATTGGTACTAAAAGACCCAAAACTTTGTGACTTTGTACTAATTCCTTAAGCCTGAACCATCCTTTTCTCCTAAATACTGGAATATTTTAGGGTACATGACAGGGACTGGTCACTCTCTGTTCTTGATTCTGCTAGTATGAATCAGCTGACAGGTTTCCTCTTAAAGGGAACCTGTCACCTGGATCTAAGCCCCTACACTATCACTACCTGTCCCTGCACCTTCCTAGCTGCTCCCTATCTATCCCTCTCTGAGCTAAATCCGCCCTATAAAACTGCAGAAAAATAACTTATAACTTACAGAAGTCCCTGAGGCTGGGGACTGAGAAGGCGGCGCCAGGCTCCATTCAGCCCCTCCTCCATGTAGCAGCACACGCCCCGCTGGGCGGCGTTTTTATTTCTTTATCGCCGCCTCCTCCATTTGGAATCTGTGCTTTACACCTATCATGTTGTGGTGATGCGACCTCGATGTGTCCCCTGACTGAGACACAGCATATGGGAGATTGTATCTTCTGCTCGGTAGCAGCACACACAGGGTTAGCTGCTGCTGGAGCTGAGTGCTGATTGAAATCACTGAACCCCAGGTGTGCGGGTGAATAGGAGATGATATGTGCTGCCCTGGGCTGTGGGGAGGGGGTGGAGTGTGTCAGGACAGCAGCAGGAGCTGCTGGGATTGTATGAGGTTCTACTCGGCTGTGCCCCGGTGTAACAGGCCAGACTAACCCCCCCGACCAGAATATACTCGGGGTTAAAGTGGCCTAGGCCAGATTATACCCCTCCGTATACCACAGCAGCTTTAGATCAGGGCTCCAAGCAACACATGGGGGCCCGAGGCAGCACAAAGTGGCCCCAGGCAGCAGAAAGTGGCCCTACGTAACATACAGGGGTCCCAGGCAGTGCTAGGGCCCCAGGCAGTGCTAGGGCTCCCAGGCGGGAGATTCCAAATGGAGGAGGCGGCGATGAAGAAAGAATAATGCCGCCCAGTGGGGCGTGCGCTGCTGCATGGAGGAGGGGCTGAATGGAGCCTGGGCCGCCTTCTCAGTCCCCAGCCTCAGGGACTTCTGTAAGTTATAAGTTATTTTTCTGCAGTTTTATAGGGCGGATTTAGCTCAGAGAGGGATAGATAGGGAGCAGCTAGGAAGGTGCAGGGACAGGTAGTGATAGTATAGGGGCTTAGATCCAGGTGACAGGTTCCCTTTAAATATATATTTTTTTTATTTTATTTTCCATTGTCTTATGATTTTATTAGAGGCTGGTAGAATCCTGCAGGTTGTTGTCAAAGCTGGCATGATCTTCAGCTGATCTGTGTACTGCAAACTGAACAACATCACATAAAAACAACTTCTGTTATGGAGCAGCGTTGCCATATTAACACGAAGTCAGTTGGGAATTCTCCTTTGTTAGTAAGATATATACAATTTTTGGTTCATGTGTGTCTAACCATGCATCACAGCAACAATGCTGTTTCTCTACAAGCCACAATACCAATAGATCCGGTATTACCAGTTTGCATATGTAGTGGGATGTGCTTTGAACTTTTACGACTGTGTGCACATATCCTATGGCTGAAATTGCATATGCAGTTGTTCAGCTCAAACTCAAAAGGAATGGGTATTATAAGGGAAGGACATGTCCTCTTACAGCTGGACCCACCCTCTGGGTCATGAATGTTAAACTGCATGTGTGATCTCTATCGTAAAGACTAGATCATTCACAACCATTCTCCAGATATTATGTCTTAAAAGTCAAGTTGTTTGGCTGCTATGGGCACCTGTCAGACATTTTAGCCATATGTAGTCTATACAGTGCTGTGCAAATTAATTGGGACAAAGCAAGTCTTTACTTGTTTTTCTTGCATTAGTTTTACTATTGCTGATAAGTGTTTTATGGTGTCGTTTTCCTTTTTCTTCCACATTTCTCTTTTAGTTTTGGAGAAAACAATCCAGTTTCATTGTGTGTGCGAATTATTCTTGAAACGGTAGATTTTCCAATACCAACAGTGGAAGTGATTTCTCTTACAGTCAGACTTGTATGTTCATTAAGAGTAATAATTCTAGACCTTTTCTGTGGAGTAACATCCATTTTTACAGGCATGAATCACACTGAGAGAAAAAGTGCACTAAACCGCTATATACCGTATATACTCGTGTATAAGCCGAGTTTTTCAGCCCAAAATTTGGGCTGAAAAGTCCCCCCCTCGGCTTATACACGGGTCTATACGGTAGACCCGTGTGGTGGGGGCTGTGGGGCCGGGGCTGTGGAGGCTGGAGGAGGCGGGGGGAGGCTGCTGTATGAGCGGCCCCATCACGTGGGGCCGCTCATTATATATGCACTGCCTCCCCCTGTCAATCAGCGCAGGGGGAAGCAGTTCATATATTCCCCCCAAAAGCTGGCACTCACCCCCCCTTGTAAGGCCCCCCCCCATCGCTGCTTATACATTACCATTCCGGTGTTCTGATCTGCGCCGCTCCTCGGTGCTTCTTCATGCTCCGTCCGCGCTGGCTGCATCCGGGGATCTCCGGCTGTCGCAGCGATATGACGTCATCGCGCGACGGCCGGAGAATGGAGATCCCTGGCTGCTGGGTACCCCCTGGGGGCTGCTTGGTACCCCCAGGGGGCTGTTGGTACCCCCTGGGGGCTGTGGGTACCCCCTGGGGGCTGTTGGTACCCCCAGGGGGCTGCTGGGTACCCCCTGGGGCTGTTGGTACCCCCTGGGGCTGTTGGTACCCCAGGGGGCTGTTGGGTACCCCCAGGGGGCTGTTGGGTACCCCCAGGGGCTGTTGGTACCCCAGGGGGCTGTTGGTACCCCCAGGGGGCTGCTGGGTACCCCCTGGGGGCTGTTGGTACCCCCAGGGGGCTGCTGGGTACCTCCAGGGGGCTGCTGGGTACCTCCAGGGGGCTGCTGGGTACCCCCTGGGGGCTGTTGGTACTCCAGGGGGCTGCTGGGTACCCCCTGGGGCTGCTTGGTACCCCCAGGGGGCTGCTGGATACCCCCTGGGGGCTGTTGGTACCCCCTGGGGGCTGTTGGTACCCCCTGGGGGCTGTTGGTACCCCCTGGGGGCTGTTGGTACCCCCAGGGGGCTGTTGGTACCCCCAGGGGGCTGTTGGTACCCCCAGGGGGCTGCTGGGTACCCCCTGGGGGCTGTTGGTACTCCAGGGGGCTGTTGGTACCCCCAGGGGGCAGCTGGGTACCCCCTGGGGGCTGTTAGTACCCCCTGGGGGCTGTTAGTACCCCCTGGGGGCTGTTGGTACCCCCAGGGGGCTGCTGGGTACCCCCTGGGGCTGTTGGTACCCCAGGGGGCTGCTGGGTACCCCCTGGGGGCCGCTGGGTACCCCCTGGGGGCCGCTGTATAACCCCTGGGGGGTGCTGTATAACCCCTGGGGGTGCTGTATAACCCCTGGGGGCTGCTGTATATACTGCTGAGGCCTGTATACCACTGGGGCTGCTGTATATACCACTGGGGCTGCTGTATATACCACTGGGGCTGCTGTATATACCACTGGGGCTTCTGTATATACCACTGGGGCTGCTGTATATACTGGTGGGGTCTGTATATACCACTGAGGAGGCTGCTGTATACCACTGGGGTTGCTGTATATACTACTGGGGCTGCCTGTATACTACCACTGGGGCTGCATATACTACTGGGGCTGCCTGTATACTACCACTGGGGCTGCATATACTACTGGGGCTGCCTGTATACTACCACTGGGGCTGTATATACTACTGGGGCTGCTGCTGTATACAGCACTGGGGCTGCTGCTGTATACGACCACTGGGGCTGCTGTATACTACCCACTGGGGAGGCCTGTATACCACTGGGGGGGCCTGTATACCACACTGCTGGGGGCTGTATACCTCTGCTGAGGTCCACCCTCGGCTTATACACGAGTCAATAGGTTTTTCCAGATTTTTGGGGCAAAAGTAGTGGGGTCGGCTTATACACGAGTATATACGGTAAATGTATAAATATTATGTTAAAATATTATATTATTATAAACCACTCCTCGCAGAAACAAGGTCTCAACTGAAGCTGAGGGGGCAGCTAGCTGTTATTTTCTGACTAAAACCAGTCAAACCACATTTTGTTACTCAAGGTTGTACACTCTCACACCTGTTCAAAGCAGTTAAAACTGGTTTGAATCACTGACTGGTAACCCCAACTTAAGATTTTACTTACAAAAATGCTTTGTCACAATTAATTTGCACAGCACTGTATAGTCATTTGACATTCTTCCCTTCCTAAAGGTTCATTTTGAGGAAGATAGCGTTCCGTAATAGCGCAATGTGAAATTATTGCTTGTATTAGGAAACAGATCTTTCATCAGTATTTCATAATTAAAGCAAGTGTTTTAAGGTTCAGAAAACATGTGTTTTGGTGTGTTCCCAAGCTCTAAAGCATTGTTACTCTTTAGACTAATTAATGTTTTTTGACTTGTACCAATTTAGATAGGTCACACAGTTGTCTGTGAATGATTTGCAATTGACTCAAAATAAAAGTTGTGCAACAGTCAGGATTTCATCCAATTGTCGGTTGGTTTACTGCAAACTAGGCCCCTTTCACATCAGCGGTAATCGCTGATCGAGGCAGTTGCGGTGAAAAAAGACGCAACTGCCGCAGTTACCGCATAACAACCGCACTTGCAGTTCACCTGCAGCAAGCCCCATGCAATGTCTATGGGGCTTATGGCAGGTGCGGTATAGTTGCGGTTTCGGCACTTGTGGCAGATGCGGCCACAAAAAAAAACGCAGTCAGCCACGTTTTTTTTTCGCGGCCGCATCTGCCGCAAGTGCCGAAACCGCACCTGCCGCACACTTACCGCAAGCCCCATAGAGATTGCATGGGGCTTGCCGCAAGTGAACTGAAAGTGTGACCGTTATGCGGTAACTGCGGCAGTTGCGTTTTTTTCACCGCAGCTGCCGCAATCAGCGATTACCGCTGATGTGAAAAGGCCCTTACTTAGCTTTCTCTGGTATTCTGATGTACAGTGATTGGAATGCAGGTATGAAAAGTACATTTCGGCTACATTCAAGATGACTTTGCAAAGCCTGGGTTCCTAACACTGATTTCAGAACATCTCACACCTCATCATTAGCAGTATGCCAAATATTCTTAACTGGCCTGTCCCAACTGTGGATCCTCTTTCAACACTCACTTTCCTGAATTGCAATAACTTCATGTTCTTGTCTTATTATTCATACATGGCCTACCAGTTACTTCAACATAAATCATAAAACAGATTTATTGTTTATACCGTGAGAAGGGCATCAGTGGCCACAGATAGGCTGTACAGTTTACGTGACGTAGATCATTAGAGGTTGGTGATGGACTGCAGCATTCACAGAACTGAACATTGTAGGCCAACCGTGGATGATGGTTATGCATCTATCTCTGCATGTGTCCTGTTTTTGATATATGCGAATGAGTGAATTTAATGGATAAACCCTTTTAAGGCCCCTTTCACATCAGCAGTAATCGCTGATCGCGGCAGTTGTGGAAAAAACCCGCAACTGCCGTGATTACTGCATAACGGCTGCATTTGCGGTTCACCTGCGGCAAGCCCCATGCAATGTCTATGGGGCTTGCGGCAAGTGTGGTACAGTTGCGGTTTCGGCACTTGCAGTCAGCCGCGGTTTTCTCATGGCCGCATCTGCCGCAAGTACCGAAACCGCACACTTACCACAAGCCCCATAGACATTGTATGGGGCTTGCCGCAGGTGAACCGCAAGGGCGGCCATTATGCAGTAATCGCGGCAGTTGCGTTTTTTCACCGCAACTGCCGCGATCTGATGTGAAACAGGCCTAATAAAAGCTTAGATTTTTTTTATTCTTATAAAACCTGTAATGTGTGTGGAGTTTCCAGTCATACATTTACTGCTTCCTCCTTAATCAATTGTTCAAATAAAGTAGGCGACTGTAAATTCCCAGTTGTGCAATATAAAGAAATAAAATGTTTCTTCCTTCTAATAAAAACATTTAGAGAGCTTTTACTTCAGCAAATATAGATTGTGTTATCTTTGTAATCCTCATTAAATGATACATATTTCTAAGATGGCGCAGTGACATATCAGAAGAGTTGATTGCTAGGTGTCTCAGCATCTGAACTAAAACTCTTGATCAAAGAAAGCAAGCTCTTCTAACATTTTCACCTTTTTGCTTTCAATGGCTTTTATATATAAAAATATTTAGTGTTGAAACCAGAAGTTTACATACACTAGAAAGACACATATGCATGTTTTTCTCACTGACATGAAATCAGGATAAACCTTTCCTGTTTTAGGTCAATTAGGGTCACCATAATTATTAATATTTGCCAGAATAAAGAGCGAGATAATGTTAAAGGCATTTTTATTGCTTTCTGCAAAGTCACAGGTTTATATACATTTCATTAGTATTTGGAATCGCTGCCATTAAACTATATGACTTGGGTTAAACATTTTGGATATCCTTCCACAAGCTTCTCACAATAGTGGTAGGAATTTGGGTCCATTCCTCCTGACAGAAGTGGTGTAACTGATCCATGTTTGTAGATCGCCTTTCTCACACTTGCCTTTTGAGCTATGACCATACATTTTCAATAGGATTGTGATCAGGGGTCTTTGTGAGGGCCATTCCAAAACATTGACTTTGTTATCTTTAAGCCACTTTGTAACCAGCTTTGCAGTATCCTTCGGGTAATTGTCCATTTGAAAGACCCATTTTCACCCAAACTTTAACCTCCTGATTGATCTCTTGAGATGTTGCTTCAGTATTGCCACATAATCTTCTTTCCTCATGATGCCATTTTGTGAAGTGCAACAGTCCCTCCTGCAGCAAAACAACCATACAACATGATGCTGTCACCCCTGTTTTTCACATTTGGGATGGTGTTCTTAGGCTTCCAAGCTTCTCTCTTTTTCCTTTTCTTTTGAAGTAACTGCTTCTTCCTGGCAGAGTGGGCTTTCAGCTCATGTTGATACAGTACTCGTTTCATACTCTTACCAGCTTCTGCCATTATCATCACAGGGTTTTTGCTTTTGTTCTTGGGTAGATATGCACACTTCAGACAAGCATGTTCATCTCTGGGGCCCAGAACCCCTCTCCTTCCTGTGCGAAGGCTGAACATTCCCAACTTGTTTGTACTTGCGTATTATTGTTTGTACAGATGAAGAAGGCACCTTCCGGTATCTGATAGTTGCAACCAAGCATGAACCAGACTTGTGCAAGTCCACAAGTCTCTTCCTGATATCTTGGCTGATTTCTTTAGACTTTGCCATGATGCTACATAAAGAAGCAGTGTGTTTCAGGTGTTCATTAAAATACATCCACGGTTGTGTCTCTAATTAACTCAGATGTTGCCAATAAACCTATCAGAAGCTTCCAAACACATTACATCATCATATGGGCTGTCCCAAATTGTATAAAGGCATAGTAATCTTAGTGTATGTAACTTTGTGACTGCAGAAAATAATAAACATGCCTTAAACATTCACTTTCATTATTCTGGCATTTTGCAAATAATAATTATAGTAATCCTAAATGAGCTAAAATGGGCAATGTGTTTTTTTATTTCATGTCAGATAGTGAGAAATATATTCATATGTGTCTTTTTTTTTTTTTATAGTGTTTGTAAACGTCTGGTTTCAACTGTATGTACTGTACTCTGCTAAAAAAAAAATAAAGGGAACATTGAAACAAACAGCACACTGTAACTTCAAGTCAATCACTTCTGTGAAATCAACCTGTCCAGTTATGAACCTACACTGATTGTGAATCAATTTCTTCTGATGTAGTGCAAATGGAACAGACAATGGATAGAAATTATAGGAACTTGGTAAGACACCCCCTATAATGGAATTGTTCTGCTGGTCGTGACCACAGACTCCTTTCTCTGTTCTCATCATTTCTAGTTGTTGTTTTGATCACTTTTGCATTTTGTCCTTACTGTCACACCTAGAGGTAGCATGAGGCGTGTCTACAACCCTTTAGAAGTTGGTCAGGTAAAGCAAATCATCCAGGATTGCACATCACTGTGATCTGTGGCAAGAAGGTTAGCTTTGTCTGTCAGCACAATGTCTAGAGCATGGAGCAGATACCAGGAGACGTGGAGGGGGCCTTAGGAGGGCAACAACAGACCAGCAGGACCGCTACCGGTTGCAAAGAGGAAGAGGAGGAGCAGTGTCCAGAAGGAACCCAGGCCCACTGCATCTGATATGGTCACACAATGGGTCTGAGGATCTCATCCCAATACGTAATGGCAGTCAGGTTACCTCTGGTTAGTTCATAGAGGGTTAAAGAGCACAGGACGACAATGTTGAATAAGCCAATCTTGGAGTTCTCTGGCAAATGCCAACTGACCTGCACTGTGTTGGATTGTGAGTGCACCACAAGCACAACACCCACTTGTGAACCTCGAGACCTAATACCACCATCATGGAGTCTGTTTCTGACAGTTTGATGTTAGTTGCCTGCTGAAGGTCATTTTGCAAGGCTCTGACACTGCTCTTCCTGTTCTTCCTTGCACAAAGAAGATGGTAGCGGTCCTGGTGCAGGGGCAGGGATTTTGCTCTCCTATGCCCCCCTCCACGTTTCCTGGTGTACCGGCCTGTCTCCTGGTATCTGTCCCATACTCTCTGGGCACTGTGCTGACAGGCACAGCTAACCTTTTTGCCACAGCTCACATGGATGTGCCATCCTGGGAGAGCTGCACTACCTGAGCAACTTCTGTGGGTTGTAGACACTGCCTTGTGCTCATGAAAATATTGATTCACAATCAGTGTGGCCTCGTAAATAGACAGGCTGTTCTCACAGAAGTGTGATTGACTTGGAGTTACATAGTGTTGTGTAATAAGTGTTCCCTTTATTTTTATGAGCAGAATGTGTACGTGTGTTTGTGTGTGCATGTATATATTTTTTCTAACTGTATTGTCCATTTAAGGAAACCTATGATCTCTTTAAAGAGGACCTGTCACTTGCCATAGATATGCAAGTTCCTTACCTGGTGTAATACAAGTACTATTTTCCTAAATCCAGCATAGTGGTAGCATTCTTGTTCCTAACTATTCATGAGATAGCTCCCCATCTTCCTTTTTATAGTTTGTAAATTTGTTCTTGGTAGCCAATAAGCATCTTTTGGGTATCGCACCAGAATTCTGGTGTAAATTGCTTTGAAAGTCACAACATTTTGCGTATTTCAAAGCCGCAGAAAGATTGTTTTTTTAACTTCTGTCACGCCAATTTCGCCAAAATGGATGACACCACATTTTGTCTAGTTCACACTTGGCTTTACTGTCCTCTACTCAAGAATTCCCACTCCAGTTGAGTAAAATTTCTGTTGTAATGCATGGAGGCGCACTCAACCCTCTGACGCTACTAATGAATCGGCAGCGTATGACGCAAAAATTTCCCCCATCCCCATCAAGACCTACGTGAAAATTGCTGTGACCTTTGTATCTCAGAAATGAAGATTGCATGGGGAGAATAACACCAGGTTTAGGAGAACCATGGTCCTTAGCCAAGAAAAATTGGTCATAATAATAATTGGTAATAATTTGAAATTCATAAAACCTGATTGTGAATTTACGTTGTTTGTCTGTACATCATTATAGTTGTTTAAGCTTGTTTTCTTTACAGTATGCCTTATGGCCAGAGGTGTAAGTTTTTTTTTTTTTTTTTCTGTTTGACTTAAAAAAAAATAAATAAATTCAGATGACACATTCCTTTAAAGGAATTAAACAGGAGTGGACAGGTGTAGGCGCATAGCTTTAAAATGAAACACAGCGTTTTTGCCTAGCTTCTAGAAAATTATATGTAGTTCAGAGACTATATTCCCCCCCATCTGTAATGTTTAGCTATGTTGCATGAGATACATGAGCAGATTTCTGCCTCGGGTTTGGTGGGCAATTAATGTCTAATTGACTTTGGGTTCATGTGTCCGGTTTGGACTCTCTCTTTCTTCTTTTTTTTTTTTTTTTTTTTTTTTTTTTCCCTACCTTGTGGAAGAATCCAGAGTTCTAACCTCTCCAGAGTCTGACATTTTCTGGATCACTGGAGAAGTGTACAATTGCAGTTTCACAGAAAGGCCTTGCATAAATGATAATGCTGAGTCACCGTGTAATCTGAATTCCCGTTGTAAAATTTCATCAAGGTAATGTCTTAAAGATTCATGGTGTAAGTAAATTAGTTTAAACCTTGATTCTATATGACAAATGGAGAATTGTATAGGAATCGTTCTTGTGTAATGGGGCCTTTTGACAAGATGTAGATCACTGCAACTCTTCCCCCATCTCGATATTGAACATTGGTTCTTTATATTTGTCAATCTTAAAACTGCCCATTTGTTATATTAAAGGCCATTTAACTGATTGAAGTAAGACAAGCTTTTAACATTTTTTGCTGCAAAATAATTTTTGGACATTTTGTGCCTCTTATAGCCAGGAGCATTTTCACAGTTGATCTAATATACAACCCCTGGCAAACATTATGGAATCACCTGGCTCAGAGGATGTCCATTCAGTTGTTTAATTTTGTAAAAATTTGAGTGTTTTTACAAAATGAAACAACTGAATGAACATCCTCAGAGCCAGGTGATTCTGTAATATTTGCCAGGGGTTGTATAAAGCTGAGTGTATGTATGCCCCCTGAAGGCATTCACACCTTCGCATTTACAATCACAAAATTTTGCACAGCCATCTCATTTAACTCCGGGAATGTCATAGACTATAGTTTGATGGGAAATTTTAACCCTGTGCTTTAGTCATTCGTCAAAAAAAAAAGGCCTACCGTATATACTCGTCTATAAGCCGACCCCCCCCTACTTTTGCCCCCAAAAACTGGGAAAACTTATTGACTCGCGTATAAGCCGAGGGTGGACACCAGCACAGGTATACAGCCCCCAGCAGTGTGGTATACAGGCCCTCCCAGTGGTATACAGGCCCCAGTAGTATGGTATACAGCCACCAGGACAGGTATACAGGCCCCAGCAGCATGGTATATACAGCAGGCCCCCAGGGGTATATACAGCAGGCCACCAGGATACAGCAGGCCCCAGGGGTATATACAGCAGGCCCCCAGGGGTATATACAGCAGGCCCCCAGGGGTATATACAGCAGGCCCCCAGGGGTATATACAGCAGGCCCCCAGGGGTATATACAGCAGGCCCTAGTGGCACTCGCCCCCCCATCATGAGAAGAGCCCCCCACACTTTGCAGAGCCCCCCCCCCCCCCCCTGCATTATCTCACCATCCAGGGTCTTCTTCACCGTGGGTCCTGCAGTCCCGTGTTCCCGGTCTCCTGTGACCCGGTGGTCGCAGTGGAATGATGTCATCGCGCCGGGTCACGTGAGACCGGAACGCGCGATGATGACTGCAGGACCCGCGGTGAAGACCCTGGGTGGTAAGATAATGCAGCGGGGGGGCTCTGCAAACTGTGGGGGGCTCTTCACATGATGGGGGGGCTAGTGCCACTGGGGGGCTGCTGTATACACTGGTGGGCTTTATGCACGGCTCCCCCTGCCGCTGTGATGGGCGGGGGGAGCCGTGGATATCTAATGAGCGGCCCCACGTGATGGGCCGCTCATTCAGCAGCCTCCCCCCGCCTCCTCCAGCCTCCCCAGCACCCGGACACCATAGGATTACCGTATTGAACCGTGTATACGCCGAGGGGGTTACTTTTCAGCCCAATTTTTGGGCTGACAAACTCGGCTTATACACGAGTATATACAGTATTTACTGTGTGTGTGTATATAAGGTAAAAGATACTGCCTTACCTGTTTTAACAGCCAGGATATTTATCAGGTGGTCTATAGCAACCAATCACAGCTCAAGTTCTTGATTTCTATAGGCAACAAAGGAAATTCATAGTATAACACAGCTTATGCATGTTTGAAACATTTAGGGAAGCTGCCAAAGACAAGGACTTCTGGAAAATGGCGCACACTGGGATATGACTCTGTGAACCAGCAGCCACTCAAACTCTAAAATAACTAAGAACCCTCTTTGCTATTCTTCTATTAACCTCCCACACACAGCCCCCAGTATACAGCAGGAGAGGCGACACACGGCCCCCAGAGTACATCAGGGAGGCGTCACACGGACCCCTCCACCCCCTTGTGCAGCAGGGGGGCGGCACACGGCCCCCAGTGTTACAGCAGGAGGTCTCGCATAGCCTCTATTACAGCCTGTGCCCACACATTGACACACTTCAAGCCTCACATGTTCCTTTATTAGAGCATGTGTGCCACGTACACCCTGTATTACGCCAGGAGCCCACACATACAGCCTGTGCCTACACATGACCCTTCATCACGAAGCAATCACTGATCTTGGGCAGCCGGCTAAAGCGCTCAATACAGTGAGTTCCTAGACGCTTTGCCCCCTGGGAATTACGAATATGCAAATAGAGTCCGTGGAGCCTTGTTTAGGAGTCTCAAACGCAGGACTATCCAGATATCCCTCCATGGCTAGGTCCTTCCCTGGAGGAATATCTGGCTAGTCCTGTGTTTGAGATTCCTAAACGAGGCTCCACGGACTCGATTTGCATACACATAGCCCTTGTATTATACCTGGAGCCTACGCTTAGCCCCAGAATTACACTTGCAGCTTGTGTATATCAGCAAAGAGAAGCAATACTTTGTTAACCCATTCTATTTTGTTGTAGCTAAGAACGGTCAGTTACCATCCCGGGCAACGCTGGGGACTACACCTTGTTTAATATAATATATGAAGTGATAATCACTACCACCATCTGTTGCTTATTCTGATAAAATTTAGATCCCTTTAAAAGGCTTGCATTGCCCGGCATGGCCGGTCGTTCTCCGGACAAGAGTGTGTCAGCTGCATGTATTTCTATGCAGCTGGCACACTCCTTTCTGGAGAGCGAGCAGGGGATGCGATGCGAGGCTTGCGTGTGACACAGACTAATGCTTTTAGTTTGGGTGACAAAACCCGCAGTCATAACAGGACTTTTACCCCTAAAACATATTCAAGGGGTTTGTCCGGTCTTAGAAGAAAAGACTGCAGTCATTCCATGTAACTGCAGACAAGTGACTTGTTACAAATGCAATATACACCTCGTGTGGGTGTACAGGTACGGTCACTGCGGTCATGTGCCAACTAGACTCTTGTGCTTCTCCAAATTCTCATCTGTCAAGAGAACCCAGGTGAGTCTAGTTGGCATGTTACTGCAAGTATACAAATTGCTTATATGTGGTCACATTTCCCACCCACACAGACAATACAGGGTAATTTCGACTGTGCGCATGTCACACTTTCACAACTTGGCAGTTGGCAATCAGTTTGTGATTGCACTTTCTACTGAAACCGGATAGACCCATTAAGGCCATCTGAATGAACTTTACTCACTGACTTATCTGTTCTCATTTTTTGTTTGGGCAATTCTTTATAGCCGTTATTAATTTGATTCACCTAGTTAGGCATTTATTAACACATTCTTGATTTTTTGCCGTCCAAAGACAATCTCAGGCTAGGGTCTAAGTGCTTATCAGGGCACCCTGCCTCTGCTTTTTATTTATTTTAAGTGGTTTGATTAGCTGTTTTCTTGTGTAGACATTGCTTGTATGACGCATAAAAAAACAAGGAAGACCGCTTTATGCCTAGTTTGAATTAGTCACTCATTTCTAGGTTTAATTGTCTTTTAATGGCTTAACTAAATGGCAAAAAGGGTTGCATTGTCACTCGTAATTGATAAATCATATCTGACAATGAAAAAGAACCAACCACCAGTATTTAACCTCCTGTAAATTAGTGCAGCAGGTGATTGACTTGTGCAGCATGACATCACTATTTGGGTATTTGTTATTCCTTTCCTGTGGGCTTGTCTTTCTGTTTTAAGCAAAACCCCCTCCCTCTCATACAGGCTTATCCGGGGAGAAGGTTGACTTACAGCAGAAAGACAAGGGGAAGAGTTAAAAAACCCAAATAGTGATGTCACGCTGCACACGTCAATCACCTACTCCACTGATTTACAGATGGTTAAATCCTGGTGGTTGGTTCCCTTTAAAGTAAAGCTGCCTAATCTAATGTTATATGTGGATATGAACAGGAATGAGAAATGATGTTTATTTAAATTCCTTAATTTTGTATATTTCAGAAAGAATTTGATGATGCCCTGGCTGAGGCTGGTGATAAACTCGTAGTTTTTGACTTCACAGCCACATGGTGTGGACCATGCAAAATGATCGGACCTTTCTTTGACGTAAGTAATGTGTCTGTGTGAGTTATATAAGGCCCGACATGGAGGATATTTTCTGCAGTATTGGGTGCTACTTAACGAATTTACAGCATATTTTACCCTATGCACTGCAAAGGGTGAAAATCCACGATCAAATTAACATGCTGAGAAATGAGTAAAAATACTGTTATGTAGTGAAGTATTCCAATATTAGTAAAAGGGGAAAAAAGCTGCCAGACCTGCACCCTTCTAGTTCATGTACAGATTAGTATCTCTAGCTACATAGCCCCCTAACGGCTCCTGCACAGGGTAGAATATCCCTAGCCTCAACACTAGAAATCCACAATTTTGACCCATTTGCCTAAAAAGGTTGTCAAGTTGTTCCTCTTACCTCATGAGGAATCAGAGGGGAGATTGCTATGTGCAAAAACACCAAGATAGGAAAAGCATGCAGGTATAGGCAAGGACCCAAAGTGAAGAAGCAAAAATGTGAACAAGTTGAAATGGTGAACTAGCCAATGCAAACAATGGTAAACTAACAACCTACCCGCAAACAAGAAAAAAGTGTAGGTTAGATGAAGGATAAAGCACAGAGCTGGTCTTTAACTAACAGGATAAAATCCCCAGCAACAAGGCTGGAACTCCTTAGTGGGATCCACAAAGGAATATAGCCAGCAGAGATGGCTAGTGTCAAGAGAGTATTAATGACCTCATTCTGAATGTGATAGGACAGAGGAAAGGAGTGATAACTGCAAATCAAAAAGAGAAGCAAAGATAGTTTTTTTTATCAGCTTTTGGACTGGGAATGACCCAACTGTGGCACAGCAGGAAAAGACCACACAGCAAAGTTCACCGGATCAAATTCTGAACCCAAGGCAAGACACATGCAACAGAATTAATCTGCAAATCCACAGCAGGTCCTCAATTTGCTACTCGTGGATCGAGTTTTAAGCCCTTTATGCAAATGGAATAACTAAATCACCACTGGGGTTTGCTTGTGTGTAGCTGTTGCAGGAGCTGAGCACCCTTCACACTGCTTAGGTATAGCTGTGTTACAAAGCCAGCATTTGCCTGTAAAAGCATTGACTGGCTGATGCTACAGGGGCATCTCAATGAAGTGGAATATCATCAAAAAGTTAATTTATTTCAGTAATTCAATACATAAAGTGAGACTTATTATTATTTATTTATAGAGCACCATTGATTCCATGGTGCTGTACATGAGAAAGGGTTACATACAAACAAGCTTAAAATACAATGAACAAAACTAACAGTGACAAACTGATACAAAGGGGAGAGAGGACCCTGCCCTTGCGGGCTTACATCCTACAGGGCAATGGGAAGGGGAACAGTATGTTGTGGCTGCACTGGTGGTGGTGGAGCTCCAGGTCCAGTGGTGGTGAGATGGCACCGTGGTCATTGTAGGCTGTTCTGAAGAGATGGATTTTCAGGTTCCGCTTGAAGGTTCCAAGTGTAGGGGATAGTCAGATGTTTTGAGGTGCAGAATTCCAGAGGATGGGGGATGCTCGGCCAAAGTCTTGCAGGCAGATGAGGAACGCTACTACAGTAAACATCAGGTTGCTAAGGGGCCATAGCAACCCAATGTTTACTGTAGTAGCGGTGTGTGCTGCTATGCGGGGTTCTTTGGGGCCCCGCTTAGCAGCACTGTGCTGCTGCTAAGATAAATATCGGGTTGCTAAGGGGCCTGTGGTTCTGGAAATGATGCGTTCAGCATCTTACCACAGGAAGGCAGCATAGCAGAGCGGAGGGAGCCAGGCTGGTGGCGCGAAATTTAATTTCAAGATCAAGCCCATGGGGGTGTGATAAAGGATGCTGGAGGCTGCAAGCAAACAGACACGCCCAGGGGGACTATTGCATATAGCCCCCACTTCATTATCATCCTAATGAGTAAGTATAAAAATGTTTTTTAGAAGATGGAAAGCAAGCATTTAGCAGAGAGAGGGATAGTTATAATGGTGATAGGAAGGTGCAGGGACATGTATTGATAGGTTAGGTGGCTTTTCGGAGTTGACAGGTTCCCTTTAATACCTCCCAAAAATAGAAAAAATAATTTTTCCATAAGAGAAGGAAAAACAAGGACACTCACCTCTAAATTGTGCAGTTGCCTTTATTCTGGATCCATTATAAAGGTGGAGGGGACAACGATGGACAACGGCCAGTTTCATGCCTGTCTGGCATTTCAACATTAAGTCTAGACCCGTTTCTGGGTACTGTGTAGACCAGTTGAAGTGCCAGACAGGCATGAAACTGGCCGTTGTCCATCGTTCTCCCCTCCACCTTTATAATGAATCCAGAATAAAGGCGACTGTTTGCACAATTTATGGGTGGGTGCCCTTGTTTTTTCTTCTCTGATGGATTTGTTATAATGGGCTTCGGTGTATATAAGAGGGTCCTTTTGTCTGTAGTGGTGCCCGGCTTATTTTTCTTGTTAGGAGAAAAAATAATTTTCCCGAGGGGTTTTCCTCTGTGTGAATGGCATCTAAATGGCGTTGCAGGGCAGACATACATTAGAAAAGAATGCAAAGCCACAGAGAGGATCTTATAAGACACAATGCAAGAATTTCTCGCATTGCACTCGCCTGTTTCATATGTTTGTGTGAGCGAGGCTGAACATAATACTGAACCCGGGTGTAGAGTGGCTTTCAGCAGATCCAGTGCACCAGGCTGGATGGGAGCTTGCATTACATGATTAGCTGTTTGTTTGCATGTGTATATAGAGCCCAAGGGTATGGTCACATGGGTCGACTACTCTGCAATTTTCCCTCAGGATTTGCTTCAGAATATTCCAACAACAGCAGAGTGCCTAGATTTTCCCCACACAAAATTCACACAGGGATTGATGCACAGCGTGTGATTTTTAAATTGGCAGCTGTCTAAATTAATGATTTGTGGTGCTGACCGGTAAGGGTTAAATTTGCCCTAAAATGCATATATAAAAAAACCTGTTGATTTCACAGTAGATATCACCACCCACTTATACCTAAGTGAACTATGTAGATTAGCTATGACTACTTATAATCTTTCTTCTGTCATTTCTTTCTAGAGCCTGAGCCAAAAATACATCGATGTTGTATTTCTTAAAGTAGATGTGGACGATGCACCAGTAAGTTATATTTCCTCCAAATATCTTGTTTTATTATTGAAGACCTCATGCTGAATTTACTAAGTTGATTTTAGACTACAATCTGTACTTCTACAGGCAATTCATTTTGTTGTTCTTGTATTTTTATACTTCATATACCGTATATACTCGCGTATAAGCCGAGTTTTTCAGCCCAAAAATTGGGCTGAAAAGTCCCCCCCTCGGCTTATACGCGAGTCATACGGCCCCCCTCAAAGTTTGGCGCCCCCACCTCAGTTTCTGGGCCCCCCGCATGCAGCGCTGCACATATACATTACGTGTCTAGCAGCTGTTACCCTCCGGTGGCAGATCGCGGCTCCCGGCTCCGGGCTCCATCTTCCTCTCTGTCTTCCTGGTTGTCATGTGACCGGCGCGATGACGTCATCGCGCTGCGCCCCGGTCACACAGCAGGAAGACAGCGAGGAAGATGGAGCCCGGAGCCGGGAGCCGCGATCTGCCACCGGAGGGTAACAGCTGCTAGACACGTAATGTATATGTGCAGCGCTGCATGCGGGGGGGCCCAGAAACTGAGGTGGGGGCGCCAAATTATGAGGGGGGCCCTGCTGGGGCCCTGTATACTACCACTGGGGCTATATACTACCACTGGGGCTATATGCTACCACTGGGGCTGTATATATACTACCACTGGGGCTGTATATATACTACCACTGGGGCTATATACTACCACTGGGGCTGTATACTACTACTGGGGCTATATACTACCACTGGGGCTATATACTACCACTGGGGCTGTATATATACTACCACTGGGGCTATATACTACCACTGGGGCTGTATATATACTACCACTGGGGCTATATACTACCACTGGGGCTGTATACTACTACTGGGGCTATATACTACCATTGGGGCTATATACTACCACTGGGGCTGTATACTACCACTGGGGCTATATACTACCACTGGGGCTGTATACTACCACTGGGGCTATATACTACCACTGGGGCTGCTGCTGTATATACCACTGGGGCTGCTGCTGTAACACTGCTGGGGCCTGTATATACCACTGGGGAGGCTGCTGTATACCACACTGCTGGGGGCTGTATACCTGTGCTGGGGTCCACCCTCGGCTTATACACGAGTCAATAAATTTTCCCAGGTTTTGGGGGCAAAAGTAGGGGGGTCGGCTTATACACGGGTCGGCTTATACACGAGTATATACGGTATTTAATTATTTTAGAATTCGGATGATGTAGTAAAACTTGTCACATGTTTAATGAATGTAAAGCCACGTGCGCACGCTGAGTATTTGATGAGTTTTTTACCTCAGGATTTGTAGACAAAACCAGGAGTGGAGCAATCAGAGGAAAAGTCTAATAGAAACACCTGCACCACTTATGTTATTTATCACTCACTTCTGGTTTTGGCTACAAATCCTGAGGTAAAAAACTCATCAAATACTCAGCGTGTGCACGAGGCCTAAGGCTGGCTTCACACTGCAGTTTTTCACTGATCAGTGTTTGGGTGCCAAAACCTGGAGAGGAACCAGTAAAGGAACTTGCAGAGAAACTATAATTGAAAGATTGACACCTGTTCTGAGCTTTGGAGACACTCCTGGTTTTGGCACACAAACACTGATGGACACTGATCAGTGTAAAACTGCAGTGTGAAGCCAGCCTAATGGCCACTTTACACGTCCCGATATCGGCGTCCAACTCCGATAAAAAGTCACGTGGTTTGTGCGTTGGCCCCGATATCATTCGTGCGTTGTATGGTATAAATGTCCAATACGATGCACGAACGATGCCAAAACGATATCGGGGATCAAATGAGCAGGCTCTCCAACGGGCCGATATTGGATGGGCATTGTGGCCGGATCGTGCTGTGTGAAAGCCCAACAACCATGTGGAGTACAACTTCCCCTATTCTCTCCCATGTTAAATGGTCATTCCTGGGTCGGCTGTACAAGGGGGCGTACACATCGCTGGTGCGTTGCCTGCCGATATCGCGCTGTATAACATCTCCTATGTGATCTTGGAATTCTGCCCAGAAAAAGCGCGCTCCCGCGGCGTTGGATCCAACATTGGACCGATGTTGGGACGTGTAAAGTGGCCATAAGACTCCATTAAGGCCAGGATTTTCACTTGGACTGGCAAAAAAGAACCGTTAAAGGTTTTTAAATCAGGAGATATATAAAAAAAATGTATGCACTGTTAAATTTCAGTTTCTATGGTTTTCTCCCCCATCCTCCTGCACTTGCATTTTATTTGTATCCAACCCATTGGATCAGATCTGTTAAAGGTATAGGTAAAGGTAAAGGCTGTCACAGTTTTAGTCGGGGCTCTGGGGTTATCAGGTCAAGGTCAACTTCTATTTTTTTCCACATTTTGACTTCAGCTTCTATTCTGAGTCCTTCATAATTGTTAAAAATTAGTAATACCATTTCTGCTCCTTTAAATTATTTCTCGTTTTAATACATGGGACCTTAGGACATAAAATATATTTACAGTAATATTACCTTACTTGTCTAAATTATTGTAAAAGTTTAATGGACAATATATATAATATATATATATATATATGCACAGTTTATTTTTCAGACTATTATACGTCCCCCATTCTGGTACACAGGTACATCTCAGTAAATTAGATTATCATAAAAAAGATAATTTACTTTGGTAATGTAATACCAAAAGTGAAACGCATATAATATATAGAGTCATTACAAGCAGAGTGATCGATTTCAATATTTCTGTTGATGTTGATGATTATGGTTTACAGCCAGTGAAAACCCAAAAGTCATTATCTCAGAAAAAAGAATAATTAACACAAAGCACCATCAAAGGCTTACTAAGCGTTTAAAATGGTGCCTTAGGCTACACAATCATGGGGAAGACTGCTGACTTGACAGGTGTCCAGAAGGCAGTCATTGATACACTCCACAAGTTAGGTAAGCCACAAAAGATCATTACTAAAGAAGCTGGCTGCTCAGAGTGTTGTAACCAAACATATTAATGGAAAGTTGAATGTAAGAAAAAAGTGTGGTAGAAACGATGCACAAGCAACCAGAATAACCGTTGCCTTGAAAGGATAGTTAAGAAAAGGCCATTCAAAAATTTGGGGGTTATTCACAAGGAGTGGACTGCTGCTGGAGTCATTGCTGCAAGAGCCACAACCCAGAGACGTATCCAGGACATGGGCTACAACTGTTGAATTCCTTGTGTCAAGCCACTCATGACCAATAGACAACACAAGAAATGTCTTACCTGGGCCAAGGAGAAGAATCACTGGATGGTTGCTCAGTGAACCAAAGTGTTGTTTTCAGATGAAAGTAAATTTTTCATTTCATTTGGAAATCAAGGTCCCACTGTCTGGAGGAAGAGTGGAGAGGCACACAATCCAAGCTGCTTGAGGTCTAGTTTCCACAATCAGTGATGATTTGGGGAGCCATGTCATCTGCTGGTGGAGGTCCACTGTGTTTTATCAAGACCAAAGTTAGCACCGCTGTCTACCAGGAAATATTATTGCACTTCATACTTCCCTCTGCCGTCAAGCTTTGTGGAGATGGAGATTTTATTTTCCAGCAGGACTGTCCACACTGCCAATTGTACCAATACCTGGTTTAATAGCCACAGTATCACTGTGCTTGATTGGCCAGCAAACTCACCTGACCTAAACCCCATAGAGGGTCTATAGATTATTGTCAAGAGCACCAAACAATTCAAAAAACGACTTTCAGCCCAAAATATGAGAAGTGCTGATCGCCTCCATGCCACGCTGCATTGATGCAGTGATTCATGCAAAAGAAGCCCCAACCAAGTATTGAGTTTATTTACTTTACAAACTTTTCAGAAGGCCAATATTTGAGTAAAAATCATTTTTTTAGTTGGGTCTTATATAATAATCTATAATTTTCTGAGATAATGACATTTTGGTTTTAATTGGCTGTAAGCCATAATCATCAACTTTAACAGAAATAAACGCTTGAAATGGATCACTCTGTTTGTAATGACTCTATAAAATCTGTGTTTCACTTTATGTAGTGAATTACTATAATAAATGATCTAATAATATTCTAATTAATTGAGATGCAGTTATATGTCCCCCATCCCTCTATATATTTCCCCTCCTGGTATATATGATCCCCCATTCCTGGTACATATGGCCCCTATTCTGTACTATGATCCCCATCCTGGTACATGGCTCCATTTTGGTATTTCGCCGCCATCCTGCTATGTATGGTCCTCATTAAAATATTTAGTCCCCATCATGGCGCACACTTAAAATAATAAATGATTATACTTACCCTTCATCACTCCCCTGCAGCAGAGTAACCTCATGTTGACATGTCAGCATCTGAGCAGTATGTAAGCGCACAGTGCATGACATCGCTGTTGTGCTCTGAGCTCCACATGCTGCCAGCTCAGCTAATGGCATGAGAACAGGATGTGGCAATGGTAAGCAGTAAATATCCATGGTCTTTAATTGAGGGCACTTGATCAGCAGGTAATCACGTGTGCCGACAGTTTAAGGTATTTGAATATGCGCCACTCCCCACCCCTTATCACCCGACCACCTCTCAGCGCCAGCTTCAGTGTATATATAGACTACATCTGAACAAAATAAGTAAAAATGATATGTTTTTTTTTTTTTTCTTTTTTTTTTAAATTCAGATGTAGTCTACCGTATATACTCGTGTATAAGCCGACCCCCCTACTTTTGCCCCCAAAATCTGGGAAAACCTATTGACTCGTGTATAAGCCAAGGGTGGACCCCAGCACAGGTATACAGCCCCCAGCAGTGTGGTATACAGGCCTCCCCAGTGGTAGTATACAGCCCCCAGCAGTGTGGTATACAGCAGCCTCCCCAGTGGTATATACAGGCCCCAGCAGTGTTACAGCAGCCTCCCCAGTGGTATATACAGCAGCCTCCCCAGTGGTATATACAGCAGCAGCCCCAGTGGTAGTATACAGCAGCCCCAGTGGTAGTATACAGCAGCCCCAGTGGTAGTATACAGCAGCCCCAGTGGTAGTATACAGCAGCCCCAGTGGTAGTATACAGCAGCCCCCAGTGGTAGTATACAGCAGCCCCCAGTGGTAGTATACAGCAGCCCCAGTGGTAGTATACAGCAGCCCCAGTGGTAGTATACAGCAGCCCTAGTGGTAGTATACAGCAGCCCCAGTGGTAGTATACAGCAGCCCCAGAGGTATATACAGCCCGTGGTAGTATACAGCAGCCCCAGAGGTATATACAGCAGCCCCGGTGGTAGTATACAGCAGCCCCAGAGGTATATACAGCAGCCCAGGTGGTAGTGTACAGCAGCCCCAGAGGTATATACAGCCCCAGTGGTAGTATACAGCAGCCCCAGAGGTATATACAGCAGCCCCAGTGGTAGTATACAGCAGCCCCAGAGGTATATACAGCCCGTGGTAGTATACAGCAGCCCCAGAGGTATATACAGCAGCCCCGGTGGTAGTATACAGCAGCCCCAGAGGTATATACAGCAGCCCAGGTGGTAGTGTACAGCAGCCCCAGAGGTATATACAGCCCCAGTGGTAGTATACAGCAGCCCCAGAGGTATATACAGCAGCCCCAGTGGTAGTATACAGCAGCCCCAGAGGTATATACAGCCCCAGTGGTAGTATACAGCCGCCCGCCCGCCACCCCCATCAGTATACAGGTCCCCCCCATCAGTATCCAGGGCCCCCCCCCTAACTTGCTCCGCAAAACCTGCAAAGTAAAATCATTATACTTATCACTGTCCTGTCCCCGCCGCTGCCATCGCGCTCCTCCGTCTTCATCCAGCGTCTTCCGGCTTCCTGTGGTCGGCGCAGGCAATGACGTCATTGCCTGCGCCGACCACAGGAAGCCGGAAGAAGAGGGATGAAGCCGGAGAGCGCGATGGCAGTGGCAGGGACGGCGGCGACAGGACAGTGATGAGTATAATGATTTTACTTTGCAGGTTTTGCGGAGCAAGGGTGGGGCCCCTGGATACTGGTGGGGGGCCTGTATACTAATGGGGGTGGCGGGCGGGCGGCTGTATACTACCACTGGGGCTGTATATGACTCGCGTATAAGCCGAGGGGGGGACTTTTCAGCCCAATTTTTGGGCTGAAAAACTCGGCTTATACGCGAGTATATACGGTAAATCTGTAAATTATTTGCCTACACAAAGTACTTTCTGGTTTTAGTTTATGCAGTAATTGACACTTGTTACCTTGGGAATTATATTATACTAGATGGTGGCCTGATTCTAAAGAATCGGGTAGTCTAGAATCCATATATAGTTTATTTACTAATAGTTAGGGGAGTGCGGTGAAATGAATTTTGTGTATACAGGTGGCTCAGTGGTTAGCACTGCGCGGTGGCTCAGTGGTTAGCACTGCGCGGTGGCTCAGTGGTTAGCACTGCGCGGTGGCTCAGTGGTTAGCAGCGAGTGCGGTGGCTCAGTGGTTAGCAGCGAGTGCGGTGGCTCAGTGGTTAGCAGCGATTGCGGTGGCTCAGTGGTTAGCAGCGATTGCGGTGGCTCAGTGGTTAGCAGCGATTGCGGTGGCTCAGAGTGGTCATCGCAGCGAGTGCGGTGGCTCAGAGTGGTCATCGCAGCGAGTGCGGTGGCTCAGAGTGGTCATCGCAGCGAGTGCGGTGGCTCAGAGTGGTCATCGCAGCGAGTGCGGTGGCTCAGAGTGGTCATCGCAGCGAGTGCGGTGGCTCAGAGTGGTCATCGCAGCGAGTGCGGTGGCTCAGAGTGGTCATCGCAGCGAGTGCGGTGGCTCAGAGTGGTCATCGCAGCGAGTGCGGTGGCTCAGAGTGGTCATCGCAGCGAGTGCGGTGGCTCCGAGTGGTCATCGCAGCGAGTGCGGTGGCTCCGAGTGGTCATCGCAGCGAGTGCGGTGGCTCCGAGTGGTCATCGCAGCGAGTGCGGTGGCTCCGAGTGGTCATCGCAGCGAGTGCGGTGGCTCAGAGTGGTCATCTCAGCGAGTGCGGTGGCTCAGAGTGGTCATCGCACACACACACACTCTCCGCTATACTTACCACCGGCTCTGCGTCTTCCCCGCCGCCTGGATCCTCAGTCGACATGTCGCCGCCCCCGGATGACTGGATCCAGTATGGCGTCTGGGAAGTCTGGTGAGACTTCCCGGACACCATCTTGGACGAAGTATGTTGCCGCCCCCGGACGACTGGATCCAATATGGCGTCCGGGAAGTTTCGCGAGACTTCCAGGACGCCATATTGGATCCAGTAGTTCGGGGGCGGCGACATGTCGACTGAGGATCTAGGCGACGGACGCAGGGCCGGTGGTAAGTATAGCGGAGTGTGTGTGTGCGGACAAAGTGACGGAAGTGCGGTAAAAGTGTCGGAAGTGCGGACAAAGTTACGGAAGTGCCTTGGGCTTTTATATATTAGATACACACACATTATATGTACGCACATGCAAATCTATAAAGATGTAGAAATATATATATATACATACAGACACATTATTCACAAATTATATTACATACACACATATATACACATACTGTACATTGCATATGGAGGGCAGAGGCACAGGGGAGGCTGGAGGGCAGAGGCACAGGGGAGGCTGGAGGGCAGAGGCGATAGATGCGGCTCCCGGATGGAAGAGGATACCGACCGGGCTGTGGGCGGTGAGCGTCAGGGCTGGCAGCGGTGCCGGTGATGCCGGAGGCCACACACCGGACCGGAGTGTGGGTCAGGGGTCTGGTGGGCGCTACCGTGCCCACCGCTCGCCGTTTTGACATCTTGGATCACCCTGAGCGGGTGTAGTGCCCAAGCCTCTTCCGTTGTGTGACGTCATTTTTGTCCCTTGAAGACGGAAGTGGCTTCGGGTTTTATATATTAGATATGCAAATTTGCACTTCACTAAGGAAGTGGAGAAACTCCAGTGCCACGTTTAAGCAGCTTCCTCAAAGTCATAATCGCTTTCCAACAAGCTTTTAATATGACTAAGGGATTTGTGCCAGATCAGAACCCCAAACTACAGACGCTGCGTTTCGGGGTACCTGCCTCTCATCAGTGTAGTGTGTGGGATATTCTGATCTGGCATGAGTGAGTGGGCTAAGACAAGGTCTGGGAACTTGCTATAAACCTTATGGAGACAGCGAAGTAGGTGAGGAGATTGTAAGCCACTTCCCTCCTCTCAGATATATGCATATATGCAAATTTGCACTTCACTAAGGAAGTTGAGAAACTCCCATGCCACATTTAAGCAGCTTCCTCAAAGTCATAATCGCTTTCCTACAAGCTTTTAATATAACTAAGGGATTTGTGCCAGATCAGAACCCCAAACTACAGACGCTGCGTTTCAGGGTAACTGCCCCTCATCAGTGTAGTGTGTGGGATATTCTGATCTGGCATGAGTGAGTGGGCTAAGACAAGGTCTGGGAACTTGCTATCAACCTTATGGAGAGAGCTAAGTAGGTGAGGAGATTGTAAGCCACTTCCCTCCTCTCAGATATATGCAAATATTAAAATTTGCACTTCACTAAGGAAGTTGAGAAACTCCCATGCCACATTTAAGCAGCTTCCTCAAAGTCATAATCACTTTCCAACAAGCTTTTAATATAACTAAGGGATTTGTGCCAGATCAGAACCCCAAAATAAAGACGCTGCGTTTCGGGGTAACTGCCCCTCATCAGTGTAGTGTGTGGGATATTCTGATCTGGCTGTGTGAGTGGGCTAAGACAAGGAGTTTCTCAACTTCCTTAGTGAAGTGCAAATTTGCATATATCTGAGAGGAGGGAGGTGGCTACAATCTCCTCACCTACTTCGCTCTCTCCATAAGGTTGATAGCAAGTTCCCAGACCATACATTAGATATTAACTATACATGTGCATGTAGCTCTTTCAAATATGAGTGTCCAGCAATTCCAATTACATGACAACATAAGTCCAATCCTTTGTAACTGATATATCAGTATTTTTTCAAGCAACGGTTAAACCGCCAAAACGTTGCCACGTGGCGCCATAAAAGGCCACTTTATTTGCCTTGAAACGCATTGACTAATAATTTAATATTATATTCACCCTTTGATGTCTCATGGAATATGGCAGCACTGTTTTTTAACCCTTCATCCTCCTTACTTTAATTTTCTGGGACAATGACCTTTGGGTTTTATTCGGCTGTAGCTATAATCATCAACATTTACAGAAATAAAGACTTGAAATAGATCACTCTGTTTGTAATCACTACTTAATGTGTTTCACTTTTTGTATTCAGTTACTGAAAAAAAAAATTAACTTATATTTTAGATGCACCTTGTGTGTGTGTGTCTGTGTATGTATGTATGTATGTGTAATATAAATTAACATATTAGTCAGAAGTTTAAGTATAATATATATAGATAGATAGATAGAGATATATAGATATAGATATATAGATAGATATAGATCTGAAGCCTCTGTCACTCCAGCTCTGTTATCCTCCCAGAGCCGCATTCCCCCACTTGACTTGACAACTTCTTTGCCTGAAATCACAAAATACAGTAGCTGGCAGTCAGATGGGGGAGGGGGGGTGGAAGCACAGTAATAGAGTTGGGGTGACAGAGGTTTCAGATATACATTAGTCCCTCAGCCTCATTTCCGTGTTCATTCAAGTGCTGATTTCTGGAGGAACAGTCAGGTTGTGTAAAGGTATTGCTGAACTTGCCTGTTGGTATGTGCATTTATCTCTTTCATAGCTTGAGGAGGAAATCTTGCTGCAGAATCCCTTTAATGCAACAGAATAATACTGTAATAGATAGTTGGTCAGTCCTGTGATAGGCATTTAAATTGTAGTATGGGACAAAAGTGCAGGTTGTTGTAGGTTTCACAGTATCCATTCACAGCATCCTTTCCTTCATGTTTAATGTGTTTTTTTTTTTTTCTCTTCTCCCCACCCTTTAGGACGTTTCTGAAAAATGTAGTATTAAATGCATGCCAACCTTTCAATTCTATAAAAATGGAAAGCAGGTATGTATTTGCCAGTTGCATCTCAGGGCTGTGGATTTAGTTTGAATGTACTGGGCATAAAGCTAGTCTCTTGTTACATTGACTTTGCTTGTCACAATAGGGTTAGAAGTAATTAAAATTTGACCTATTACTTAATGATAACGTAACTGGGTTTCGCCTACTGATAGACCTCCTCTTGTTGATATGTACTATGTTTTTCTACTGGACCGGCTCCACTCCATCCTGTATCCCCTGCAGGTCTTGTAACATAAACAATGTCATGTGAATGCTGATAGGCTGCAGCCATGACAATTCTTTTAGAACATATTACATGATTAAATTAAAGTGGTCCATAGTGATAGTTTTATTCAGTCTCTATACTTTAGTAGTTTGTGCTTGATTGTTATTTGTAAAATGTACTGTTTTCAATCCTCAGGTGCATGAATTTAGTGGCGCCAACCAGGCCTCCTTGGAGCAGAAAGTGGTGGAGCTGAAATAAGTGTGAAATTGGTGTCTGCTTTATTCATTTATTTTCTGTACATTATGACTGCAATCGAACCGTGCTATGAATGACATACATATGAAGGAAACTGCTACAAAAAATTTTTTTTTATCTTATTATTATTGTTCAAGATCTATAGAAGATGCTAAACTTTCTATTATTCCTCTATTGTACTGTAACTTGAATGGATTCAAAGACATGCGTTGAATAAAATGGCTGCTAGACCCCAATATCCTTCTCTATTGTGGGTTTCTTTTCATGAGCATCATAGTTACTTAGTTTACACCGTTACCAAAAAAATCAATAGGTAAATTAAAGTAAACTCAACAAAAACACGACATGGATAAAAAGCTACGTAATTTGTGGCTATCATCTCACTTAAATGTTGAACATCTTGCTTCCAAACTATGAAGTTGTGCCCCATATTGTCGCTTTCACACACTAAACTCCTCTGGAAAGCCTTTCCCTAAAGGCCCTGTCACACCTGGCGACGGGACTGGAGATGTCGGCGGCGACTGGTGAGTGCGCGCACGTTTTTGGCGCCCCCCCAGTGTTGCCGTCCCCATTTACATGGGGCGACATCTCCAGCGCCGCGCCGGCGAGCTAACAGGCGGCATCGCTGCTGGGGTGTCTGAAAACCCCAGCGGCGAAGCAGGACAATGGGAGCCTATGGCTCCCATTGCCTGACAGGTCGCCGGCGGTCGGTTACATGGGGCGATGTATGCACATCGCCCCAGATCAGTCGCCTCGTTTCAGAGCACTGCTCTGAAACCAGGCAACCTCCCGGCGGCGCCGACATCGCCCCTTTACATGAGGCGACGTAGGGGCAATGTTGCCGCCGATAGGCCACGCCCCTACATCGCCTATGTAATTGGCGGTGATGTCGCCCAGTGTGACGGGGCCTTAACATTTTTGAGTGTAAATTAGTATTTGCTTGTGCAAAAAAGGCATTTGTGAGAGAAGACTGCTGTCAGACGAAAAGATTTAGCTTGCAATTGCTGTTCCAACTTTTTTTTCTCTTTGCCCCTTCACAACCCTTCACATGTGCATCATAGGGCACCTCCTACAATTTGATGCAATCCGATCGGCACTGTTAACCCTTTGGATCGCGTGGACATTCATTGACAGCGCAATTTAAAGAACCCAGCGAGGATCGCGCTTACCCCGCCGGGATCGCAGGTTCAATGAAGCAATCATAGGACCTGCATCCTGTTACCTGCACAACCCGGAATTCTGTGTTGACCCACCAGCAGGGAGTGATCACTTCTCCCTTTCAATTGAAAGACAGGACAAGCGATTGGTGGAAGCAGCACTGAGGCCCTCTAGTGACCAGTGTAAATATATATATAAAAAAAAATGTTTTTAAAAGTATGAAAAAAAACAAGTTCAAATCACCCCCTTTTGTACCATTGAAAATAAAACTATTGAAAAAAATATACACACATTTGGTATCCCTGTATTTAGAAATGCCCGATCTATCAAAACATAAAATCAATTGATCATATTAGTAAACTGCGTAAAAAAAAAAAAAATGTCCAAACGCCAATATTACGTTTTTTTATTCACCGCAACATTGCAATAAAATGCAATGACAGGTGATCAAAACGCCGTATCTACCCAAACATGGTATCATTAGAAACGTCAGCTCAAGACACAAAAAATAATCTTGTCAGTCAGCCCAGATTCCAAACAGTGAAAATGCTACGGGTCATGAAAATTGGCAACAAAAGCACAATTCGGTTTCTTTAAAATTTCACCACTCTGATAACAGTAACAGTATACATGTTTGGTATCTACAAACTCGTACCGACCCGAGGCATCATACCGTCATGTCAGTTTTACCATATAGTGAACATGGTGAATAAAAATTTCAAAAAACAAACTTGTAATTGCACTTTTTTTGCAATTTCACTGCACTTGAAATTTTTTCCCCATTTTCCTATACACTATATAGTAAAATAAATTATTTAGTCTGAGAGTACAACTCATCCCGCAAAAAGCAAGCCGTTATATGTCTATATTGACAGAAAAAAATAAGAAAGGCTTTTAGAAGAACATTAGGGAAAAATGAAATGCGAAAAACACAATCATTCAGGGGTAAAGGGGTGAAAGGATTATTCTAAAGTTGTTCAGCACAGATTCTCCTAGAGCATCTTCAGTGATCACTGGTTTGTTCTGGAGTCTACACTCTATTTATATAGAGAGCTAACAGGGCATTTTAACAAGCACTCTACTCCAGACAGCAAGGGCTATGACTAGGAGACCTGGACTGAATACTGTGTTGCTTGTCATTTTCCAAGAATTAGAACAGCAGCTCTTCAGAAGCTGAGCGGGAGGATAAAACATGAGCAGCTAACTACTGTATAAAATCCAATATGCTAGAGAGTTCTAGCTGCTATGTTAGGCATTACCTTATTTTTTTGGACTATAAGGCTATGTGCCCACTGTGCATTTATGCTGCATTTTTTTTTTTACTGCACTTTTGCACCAAAAACGCAGCACCCAAAGCTTTGTAATGAGTCTTTGATTTGCCAGAAGCTGTTCCCACATGTTCGTTTTTGGTTGCTGTGTATATGCTTATACCTATATCCCAATCATGCTTACTTACTCATTCTACAGAGCCACCCTCAGGTCTGGTCTCTGTGTGCTTAATTTCTTTCAATAGGGTTTCTAGCCAATTTAATTAAAGGCCACGGATATTTGTGTTCAACATAAAACATGATTATATGTAAAAACAACCATCTCGTCAAAAATGACATATGATCACATTCTTAAAGCGAACCTGTCACCCCCTCCAGGCATCTAAAGATAACATAGCCACCTTCTGCAGCTCTAAGGCTGCATTCTGACAAGGTGTCTATAGCATTTATGCAATGAAGAGAATATGCAAATTCCACAGTCATTGATGATATGGGGCTGCATGTCAGGTAGAGGCACTGAGGAGATGGCTGTCATTGCATCTTCAATAAATGCCCAAGTTTACATTTATCAAGATGATAATGCATCCTGCCATAGAGCAAAAACTGTGAAAACATTCTTCGAAAGAAGACCCATAAGGTCAATGTCATGACCTGCAAATAGTCCGGATCTCAATGCAGTTGAAAATCTTTGGTTGAAGTTGAAGAAAATGGTCCATGACAAGGCTCCAACCTGCAAAGCTGATCTGGCAACACCAATCAGAGAAAGTTGGAGCCAGATTGATGATGAGTACTGTTTGTCACTCATTAAGTCCATGCCTCAGAGACTGCAAGCTGTTATTAAAGCCAGAGGTAGTGCAACAAAATACTAGTAATGTATTTGAGTGTTATTTTTTTTTTCAAGATTAAACAACTGAATAAACATCCTTCCGAGAGAAGTGATTTCAGAATTTTTGACTGGGTTGAACACTGCTGTGAAAGAGAAAAGTTCACTGCATGAAAATGAAAGCTGATAAAAAAACGTCCATTCCAGTCTTGGTTTAATTTGTTAGCATAAAAACAATATATTATCTCGAGAATACCCCATTAGGGTATGTAGTGGCAATATTAGAAGAGCTTTTTGCAGGTCACTCACAGTACTCTTAACTGCTCAAAATGTGTGAAGTGGCACAGTGCTTTTGAAATAGGTAAGCTCTTTGTATGCTGTAATTTTAACATTACCCTTCACTAGAGTTGAGAACCATATCCCAAATCCGGAAGACACAAGTGTGGCACCCCAGGGGTTGATGTGCCACAGAAACCTCAGCACGGGTTCACTCCCCACACAACACTGGACACTACAATGGCACCTCTAGGCCAGAAGGTGGAGCTCAAGCAGCTCCCTTATATATATTCTGGTCTGGGGAGAGGAAGTGGGGAAGAGCAGAGTGGTGAGTGGAGCTTAAGTGGCACCTGCAAGAGTGGGAAGAGCTAATGTTTGCCTCAGAGTGGCAGTGACAGTCAGTTGAGTGGAGTTAGTTGAGTTGGAGTGAGTGCAGTTCCTGAGAGGACTGAGGAAGAAAAGGCTGGTGGTTTAAAGGGGCTGCCTTAGGCCTCTCCACAGCCTGCCATCCACTTCCACGCCAAGCCAGGGTCTGAGGGAAGGAGAAAAAGAAACAGGAGAACACATCTGGGAGACTGAGTTACCCCATAACTCGCCCCAGAGGAGCGCACAGACCGGATACCGGATCCGAAACTGTGACTTGACACACACAGCACAGTAAACACCGGGGTAGTGGGGGATTTATATCTACACTGTACCTCAGCAAAGCAACACGGCGGGGCCAGAAGCACACGAAAAGGCTCAAGTTGCCTAGCAAAAGGGGTACCTGTGAAGAGAAACAGGGCCAGCAGCTCAGCTAAAGCAGCAGCAGGGCCACACACAAGGCGCAGGAGTAGGAAGCTGAGGACCCGGAAAGGGTGGGAGCAACCCGGCCCCGGTACAGACTTCGTGGACAGTACAGCCAAATATCATCTGCAGTAAAGCCTTGGAAAACTACAAAACCGTGAGTCTGTGTGATCCTTACACTCAAGTCCTACTCTCCCTCACCAACTGTCATCATCTCCATCACTACCCCTATCCTACAATATCCATAGCACCATCTATAGATTATTACTACCATTGCCCCGGGGAATCCAGCTCTACCCACGGAGAGCCATTACATCTCCAGCTGCCAAAAATCATCCCCGGCGGTTCTGCAGCAGCGGTGGTCCCCTCACTGACCACAACCCGTGGGTGGCATCACGACAAGCTCCCCAGTAAATATCCCCCCATTTACTTGCGGAACCCGGGGCACGGTCCGGACAAAGACCGCCGTGACATCCCCAGCAGTACCCCGGTCCGGCACCGAGTACCCCGTCCCAGTGGACTCCACACAAGTAGATACTCTGCCTATATGGAAGTCAAATTGCTTTTTAACCCCTTTAGGGACTGAGCGAATTTGTACGTTAATGACAAACTTACCAGCATCATTTTGAATTAAAACTCTGGAACGCTTTAACAGATAATCACTTTTGACATTCAAAATAGGATTAAATGCCTCACATGCATTCATGCGGTTTTATATAAAATGAAAGGGCATTTGGGGATATCACATCTTCAACAGACTTTATTTAGAGGACAATGAACTTTTGACACTTCTTATGTGAACTCTCTTGCTTCTATTTATTGCTTTCCATGACTCACTGAAGTATTTTCAGGTCTCCACAGGCCACTAACCATATTAAAATAATATAATCTGCTCCTCTTTATCTTAAAATTTTAACTCTACCTCCCAGCTCAGCTCTTTCCCCCTCCTAGCTTGACTCTGCTTTACGTCACCTGTCGTATTTACTACAGCATCTAGCACTGTTTTATTTTCTTTCTCGTTTTTTTCTTTTGCTTATGTATATATGTATGTGTCTTCAGAATTTATGTTATTATCAGTCTGACGAAGGGCCATAGTGTCCCGAAAGCTTGCTATGTTTACCATCTTTTCAGTTAGCCATTAAAAGGTATCAACCACTGAGGACTCTCAGATTCCAATATTTTTCTATCTACTGGCTACAAACCTTTTTTACCTTAAAATATCCCAGTGATTCTAAGACTTTTTTTCGTGACACATTGTACTTCATGTTAATGGTAAATTATGGTCATCATTTTGCAACTGCAACTTTGTTAACCCTTTAGGTGCATCACAGGTTTTAACGAACTGTAGAAGGAAAAAAAACTAACAGTTTACTTCCCACAAAAATTTTTCTTTACCACCAAACTCTGCATATTTACAAGGGTAACATTAAAAAATAGACCATACACTTTGATGTGCAATTTCTGCTGAGTACACTGGTACCCCATACTGTATGTGGTGGAAAACTGTTTGGGTCTATGTCAAGGCTTGGAAGGAGCACTATTTCACTTTAGTAGTTCAAAATTCTCTGCAAAATATTTTGAACACTAGTGACATTTGAGAGCTGCTGAGGATTCAAAAAGCAGAAATCCCCAAACCTGACACCATTTTATAAAATACACCCCTAATGGAATTTATCTAGAGGTGTGGTGACGATACTGAACTATTGGTGCTTCACAGATTTTTATAATGTTAGGCTGCAAAAATAAATTATTACATTTTTGTTCACCAAAAATGACGCTAATGACCATATTAATTAATTTTCACAAAGGTAATAGGATATAATGTTCCTAAAAATGTGCTATGTAATTTCATCTGAGTACGGAAATGCCCCATATGTGGTCGGAAACTAGTTTTCAGGCACAGTGCAAAGCTCAGAAAGGAAGGCGCGCCATATTGGAGTGCAAATTGGTGAATGCCATGTCACATTGGCAGAACCTCTAAGGTGTCAAGACAGCAGAACCCACCATAATTTTTCCCATTATCCAAAACACAAAGTCATCTAGCAGTGCAGTGAGAATACTGACACCACATATGTTTCACAAAATGTTATACCATTGGGCGGTGAAGATAATAAATACATTTATACCACTAAAATGTGATTTTCAGCCCCATATTTTACAACCCGAAATGGGTAAGAATGATCTCATAACTGTTACACAATTTTTCGTGAATGTCACAATACCCCAAATTTGATTTACAGTACCATTAAGCGGTGGGAATGAGTGCTACTTGACTTTTGGAACACAGTTTCCTAGAATAACTTGTGCACTCCATATACAGAACCCTTAAGTGCCAGAAGAGCACACACCTCTCTCAAGTGACCCCAATTTGGAAATTACACCCCTCTGGGGAATTCATCTGATGTAGTGAGGATTTTGACACCACATTTTCTAGAAATGAGCAACAATGGATATTGCCCAGTGAAAATAGAAATCTGCAATTATAGTGCCCAGGTCATTGTAGTGCTTGTACATTATGCCCACCTTCAGCTTCTGGATACCTGCACACCATAAATGAAGTGAGCTCTGCTTGCTACAGAAATGCCAAACATGAGGGCGTTAACTGCAGTTTAGGCACACTAGGGATCAGAAGGGTGGGAGACATTTGGATTTTGAAGTGCAGATTTTTCAGGATTTCTTTTGTGGGCTAGGAGCCATAGCACTTTTCCAGAGCCTCTGTGCTGCTGGTATTGTAGTGTTTCCCATGAAGGTCCCACAATGAATCAGTCTCCCAGCATATTTCGGCATGTTCAGAGAATGCATTCCCCCATAGGCTGAAAGAACAGACACTCCAGGCTCGCACACTGAGCTCCGCGAGAGCAGTCTTTTGCCTTTTAATTACTGGGTTAGTAATGGAGGGGTATCTGTTGGACACCTCTCCATTACTAATGCCAGAGCTTGATGTCAGCTGACATTACACAGCTGACATCAACTCCACACACTATTACCCCTAATGCCACCGCACCAAGGTAATAGGAAAAGCCGAGGCAAAGCATGAAGATTGGTGCTTCTAATGGATGCTCAAAATCTGGAGCTTTTTTTAAGGTTGAGAAGTGTCCAGTAACCATGGACCTTTCCATCCTGTGAATACCTGCCTGCAGTTGTCTGCTTTACCTTTGCTGGTTCTCAAAAATGACAGGGATCCCACATTTTTTTTAAATTATTTACAGTATAGAGATATAATGAAAAACAGACAGGACTGCTTTACTCCCTAGGCGGCGAAAAGTGTAGGTGATGACCGGATACATGGCAGCAGGCAGGTCAAGCACACCAAAGAAAAGCAAAAAAACAAGACAAAGCTAAATCAGTCAGTAAACTAAAGCTAAAGATGAACAATTGCAGAAAACCAAACATAAGCTGAACTACAGCAGTAAACCTCAGAGCTCTAAGTAATCTCTTAACCACCCAACACAATTTAATAATTCGCATCTATGGAAAGCATAAAACTGCCCTCCAGCAAAGACCTGAACCACTGAGGCAACACCTACTCCTCACAAACCCACAGGACGAGAGGAGGAAAGTAAAGTGCAGTCAATTTCACTGACTCCTGAAATACAGCATCCCATATCAATTGGCAATAGCTAACACCAGGGGACCCAGCATCCAAAGGCCCTATAGTGACGCCATCACCAGGGGCAGCAGCATCCCGGTGACACCCTGAGTACATCTATTAGAATGATGTACCTGGTCAAAGCAGGCACCCGAAGGTGATGCCTCACCCCTTGTGGACAGCAAAGGACAACGGGTGGCTTGATGGGAAGCCAGGACATGTCCAGGAGTGCAACCACCATGTAAAGAACCACCAGACCTTACAGTACTAGGCAAGTTATTATGGATATCGGCAACCATTTCATTGGCATGGATGCATCCATTCAGGATACACAACCTCTGCAGCCTTTACCCCTTTCATTTGAATAACTGTTGAACCAAATTCTGTACCTTCCTAGAATCAAAAATTCATTCAACCTTAAAGTCCACCTTACTATCCACCACGACAGAACTGGGGGGAAGGCGAGGTACCATCAGTCTTTTAGCTGTCATGGTATCATAAGGAGGAACCTCTGAAAGATGTTAGGGATCTTGATGCTGCCAGGGAGCTTAATTCCAAAGGGGACCGGGGTGACTACCTCTGGGATGGGAAATGGATCGATAAACTGGGGTTTTCAGTTTTCAATCTGTTGGTAGTCTCAGACATCCCACCGCTGGAGACCTGAGATGAACAACAAAGTTGTGAAACAAGGATGTACAACTTGTCATGCCTAGTATTAAGAAAAAATTCTGCCAAGGGTAAATAAACCAACAGAAGCATCTCAGGTAAGTTTCTAATGACTAGTTAGCCCTCTCCAAAAGACCATTCGGCTATGAGTGATATGTCGAAGAAAAAGATACAGTGTTGGCCAAAAGTATTGACACCCCTGCAATTCTGTCAGACAATACTCAATTTCTTCCTGAAAATGATTGCAATCACAAATTATTTGGTATTATTATCTTCATTCACCGTATATACTCGTGTATAAGCCGACCCGTGTATAAGCCGACCCCCCTACTTTTGCCCCCAAAATCTGGGAAAACCTATTGACTCGTGTATAAGCCGAGGGTGGACCCCAGCACAGGTATACAGCCCCCAGCAGTGTGGTATACAGGCCCCCGCAGTGGTATACAGGCCTCCCCAGTGGTAGTATACAGCCCCCAGAAGTGTGGTATACAGCAGCCTCCCCAGTGGTACATACAGGCCCCAGCAGTGTTACAGCAGCCTCCCCAGTGGTATATACAGCAGCAGCCCCAGTGGTAGTATACAGCAGCCCCAGAGATATATACAGCAGCCCCAGTGGAAGTATACAGCAGCCCCAGAGGTATATACAGCAGCCTCCCCAGTGGTATATACAGCAGCAGCCCCAGTGGTAGTATACAGCAGCCCCAGAGATATATACAGCAGCCCCAGTGGTAGTATACAGCAGCCCCAGAGGTATATACAGCAGCCCCAGTGGTAGTATACAGAAGCCCCAGAGGTAGTATACAGCAGCCCCAGTGGTAGTATACAGAAGCCCCAGAGGTAGTATACAGCAGCCCCAGTAGTAGTATACAGCAGCAGCCCCAGTAGTAGTATACAGAAGCCCCAGTGGTAGTATACAGCAGCCCCAGTAGTAGTATACAGCAGCCCCAGTAGTAGTATACAGCAGCTGCCCCAGTGGTAGTATACAGCAGCAGCCCCAGGGGGTATATACAGCAGCAGCCCAGGGGGTATATACAGCAGCAGCCCCAGAGGTATACAGACCCCCCCATTAGTATACAGGGGCCCCAGCTGTATACAGCAGCCCCAGCTGTATACAGCCCCCCTGTGGTATCCAGGGCCCCCTTGCTGCACCTGTAAAGGAAGATGTCAGTATACTTATCGCTGCCGCCGCCGCTCCGCTGCTCGGTCACCGTGCTGCTCCGGGTCTTCATGCTTCCTGTTCCTTCTCCGGCGCTCGAACAATGACGTCATTTCCTGAGCGCCGGAGAAGGAACAGGAAGCATGAAGACCCAGAGCAGCGCGGTGACGGAGCGGCGGCATCGATAAGTATACTGACATCTTCCTTTACAGGTGCAGCAAGGGGGGCCCTGGATACCACGGGGGGGCTGTATACAGCTGGGGCTACCGTATATACCCGTGTATAAGCCGAGGGGGGACTTTTCAGCACATTTTATGTGCTGAAAAACTCGGCTTATACACGAGTATATACGGTAATTTGTCTTCAATGAAAAACACAAAAGAGAATGAAGCAAAACATTGATCTTTTCACACAAAACTCCAAAAAATGGGCCAGACAAAAGTATTGGCACCCTCAGCCTAATACTTGGTTGCACAACCTTTAGCCAAAATAACTGCGATCAACTGCTTCCGGTAACCATCAATGAGTTTCTTACAATGCTCTGCTGGAATTCTAGACCATTCTTCTTTGTCAAACTGCTTCAGGTCCCTGATATTTGAAGGGTGCCTTCTCCAAACTGCCATTTTTAGATCTCTCCACAGGTGTTCTATGGGATTCAGGTCTGGACTCATTGCTGGCCAACTTAGAAGTCTCCAGTGCTTTCTCTCAAACCATTTTCTAGTGCTTTTTGAAGTGTGTTTTGGGTCATTGTCCTGCTGGAAGACCCATGACCTCTGAGGAAGACCCAGCATTCTCACACTGGGCCCTACATTATGCTGCAAAATTTGTTGGTAGTCTTCAGACTTCATAATGCCATGCACACGGTCAAGCAGTCCAGTGCCAGAGGCAGCAAATTAACCCCAAAACATCAGGGAACCTCTGCCATGTTTGACTGTAGGGACCATGTTCTTTTCTTTGAATGCCTCTTTTTTTCTCCTGTAAACTCTATGTTGATGCCTTTGCCCAAAACGCTCTACTTTTGTCTCATCTGACCAGAGAACATTCTTCCAAAACGTTTTAGGCTTTCTCAGGTAAGTTTTCGCAAACTCCAGCCTGGCTTTTTTATGTCTCGGGGTAAGAAGTGGGGTCTTACTGAGTCTCCTACGATACAGTCCCTTGTCATTCAGACGCCGACGGATAGTACGGGTTGACACTGCTGTACCCCCGGACTGCAGGGCAACTTGAACTTGTTTGGATGTTAGTCGAGGTTCTTTATCCACCATCTGCACAATCTTGCGTTGAAATCTCTTGTCAATTTTTCTTTTCCGTCCACAACTAGGGAGGTTAGCCACAGTGCCATGGGCTTTAAACTTCTTGATGACACTGCGCATGGTAGACACAGGAACATTCAGGTCTTTGGAGATGGACTTGTAGCCTTGAGATTGCTCATCCTTCCTCACAATTTGGTTTCTCAAGTCCTCAGACAGTTCTTTGGTCTTCTTTCTTTTCTCCATGCTCAATGTGGTACACACAAGGACACAGGACAGAGGTTGAGTCAACTTTAATCCATGTCAACTGGCTGCAAGTGTGATTTAGTTATTGCCAACACCTGTTAGGTGCCACAGGTAAGTTACAGGTGCTGTTAATTACACAAATTAGAGAAGCATCACATGATTTTTCTAACAGTGCCAATACTTTTGTCCACCCCCTTTTTTATGTTTGGTGTGGAATTATATCCAATTTGGCTTTAGGACAATTCTTTTTGTGTTTTTTTCATTGAAGACAAATTAAATGAAGATAATAATACCAAAGAATTTGTGATTGCAATCATTTTCAGGAAGAAACTGAGTATTATCTGACAGAATTGCAGGGGTGTCAATACTTTTGGCCACACTGTAATTCTGCTCCAATCTGACTGTAGACAGCCTTCCAAAACCTAGAGATAAATTGTGACCCCACAATATTAACAGGGACCCCATGTAATTTGACCAAATTATTAATAAATGCTTAGACCATGTCATGAGAGGAAAGTAATTGGCCAAGAGGAATGAGATGACACTGGCAAGAGAAACGATCAACAATCGCCCAGATGACAGTCATTCCATCAGTGGCCGGAAGTTAAGTAATGAAATCCATTGAGATGTGCGACCAGGCACAATCCGAAATGGGAAGTTGGAGGAGTCTATCAGCCTGAGTGGACCTGGACCACACCCCGAGGTGGATATATGGGTATCAGCCATCCCGTCCATCTTTTGAGCTGTATACAACAAACCCAGCCCAATTAATTACAATTTAACTCGGCACCTATTATACTGGAGCATTACATCTGGGTTCATATCACTGAGCTTAACAATTTGGATGATACATACAGTTTATGTCTCCCCTCTTGTACTTTACCCATGATCACTTTACTATATATATACAAAACAGAAAAAACTGCACAGCAATCACAGACACAATGTGAACTGGTGCCAGCAGGGACACTGGGTCAAACAACTAGAATAAATTCTCTGCAGCACTCAGCTACTACCAATGTGCAAACAAGCTGTATATATTTGAGGAAAAATGTAAAAACTTATGTTTTTTTCAAAAAACTCAAAATTCTTATTTTTTTATTTTCTTGGGGTTTTTGGTACGCACATTGGCCAATTAGGACTCATCAGACCTGGGGTCGCCTTGTCGCGGCTGATGAGTAAACGGACATTGGCCAATGTGCGTACCAAGAACCCAAGAAAATAAAAAAATAAGATTTTTGATTTTTTTGAAAAAAACGTACGTTTTTAAATTTTTCCTCAAATATATACCGCTTGTTAGCATGTTTGAACATTGGTAGTAGCTGAGTGATGCAGAGAACTTTTTTCTAGTTTTATTTATGTGTATATATATATATATATATAAATTGTTTTTGCCTAAAATACAAAGGATATGTGTCATCTTTACACTCACAGTAGCGATTGATGTGGTTGCTCATCTCATTCATGGCAGAACACTGAGCGGCAGAGAACAAAAGTGGAAGAAAATACATTTACAAGAAGACTACGTAGCATTCAAACAAGCACTTCTCACATTTAAGTGAGCGCTCACCACCACTGAACAACTACTTCATTACCCAGAAATATCCTCTTTATCCCACAACCCCAGGCAGTTATTCAACATATTTAACTCTCTCCTTCTCCCCTCACTGCCTCTCCCACTTCTTGTATCTCTGAGAAGACTTTGCAACACACTTCACCAGCAAGATCGATCAGATCAGACAAGTCTTTGCTACCCAACCATCACAATCCCTATGTATATCAGTCCACAGCCCTCCCCCACTAACCCTCCTCCCCTCCATCACTGAAGGAGAACTTACACACCTCCTATCCAAATCGCACCTCACCACTTGTGCATCGGACCCCATCCCATCCCATCCTTCCCAACCTCACCACCCCGCTTATCCCAGCCCTAACCCACCTCTTCAATCTATCACTAACCTCCGATACCTTTCCTTTCGCTTTCATACTTGCAACAATTACACCTATCTTGAAGAAGCCATCTCTCAACCCGACCTCCACATCCAGCTACGGCCCCATATCGCTTCTCCCGTTCACCTCCAAACTTCTTGAAATGCATGTCCACACTGTACTCTTATCCCACCTCTCATCCAACTCTCTCTTTGACAACCTTCAATCTGGCTTCCGCCCACACCATTCCACTGAAACCCCCTTAACCAAAATTACTAATGACCTACTTACCGCCAAAGCTAACGGACACTTCTTCATCCTCCTCCTTCTTCATCTGTCCTCTGCATTCGACACAGTCAACCACTGCCTCCTATTACAGATCCTCTCTTCTATTGGTATCACTGTCCTTACCCTCTCCTGGATCTCATCCTCTGAGACGAGGTAAGTGAGGCTTGCAGACTTGAAAATGAGCTGCTTCCTCAAGGGCCAATGAACTTTCTGAGGAGAGGGAAATGAGGCTTGCAGACATGAAAACAAGAGCTGCTTCCTTAAGAGCCAATTAACTTTCTGAGGAGAGGGAAGCGAGGCTTGCAGACATGGTCAACTTTATGTGGCCTGTTCAAGAGTTGTAACAGCCAAAAATCTGTTCGTCTTTGCACCTAAAGGAAGAACTAAGAATGTCGTTTATCAAAAGGCTCTCAAATAAGGAGTAGAAGATTAGTTCACATTACTTGGCCAATTTACGGTAGTTAAATCTGTGTGGAATATCTGTGGTGTTGAAATATATGTTGTGAAATGCTTCTATTAGCTTAGTTTTTGCCTTTTAATAATTACATTTCTATCGATTTGTTTTGTGTTTTTTGTGTGCAGAATAAATTTTTGTTAGCACATTCTATTTTGTTAACAGCAGTTATTAACCCGTGCGAAGCCCGGTAGTACAGCTAGTTCTTTATAAAAATGTCTTTTTACAGTTACGTTTCTAGTGAACTTGTTGAGATCCTTCATAGTTTGATATAAATCCATATCCCTGTCAGATAAGAAATTCAGTCCTTTTTTCAAAACTTCCAGTTGTAATTCAGACAGTTCGCAGGCACATATGTTAATAACAGAAAAAGATTTATCAGGCTTACCTACTTCTTGTTTCTGTTCCTTCCCTGAACCCCTGCTGCACTGCTTCCGCGGCTCCCATCTCCGTTTTTTTGATGCAAAGAATGGTGCATGTTGTAAACCTTTCCTGGAGTGCTTGTAGTGGTTTCTCGTTCCGATTCCGATAATATATCAGAACCTTCAGATGTATTAATCATAGACGAAAAACTGACATTTCAACCATTACTTTTAGATGGTTTCCTTAATATGGGTTTAGGTTGGGAGGGAGCAGATGGCGCATCTGGTGTTTTAGGAGCAAAAGGAGTGCGAGGCTTCTTAGGTTTTTTTTAGGAGTGTTTCTCTTCCTCTGATAGACTGTGTTGTTTTTGTAGTCTCGAAGATCTCGATCATATTTTGATTTTTTCGTGGAGATAATTGATTGCTCCAGGTCGTCAATCCTTTTGTGCATCCCGTCATAAAGAGCCTCGTAGGCATCCTGTTCGATAAATTTATCTGCTTCATCCTGAAGTGTTTTATATCCTCCTCCAATACCTCCAATTTTTTCTCCTCTTCTGACATGATTAGACCTATTAGCTTCAAAGAGAGCATTCCGATAGGGTTTCATTCCACAACTTGGTGAAGTTGTCACCGAATTGTGTGGTGGCCATTTTCTTCAGACAGTCCTCTGGGAATCATTTTCTGCATAGCATACTTAGATAGTGTCGCATGGTCCCACCACACATGGAGATGTTGTAATAATGATGCCACTCATACATATGTGTTTTTTTTTTTTTTTTTTAAACTAAATATCTATTAATTAAACAATGAAAGGATAAGTTTTGAATGTGTTAGATAATAGACACAAACTAATATGAATCCATTTATGGATTTGTTGTGGCACTGCAACGTAATAAATCGTGACTCTTGCAATATATCATATGTTGTACTTGGAACATGAGGAATATGAGTGTACATATATTTGTACCTGATAATATCTATGGTACTATTTGGAAAGATTTGTGTGTAGAGATCTATTAAAACATGAACACGTTGATGTATTTTTGAAATTCATAATACATTATGGGTTAGTAATTGATCATAGTATTATGGTGTCATGGCTATTATGATTGCATTGTACCAGTTTTGATATAGCAAATCCCTGTAATTATCTCGTTCTCAGAGGTGCTTTAAACCTAGGCAGGAAGAGTTAATCTTTTTTCAAATAATTGCAAATTAACAACACATTTGTTGATGTATGCTTTTAGTTGTTTTTAATTATAAAAAGGATTGTCTGTCATTTATCAATGCACTAACGATTAAGGAGCACCCCTCCGAAACGCGTATAGTTTCTGTTATGTGGACATCTGTGAAAATTTTATCTTAAAAGAATAAAGATTGAAAACTGCAAGTGGCACCGGAGTATCCAACTTTTTTCATGTTCCTGATTGCACACCTGCAATTCTCCTGGAGCCTGGGAGTCCTGTGAAGTATAGGGAGGTTGAGCCTGAACTATGTATTCGACTATTCAATGTTCCCCCTGCCAGTTTTGGGGGTCACATTTTGCTTGAGACCAGAAGTATATATACTATACGTCCACTGTCCAATGCTAAATGTTTGTTGTGTATGTGCAACTGCAGGCTGTGTGCAGGTGGCATCGGGGACTGCTTCCTGGACAACATATTGGGAAGCCAGTAGCGCAGGGAAAGTGCCAGGGGTTTTGCAGTAATACACAGTTTTGTTTGTACGTGTTCCAGCAACCAAGTAGGGTGCTGCGTATGTCAGCAGTATTTTCAGAATGCTAACAAAGGTATTTTATTGAATTACACTTTTTATTGTGGGTGAATTGATGCCACTTTGGTGCAATCTGGGCATATTTTTTTAAAATGGGAGACATTTCTTGTGGTGTGTGCTGTGTTTTGTCATTTTAGCTAGGCTGTCTGAGCACCATGCCTACACTTTTTACTCATCTCCGTGTTCCTGATTAACATTGAAGCTCTGCTTTGGCGATAACACTATTGTGATAACATTGATTTGAATGTGGTTCAGTATTTCATTGACCTTTTTGCCGATATACAGTGGGGAAAAAAAGTATTTAGTCAGCGACCAATTGTGCAAGTTCTCCCACTTAAAAAGGTGAGAGAGGCCTGAAATTGATTCATAGGTAGACCTCAACTATGAGAGACAAAATGAGAAAACAAATCCTGAAAATCACATTCTCTGATTTGGAAAGAATTTTTTTTTCAAATTTTGGTGGAAAATAAGTATTGGTCAATAACAAAAGTTAATCTCAATACTTTGTTATATATCCTTTGTTGACAATGACAGAGGTCAAACGTTTTCTGTAAGTCTTCACAAAGTTGGCACAGACTGTTACTGGTATGTTGTACCATTCATCCATGTAGATCTCCTCTAAAGCAAAGATGCTTTCGGGCTGTCGCTGGGCAACACAAACTTTCAACTCCCTCCAAAGGTTTTCTATAGGGTTTAGATTTGTAGACTGGCTAAGCCACTCCAGGACCTTGAAATGCTTTTTACGAAGCCACTCCTTTGTTGCCCTGGCAGTGTGCTTGGCATCATTGTCATGCTGAAAGACCCAGCCACTTTCATCTTCAATGCTCTTGCTAATGGAAGGAGGTTTGCACTCAAAATCTCACGATATATGGCCCCATTCATTCTTTCATGTACACGGATCAGTCATCCCGTCTCTTAGCAGAGAAACAACCCCAAAGCATGATGTTGCCATCCACATGCTTCACAGTAGGTATGGTGGTTCTTGGATGCAACTCAGCATTCTTTCTCCTCCAAACACGACGAGTTGTGTTTCTACCAAATAGTTTTACTTTGGTTTCATCTGACAATATGACATTCTCTCAATACTCTTCTGGATCATCCAAATGCTCTCTAGCAAACTTTAGACGGGCCCAGACATGTAATGGCTTAAGCAGGGGTACACATCTGGCACTACAGGATCCGAGTCCCTTGCGGCGTAGTGTGTTACTGATGGTAGCCTGTGTTACGTTGGTCCCAGATCTCTGCAGTTCATTCACAAGGTCCTCCTGTGTGGCTCTGGGATTTTTGCTCACTGTTCTTGAGATCATTTTGACCCCATGGGGTAGATCTTGCGTGGAGCCCCAGATCGAGGGAGATTATCAGTGGTCTTCTATGTCTTCCATTTTCTAATTATCACTCCCACAATTGATTTCTTCACACCAAGCTGTTTGCCTATTGCAGATTCAGTCTTCCCAGCCTGGTGCAGGGCTACAATATTGTTTCTGGTGTCCTTCGACAGCTCTTTGGTCTTCACCATAGTGAAGGTTGGAGTGTGACTGTTTGAGGTTGCGGACATGTGTCTTTTATACTGATAAGAAGTTCAAACAGGTGCTAGTATTACAGGTGATGAGTGGAGGACAGAGGAGCCCCTTAAAGAAGTTAAAGATCTGTGAGAGCCAGGAATGTGTTGTTTGTAAGTGAGCAAATACTTATTTTCCACCAAAATTTGAAATAAAAATTTCTAAATCAGACAATGTGATTTCAGGATTTGTTTTCTCATTTTGTCTCTCATAGTTGAGGTCTACCTATGATGTCAATTACAGGCCTCTCTCATCTTTTTAAGTGGGAGAACTTGCACAATTGGTGGCTGACTAAATACTTTTTTCCTGCACTGTATGTCTATATGGACAGAACAATAAAAAAATTATGGCTCTTGGAAGAAGGGGATGGAAAAACAAAAGCGCAAGAAAGGCAAAGTCTTAAAGTGATAAAGCACTTTTAAGGAATTGATGAAGGTCTCAGGATCTGGATCCAGCAGGTTTCTAAGAGCAGCTTAAAGAGGACCTGTCACCCCCCCATGCATGCTGATTTAGTAGCAGCACTGAATGCAGCATGTCTGCTGAATTCAGGCAAGGGGTCCCCCATCCCTTAAGCCCCCACCGAGATAATTGAATGTAAAAACTTACAATGTGGAGCCAAATAGGTGCGGTTTAGTGGCTGGAGCCAACGCTCTTCAGAGGGAAATTTCTCGCCCCCTGGATATCATATCCTTCCTCCGCCGCCTCCTCCTGCCAGTCATGTTCTCTTTCGCCTGCTTGCCTGCTGTATGAGACGCAGAATGCAGGCACAGAGCCAGGGATCATATTCCTCAGTGCTGCTCGGTTGCTCTGCCTAATGCGTGATGTCATGCCTTTCCCGCCCTGCTCTATTGATAGCGCTTTTTTTGCGTTTTTTTTGCACGGGTGTTTTTTACCCGCGCAAAAAAAAAACAAAAAAAGAAGCAGTGCTGTTCAGACAGCACTCTTTTTTTACGGGCCGGGGGAGGAGTGATGTCACAGAGGGGACGAAGAATCCTGCTTCCTCCTCCCCTCTGTGCCATGTCTGCTAGCCCCCATTTGATTTAACAGTGTATAATACATGCGAAATCAAAATTAAACAAAGCCAGAAGTATTAAGAATAATAAAGATGTCATACTTACCTCTTCGCCGCTTGTTCGCGCCATCCGGAGCTGTGCGAAAGCCAATGTACTGATGGAAAAAGACCTTGCCGTGATGTCAGAGGGGGCGTTCCCGGCGCTGATTGACCGCCGCGTCATGTGATACATATCACATGACCGGAACACCCCTGACATCACCACAGGTCCTAGCAGGACCTTTCCAGTGGTGGCTCCTGACTCCCGGACACCGGAACACCCGTCGGAGAGGTAAGTATTTAATTCTTTATTATTTTTAATACATTTGTCTTTATTTAACTTTGATTTTGCAGTGTATATTAATACACTGCGAAATCAAATGGGCGGTCACAGGTGTCACACAGGGGAGGAGGAAGAGGATTCTTCCTCCCTCTGTGACGTCAGATGCAGCAGCGCCGCCCCTATGGGAAAAAAGGCTTCTCCCAGAAAGGCGCGGCGCGAAAATATGCGCTGTCTGAACGGCAAAGTGAATTTTACATTCACTTTGCTGTCAGATAATACCACCTGCGCATTTTTGAAAACCGCTTGTAAAAAAGCACTCAAAAATGCGCAGTGTGTGAACGTAGCCTTAGAGTTTTTCACTTCCTCACTGAAGTGACAATTTTGTTATTTTCTATGACGTTTTTCTCATCTGCTTTTTCCTAAGGGAAAAAAATGGAGCACAAAAAAAGGATCAAAAACGCAGTGTGGAAAAGGTGATGCTTTTTTTTGAAAAACAGATCAGTTTTGCAGCTGAAAAAACGGATATAAAAAATGGTGTATGTGAATGTAGCCTAATATCCCCAATTCCAGTAAAGTGTCACTTTCTATCAGTAGGAGATTATCAATAGAGGACTAGTAAACCTGCTGCCATGTAGTCCTCCATATTCATGAGCTCTTTATAACCACAATGATTTGCTACTTTCTGCCTATACACAGTGTGCACAGAAAGCAGCCAATTAGTGGTGTGGGCGGTGCAATGCAGAGCATCCAAAAAACTCCAAGATTGTTGTAGAGAAAACAGTGATTTTATCAACATGAGAGCATAGAGCCCAGTAAGTAATACATCACGGATAACTTGGCCTCTGCCATTACATCATGTTGTTTTCAAATGGGTTAGCAAAAATCTGGTGTCAGATATTCTTTAAATGATAGTTGCAATTTAAGGATGGAAACACACTGTCCGAGTGACATGCGAGTTACTCTCACGAGTCTCGGATAATTCACCCAGCATGACCCCTACCTCTTAGGACGGAATACTGTCAGTGGTATGTTTTTCTATGTAGCTCCACTGCTCCCATCCAGAGAGAGGGAGGCCATCCCAGGTGAATGATCCGAGACTCAAGTGAGTAACTCACATGTCACTCGGACAGTGTGTTTCCAGCCTAAGTTAAAATGTCTATAGTGATCATCAAAGCACAAATTAATATTGGCGCTTGAGTGACATTTGTATATTATGAGGTTATGTACCGTATATACTCGCGTATAAGCCGAGTTTTTCAGCACAAAAAATGTGCTGAAAAGTCCCCCCCTCGGCTTATACGCGAGTCACTAACTAACAAGCACTTATGTGCTTGCTTGAAATGGCTCCGCACCTCCATCAAAGTCTCCCCCACTGCTTCCCTTGTGCCCCTGCCGGACCACAAGGTCCAGCTGTGCTTCTGACCCCCCCGCCTAGATCCCCCCTTGGTCACCATGCTGACCACCGGGGTCCTGATTGTGCCGGTGTTCCCCCCCGCCAGATCTCCCTTGCTGTGGTAACCGCACCTCCATGCTTGGACCACCGGGGTCCTGATTGTGCCGGTGTTCCCCCCCGCCCGCCCAGATCTCCCCTGCTGCGGTCACCTGCCCTCCATGCTTGGACCACCGGGGTCCTGATTGTGCCGGTGTCCCCCCCCCGCCCGCCCAGATCTCCCCTGCTGCGTCACCGCGCCTCTCTTGACACCGGTCCTGATTTGCCGTTCCCCCTCCTGCCAACTCCCTGCTGCGGTACCGCCTCAGCTTGGACCACCGGGGTCCTGATTGTGCCGGTGTTCCCCCCCGCCCGCCCAGACATTCACCGCCGCAGCCCGCAGCCCGGATCCCTCCACCTCACCTCCATCCTCCTCTGCTGCAGCCCCGATCCCGTCCATGATCCTTCTGCCTCGTCCGCGTCCCGGTCTGTGTGGCACCAGAGAGAGGCACAGGGGCCCCAGATCCCTCCGCCTCATGATCATATAGTAAAGGGCCTGTATCCCTCGCCCTACTATTGCAATGGGGGGGAATGTATCCCTCCACCATGCAATAGTAATGGGCAGGACAGTGTCCCTCCCCCCTGCCATAGTCACTGTCCACCTGTGCCCAAGTTAAAAAAACACAAAAAAAGATCCCCCTACGGCCAGACATTGTCCTAAAACAAGGTGTGGCCGCAGGGGACTTTAATTACAATTCTGGCCCCAAGGAAGGAGGTGAGGAGCCATTGTGAGCTGATAGAGATAGGGAAAAGTCTGGTTGTCAGGGAAAGAATAGTACCGTAATACCATAATAAAGCAGGGGAAAGAAGTCTAGTGAGGGAAAGCTGGGGTTACAGTATATACTGTTATGGGAGCGCTATATACATGATCAGGCGATCACGTATATAGCGCTCCCATCACAGTATATGCCCCATTACAGGGACCGTATATAGCTGATCACTGTATAAGATACTGTAATGGGCATATACTGTGATGGGAGCGCTATATACCAGTGATCAGGGCTATATACCTGTAATGGGGCATATACTGTGATGGGAGCGCTATATACCAGTGATCAGGGATATATACCTGTAATGGGGCATATACTGTGATTTGAGCGCTATATACCAGTGATCGGGGCTATATACAGTACCTGTAATGGGACATATACTGTGATGGGAGCGCTATATACCAGTGATCAGGGCTATATACCTGTAATGGGGCATATACTGTGATGGGAGCGCTATATACCAGTGATCAGGGCTATATACCTGTAATGGGGCATATACTGTGATGGGAGCGCTATATACCAGTGATCAGGGCTATATACCTGTTTTGGGGCATAAACTGTGTTTTGAGCGCTATATACCAGCGATCGGGGCTACCGTATATACGGTACCTGTAATGGGGCATATACTGTGATGGGAGCGCTATATACCAGTGATCAGGGTTATATACCTGTAATGGGGCATATACTGTGATGGGAGCGCTATATACCAGTGATCAGGGCTATATACCTGTAATGGGGCATATACTGTGATTTGAGCGCTATATACCAGTGATCGGGGCTATATACCTGTAATGGGGCATATACTGTGATGGGAGCGCTATATACCAGTGATCAGGGCTATATACCTGTAATGGGGCATATACTGTGATTTGAGCGCTATATACCAGTGATCGGGGCTATATACGGTACCTGTAATGGGGCATATACTGTGATGGGAGCGCTATATACCAGTGATGGGGGCTATGTACGGTACATGTGATGGGGCAATATTACAGTGATGGGGCCCATATACCAGTGATGTGGCTATATAGTGAAGGAAAGGAGAAGCAGTGCAGGTATAGAATTACGGTACGTAGCTGGATGCTTAGGGAAAGATCAATAGAGCAGGGGAAAGATGGATTCTGAGGGAAAGTACAGTAATAGAACTGGGGACAGGATGACAGTACTGTGACTACTGTAGATGGAGAGGGAAATATGAATACTGAGGCTGTGCTGCATAACGGTTCATTTGGCAAGACGGCAGCAAGTCCCATTCATTCTCTATGGGACTTGCAGTCCGGTTTTGCCAGATCCGGCACTTGCAGCAAGTCAGAAAAATGCAGCTAGCAGAGGCATTTTTGCTTCGTATTAAGTGTCGAATCCGGCAAAACCGCACTTACCGCACCTAACCGCAAGTCCCATAGAAATTGAATCTGGCAGATACCGTGGCGTCTTTGTAGAATTATAACTATGGATTACGATATTTTTGTTGTAGGGCTTACGGTATAGCATATTTTGAGAGTGGTATGGCAATCCTTTTCTTTTTTCTATTCTCTTAGAAATGGAAGCCACTACTTCTACTGGTACTTCTGTACCAAAACAAAGACGCAGGTCATATGAAGCTGCTTTCAAACTTAATGTTGTGGCAAGAGCAGAAGAAAGCAATAACTCCAAAGCAAGTAGAGAATTTTGCGTTGACGAAAAACAAGTGAGGGAGTGGCGGAAAAAGAAAGCTGACTTGGAAAAGATTCCAAAGGAAAAAAAGCTCAACGTGGTTCAACAACTACATATGGTACAAAAAGATGGAAGCGTGGTGTATGTTTGGGCGCTGAGGTAAGGAAGATCTCTGATGCTGGCTTCTTTTCCGGACTTTATTAAAATAATTGCAGTTATAATTATTCAAGCTTAAGGCTCTCAAAACCCACGATGCATTTCGACGTGCATACACGTCTTTCTCATTCACTTGAGAAAGACGTGTATGCACGTCGAAATGCATCGTGGGTTTTGAGAGCCTTAAGCTTGAATAATTATAACTGCAATTATTTTAATAAAGTCCGGAAAAGAAGCCAGCATCAGAGATCTTCCTTACCTCAGCGCCCAAACATACACCACGCTTCCATCTTTTTGTATCATTCTGACTCCCTATGGGGAGAGTGGTGGAGTGAGCTGCAGAGGAGGGAGAGGACCTGAGAAGACGTCAGCTGGATCGGCCCCTTTACTAGACACGTGACGCCGCCCGGCACTAGTGTTTCCCCGGAGAAGACCTCGTAGGAAGCACGAGGACGGAACCGGAGGATTCCGCTGCTTCATATTAATAAGCTTATCTACGGGCTGTGGTTTACAACCAGACCAGGTGAGTTTAAACGCAAAAGAACCGCCCGTTAACAGCCCCATGTGTACAGGCGCACTACAAGCTGTTGTTGTTTTTTCTTTACAACTACATATGGGGCGCTAGAGACTGAATTGCATAAATGGGTTATGGAGTGTCGTCAAAATGGATACTGCGTAACACGCATGGGAATTCGCTTACGTGCCCTTCAAATGGCTAAAGAGGACAGATTAAAAGCACCAGGCATTGAAAATTTTGTTGCGTCAGCAGGATGGTGTACCCGCTTCATGAATAGGTTCTCTCTATGTTTGAGGCGAAGAACAAAGATTTCCCAGAAGCTGCCAAAAGACCTTGACGACAAAGTGATGTCATTCCATTTGTTCATTATAAATCAAAGAAAGATCCATAACTATGACCTGGGAGATATTGGAAATATGGATGAAACTCCTATGACCTTTGATCTTCCAAGCAACAGAACTGTGGCAAGTTTGGGAGAAAAAACTATTTTACTCAGAACCACAGGAAATGAGAAAAACCATTTCACCGTCGTTCTGTCATGTTTGGCTAATGGAACTAAGCTGCGGCCTGTCATTATTTTTAAAAGAAAGACCTTGCCAAAAAAGGTCACATTCCCAGCACGAATTACAGTGCGCGCACATGTGAAAGGCTGGATGGATGAAGATGGAACAAAAAAATGGCTGGAAGAAATTTGGAACGGACGACCAGGAGCAGCCTTAAAGAAAAAACCATCACTGCTAGTCTGGGATATGTTCAGAGCCCACACATCTGAGGACATGAAAAAATTGGCAAAGTCGTCCCAAGTTACTTTGGCCATTATTCCAGGTGGGCTTACATCTGTATTACAGCCCCTAGATGTGAGTTTAAACAAACCCTTCAAAGACCGTGTGCGAAAGATGTGGCATAATTGGATGTCATCTGGTCAAGCCCAACTGACAAAAACTGGAAATCTGCAGAAGCCCAACATAGAATTGATAGCAAAGTGGGTTCGCGATGCATGGGAAGATATTCCAGAGGACATGGTGCAACGTGCCTTCAAGAAATGTGGCATTAGCAATGCTCTAGATGGCAGTGAAGACAGCGCTTTGTATGAGGACGACAGCAGCGATGATGATGATGACTGCGAACTCAATGATGATGATAATGTCTATGCTGACAACCTCACACCAGCAGAAGTTGAAGTTCTATTTGGGTGTACAGATGATGAGGAGGAATCCAGTTTTGAAGGATTTTAACTTTTGTATTTTAGCTTGGTTGCTGATTGAACTCAGGGTTTTGCACTTTTAAAGTTTTATTGTTGACACCATATTGGTTTTGTGAGCCTCTTTTCCTCTTATAGAGTTTGTTTACTGTTTCTGTTTGAAATAAAAGTTCAAAATTTTATTCGTATCTATTTTCATTTTTTAAATTTTTCAGTACCGGTAGCTGCTGCATTGTCCACCCTAGGCTTATACGCGAGTCAATAGGTTTTTCCAGTTTTGGGGGGCAAAAGTTGGGGGGGGTGTCGGCTTATACACGAGTATATACGGGTAGTATTCCTATGGAGGATGTTTACTTCACTTCAAATGTAATTTACATAACTTTTATGAATAGCTAACATGGCCATCAGTGTTAATGTGTCCTATTACAAAACTATCCAGAAACACACAAACCTATGTCATGCACTTAAAAGTTTATTTATTTCTAATTTAAAGGTGATGTATACACTATACTGTAATAGCAAAAAAAGAACTTTTGTTTCCTTACTAATACAAACATTAATGGGCTGTAAGCTTGTACACCACATACTCCTATTTTTATAATTTGAACAATATTACGTTCTTCATTGATTCTAGGAGAAAATAAATGTTCTATAATACCATTTTTAGACTCAACAAATGTGTATAATGGGGGTGATAAAAGTAGGATCATAAAATGAATTCACAAACAAATATAACATTTTTCTGCCCTGCAATAAAATTAAGAATTTCAAGTCGCTCTTTTGTATTAAGCAAAGTAGGATCTTTTGCAATCAAACTCCTTGCATCGCCGTAAAACAGTTACACACTAAACAGTTCCAAACTGCAGGGATTATAGTTTACTGCCTAATCAACTGAGTAATTGAAAGAGTTATAAGTGCGACTCAAATTGTCAATTAGTTGAGAAACTGATTCTTATTATCCAGGAGAAAAATATCAATTAAAATGTGCACATGAGCATGAGCTCATCAGTTCGTGCAGATGCGGATCATCATAGACCTCTAAAGGTATATTGATGAAAAAAAGCAATGTAGTACAAACCTCTTCTTGGAAGATAGGTTATTTGGAAGTATGTGTGCTATTACAATGTAGTAGCTCATCCAAGCAACTATATCTGACCATAGACCTGTTTTTTGCAGGATCAGCCAATAACTTAGGCAGGGCATATGCATATAATGGCTGTTGGATAACAATGCTTCGTCTGATAGTTTGGCCGACAGTGATCTAAACCAGCACACTCATAATACACAGGAGCACTTTCACAATCCAGCACTCCTATGTACTCTATGAGAAAGCTGCCGATTGACACGTTGGCCAGCAGCTTCTCAATGAGATCAATACCATCAACATTTCCTGACCATCAATCAACTGGAGCCTCAAACACATTATACCATTGACCTAACCTGTCAATATTGGCGGGTTAAGCTTACATCGGTCTAAAGGTACGGTGACACGCTTCAATGCCGTTAAGATCTCACCAACGATCTCACAGGAGCGCGGTTGTTAGGACATCTTTTTGAGATTGTTGGTGAGATGTCACACATCTAGATGTCGTTAACGACGTACCAACGATACGATACCAACCCAGCGAACGATACTTGTTCACTGTTGTGAATAAGGGAAGTCATTAACGACATCGTTATCGCGGTGTTACAAAGAACGATGCAGAAGGTTGGCTGAATGAGGATCATCTGATTTGAGAACATGTTCTTAAATCTGCGATCAACGATCCAATGATTTATCGGAATTGTATCTCGGTGTCACACACAACGACGTACTAACGATGTTGTTTGAACGACTCCAAACCCATGACGTTTCAGCGATATCGTTCACGATATCGTACCATGTAACGGAGACTATAGCGTGGTCTATCACTTCTCAAATGACCAACTTTATAGTAACGAAGGATCTGGTACAATGCTTTAAAATGTACCTAAACCCTTGTTCCTGCAGGATATAAAGAATGCCAGAAGTGTCTTGTAGGGCATTATATTTGTTAAATAAAATAAATGATTTGTGTAGATAGCTATCCACTCATTCGACTGACAGGTATCACCTCTATTGCCCGCTTCAAAGTTTCATACACATACGACTAAAGTTGGATGGACCCAGTGAGACCAGTGGGGATCCTCCTGACTCTTTTCCCCAACAAATTTGGTTGAGGAGAGGATTCAGCTTGTTGGATTTCCAGTCGATCATCCTTTTATTGTCTGGGAGAAAGCCACTGCCATTGGGGGGCATGCATTAGTCAAGCAAAGTGTTCATGTGTATGGGAAACTCTAGAAAGATATCTGTCCAATGTGAAGGGAAAACCTTTAGTTACACATCAATAGAAACACCATCATTTCATAAGGTTTATTGTTGGGGTCTTATAATGGAAAGTGTTTTTTCTTGGTATAAGTTTTGATGACTATATTACATTTATCATCATTCTGAATTATGGGGATTTAACCAATGAGATTCCACTTACACTCAGAAATTGTATCATTGTCCTTTGGTGATTATTTTTAAAGTTAAAAAGAGTCATTGTACAACTTTATGATCATAACTGCAAAACTGGGAAAATGACAATACATACTGTTTCCCTTACTCCAGGAGCTGTACCATAAAAAAGGAGGGGGGCCTTATAAGATATTAATGCTGATAGTCACTTTTTATAATATATATATATACCATAGGACAATTAATTCTGACATATAGTTCAAATTGAACACTGCTTTTTACAGGACAGATATCGTCCTATACTGCCTTATACAAGACACATAATACAGCCATATAGTGAAAAACACATACTGCTCCTATACAATACGCATATAGTGGAAATCAAATACTGCTTTACATTGGACGGCTAATATCATCTTATGGTACAAATCAAATATTGCTTCATAAAGGATGCAATACTTGTCGCCATTCAATGTACCGTAAGTCCAAAACTGCTTCATACATAATGCCTAAACTGTCATATACTGAAATCCCATACTGCTTAACAGGACCCTAATACAATTCAGACACTACTTTATTTAGGACCCATAATACAGCCATATAGTGCAACCACATACATAGTGCAATCAAATACTGTTTCATACAGGATATGCAATGCAGCAATAGTGTACCTCAAGTACTGCTTCATATGGGACGCCTATGCCACCATATAGTTCCATTAACATACTAGCTTTATACAGATCTGCCCATATAGTGCCACTCAAATACTGCTTTACCCAGGACACTTAATACCGCCATGTAGTGCAAATCAAATCCTGCTTTATACAGTCTGCATAATACCAATATCTAGTGCAAATTGAATGCTGCTTCATAAAGGACACAATAACATTAGTTAGTGCAAATCCCATACTGTGTGATATAGGATGCACAATACCTCCCTAAAGTTCTAATCATATACTGATTTATACTGGAACCATACCGCCATGTAGCGCAAATCAAATTCTGCTTTATACAAGACACGTAGTAAAATTATCTAGTGAATGATGCTTCATGAAAGACTCAATAACACCATATAGTGCAAGTCCCATACTGCATAGTAAAGGATGCATAATATCGGCCTATAGTGCAAAATATATAATGATTTATACAGGAAACATACCACCATGTAGTGCAAAATAATTTCTGCTTTATACAGGACGGGTACACTGGACCCGTAGAAGCGGGACATCCCGCGAAGCGGTCACCATCGGTCCTAGCACCTCCCTCCCTGTATCATGCACCTGCTGCTGTAATTTTTGCATCAAATTAACCAGCTGCAAATTGGAATGCTGAGTGCCGCCATCTTTCTTTTTGGATTTATCCTCCATGACTAGCCTTACCCTTTAGGATACCTCTTCCTGTGTCGATGGGACAAGAACTAAATTTAACCTCAGTTATCCCTGATTACACCTACCTTAAGTGATAGAGAGTTAAAATGGGGGCGAACAAAACAAAGACTCATACTCACCGGGCCACCCAGGAGCTGTTATCCAGTCAGCCACCACCGGTCTGGATTCCTGCACTTCTTTCTCCCCTTCAATCATGGAGGTCTTGCTGTTGAGAGGGGGTCCTGTCACTCTTGATCCCTGTGCCCTTGGTAGCCATCCCCCTGATGACGTCTCTGTGTTTCCTATTCGAAGATCCGTGGCTCCTAACAAATTGCTGGTCTCCATGGACAGTCTCTCTGGGCCGGGTTCTGCGGGCAGGCCTTGCAGGCCTTTCATCTCCCGCAGGCATCTCCCTGGCTCACCTGTTTTCCTGAGTCATTCTTGAAGGTCCTGGATGCAAGATGGGACATGTACTGCTGCAGGGCACTGCTCTCAGCCTTGATAATCTCTCAGCCGAATGTCGGGTCTTTGCTGTGGGCATCAGGGAGGAGACCTGCTGCTAAGACTGCTTCCTCCAGGACCTTATCTATTGTCTTTTCCAGCCAGCCTGGAAATGAGTGCTGGCTACTGCCTGCAGTTGCAGCATTAGAGCATCCATACCGGTAAGAAGAAGCTGCAGGGGTGTTAGGTGGCTGGACCTCAGGTCACTCGTGCTGCCCTGTGGCAGGAGGTCTTTGCTGTCCAGTGGTCTGAGGTCAAAAAGGGCCACTCAACCTCGGTCAGTCCTATTTATGTTTTTTCCCCTGAGTTCCCACCTATAACCTATGTCAAAGTGAAGTTACAACTCTGTGTCACTTATGATTTAATAAAAGAAGTACTTCACTTTGCAACAGAAACCATCTGAGAGGGCAGTGTTTATCTTATACATTTGGAATTGGGCCACTGCCACCCTTCACTGGCACCTCAAACAAACCAGAGAGTGTGAACGCCACTTACTATAATTCTATAACCTATGTCATTTCCTCTCTACCTTCAGACCACTACCCCTTGGATCACTTTCATCCCCCTCCCCACTCTCTCCCTCCATCTTCTCCCATATGGTCACTCCCTCCCTTTCAGTGTCATGTCAAGTCCCCCTACCCCTGCCTGGAGGGTCCAGCTGATACTATAAATACTGTTTCCAACAAGGTACTCAGGAAGTGAGTAGGAAGTACATTGACAAAATTTGTGATGGATTTTTAAAAGCCGGTGTCCTTTTATACATATTTAAAAGTTCAGATTTTTTTATCATCATTGATGACCTCCATACCTTATCATGAGAGTTATGTATCGCTACTGACCCATGCATAACTAGTAGCAATGCGCTGTATTGTGTCGCAGCGCTGCCCCCATGCTTCAGATTTGCTTTGGCTAATAGCATAGGAGAATGCTCAGTTCATTCTAGCATTGAGAGCAGGCCGTTGATCGGAACATACTATATTCAGGAGCACACCGCCTACTTCAACTAAGAAGATAAGAGGCAGAGGAGCGGTGTGCTCCTGAAGAAACAAAGTGAGAATGCTACGTTAAATGTTTAATTGGCACATTAGGTCTCCCAAACCAGTGTGCTTGAAGACTATTTGCAGTGTCACTGTTTATCCTTATTTTGCACCTTGATTATAAAGTTGGCATTCTGACCCAGATTTATTGGTCCTGCCTCAGGACACTTTTAATTTTGAGCAAATATAATAGATTTCATCTGAATGTTCAAATAATGGTACTAACTTTAATTATGTGCACAATGATTAATGCGAAAAAACTATCATGATCCTATGTGAATTGTGCTCCATGTATATCTTCAAGTACAATACACAGAGAAGATAATGAGAAAAGCCTGCTTCCATAACTCGAACCATAAAATAAAATTGGACCCCCCCACTGGGTCTAAACACATGACGCAGTACTACTAGAGCGTATTCAGCACTTTTCTTAGTAGTAACATTTAAAAAAAGCATCTCTCTCTAATATATATATATATATTATACACATTAAATAATTGGAGGCAGATTACTATTGCACTACTCAGCAGACTGTCTCAGTTCCTTATTTGTTGCTATAAATACTGTATTGACCCACATACAAAAGCTTCAAGGTGATTGTTTATAACAAATGTTTGCCGCTATGATTTTAATGCAGTTGATTTAGAAGAAAAATCCCTGCTGCGACAATAAAGCAATACAATTGCTAAATAGCAGTAGGTCTCCATTGTAAAACACATTCATTTCCCTTTATTTTTAATACGCTAAATCTTATACTCTAATTCCTATAACAGAAAAACAAAAAAGGAGGAAAAACACATCAGTTCTGTAGGTAGAATCAGAATGAAAAAGAGACCTTTTAAAAAGGTCCAAAAGACATCCTATGCCTTTGTAGGGCTTAGGGACTATCACTACAATCCAGTGGGAGATGGGGGGATGGAAGCTGTTAAGTAAGAGCAAACCTAAATTGTTAATGTAGTCTATTCTGCAGCAGAAATACAAGGCTGACCAGACCTTCTTCTGACAATAGTTCAGCTGAATGTTCAAACAAAGGGGTGGTTAATGGGACAGTTCCTTCAATTTAGCAACTATACTGCTATGTTTCCCATGCAGTAGGCACAACAGAAAATAGGCACCTATGTAAAAACTAGTTTAGTGAAGGTACCTTTACATGCCGCAACTACAGTGTAACAACTGAGAGGCAATCGTGGTTTCCATCACCGTTGCCTTGAAATTGCTACGAAATTGCGACGTGTAATTGGGGAAAGTGATGGTGATTTTTGAAGTTGCTCCCGGTTGCGGTTTCAGAACATTGTTCAAAAAGCAGAGGCAACCCTGAAGGTGAATTGCCCTGGTTTTGGTGTGTGAACGGGCGATAGGGATGGAATCTGCGTTACCTAGTGATTTCCCAGAGGCATGCCACAGCTTGCTGGATACCGTGCCCCATCAGCGATGATTGGTGGGGGCTACTGTGTTTCCATTGGCTGTTCCTTCACAGGGCACCATTTTTGAAGAGCTGTCCATTCACACTACACAATTGCAATGGCGTCATGTACTGTATTAGTCAGCCTTCCTGCGCAGGCTGGCCAATCATGACGCTATTGCGTTGTCTAATCAGCGTGTTTGGGGTGCAGAATACACAACTCTGTCACGCCTATGTTCTTGCGGCGCTGAACATGTACGCCCACATTCCTTTGGGGATTGCGGTGTGTGAAGCGGCGACGGAATTCAACCGGATGTTTTCTGCAGGTTCTGTGGCAACTTCTGGGAAGCCACGTTCCCTTAGGTTGAGGGCACAATTGCAACGTGTACATGTGGCAACGGCGTTCGGTAGCAACCGTCAAAAACGTGCACGCGCACGTTCGGTTGCCTCCGATCGCCGATGATAGTTGCGGCTTGTAAAGGTACCTTAAGAGGTTTTGCTAGTACAGTCACCACTATAAAATAAGCACCTAGAATGTTACAACTGCTTCCAAACATTTTAGAATGACCACTCTTAGATGATGGTTACCTAGCCAGTTTGCTTCTCAGCTAATATACAAATGACAGATGTGATACAAACACATACCTCTATATTTTGATTAATGCCTTATATTTTATAGATCAAATAGAATAAAGAATTATATAATCACTCAATGTAGAGGAAAAATATATAGAATCATAAACTAATAAATTTGTTAGATCAAGCAAATAATACTAAAATATCAAGCCATTAAACTAACATTGCTACATTTTTTATTTGTCATGTGTCTACAGTATTTGCTACAAAGCGAAAAAATGCTTGGTGAACGTATGCATGAAATAGTCATCTGCCAATACATGTGAATCAGGAAGGGTGGAATTCAGCTCACCACAGGTGCCCCGGCAGCACGGACCTGCATCCTGGAAACACAGCAGTGCAGTAATAAAGAAGAATGTCCAGCTCACGGGTTTGAAATGAAGGTGAATTTCTTTTATTCAAACATCTTCAGGCTCCAAATTTACAGCAGGCGACAGAATGTGCAATAAATATGGCAGGGGAGCGTCACAGGCAACGCGTTTCGGATAAAGATCCTTTCTCAAGCCTAAAAAAGGATCTTTATCCGAACTACGTCGCCTGTGACGCTCCCCTGACTTCACCTTCATTTTAAACCTGTGAGCTGGACATTCTTCTTTATCAATACATGTGAATGTCTGACAAGCAGAGAAAGCTGCTGCCAGGCACCCTAGGCAGTGGCTTATGTTCTCTACAAACAAAATAATTGAGCATTTATACTTGATATGCCATTTCTTCTCTCCATCAACACCACCTCTTGGCCCGTCCCACTGAAACTAGCAGGTACAATATACTTAAAGGGGTTGTCCAATGTTAGCACAAACCCTTCTGATTCCACATGTCTTTCCCAGATGGTGCTGTTCCAGTGGTGTGGGTGATCATTGTTCCAGGGCTCACATGACATTGTGATGTGACACAAGACTCACATACAATCACTGCCAACTTGTCTTGCCACTGAAGCAGTCAACAAGAAGTGAGAGGCAGCAGCATCATCACACCCTTTTGATGAACTAATTTGATCCAAAGGCGGGGAGAGGAATGCCAGCGGTGATTGGTCAATGTCACTTGAACCCTGAAACAGCGATTATCGACACTGCACATCCCCTTTAAATTTGTGTTGAGGTCTTAAGGTACCGTTACACACTTCAATGTTGAAACGAGATCACTAACGATCTCATGGGCGGGGCAGTCGTTAGGATATCGTTTACAGATCATTGATGAGATGTCACGCGGCTAGATATCGTGGACGATGCACCAACAATGTAGTGAGCAGGTATCGTCCGCACCACCCAGTGAACCATACTTGTTCACTGATGTGTATGGAAGAAGTCGTAAACGACATCTTTATCGCCGTGTCGCACAGAACGATGCAGAAGGTTATCTGACCGAGGATTGTTTCTCATGTTCTCATGTCTCTCATGTTCACATGTTCCCAAATCTGCGATCAACGATCCAACAATTTATCGTATCAATATCTCAGTGTCACACGCAATGAGGTAGTAATGATGTCGCTTGAACGACTCCAAACCTGTGATGTTTCAGCAATATCGTTCACGATCTCGTACCATGTAACAGGCCTTTAAAGACATACTGTTACCAATCTTAGGCTGCCCTTTATATTTAATAAAAGACTGAGTAACCGCATACTAATGGGGATTTTGCTAAGTATAATTTAGTGTCAAAAAGTGCAAACCCCCTGAAGCAGCCCGAATTGCCAAGAGTTGTATAATTGAAATGAGCAACCACTGCCTGGTCTGAATGAAAATGAATCATCTTATGAAATCATTACATTAATCAAAATAAGTTACAAGATTCAAAATTCAGAATCAGAAAACTTTCTGAGAAGTTTTGAAATGAATCAATCATGTACAGTATGTCAGCAAGCATAACATTGCTCATTACCCAATGTAAACATTTTAAGATCCTAATTTCAAACCAAATTGTCTGTATTCAACATCCATTACCATATTACTTCTAATTAAAATTTTATATGAGATATGATTCAGTCTGACAGAAGCGGATATGTTCCTTTGTAGCATTTGTAGTGTTTGTTTTCAGCTTATTAGCTTGCATTAAGCTTAAGTGTTCCATTATTCTTTATATCTTGAAGAAGGCATCTTAAGAACTTCTCAAGCTGATTTACATACAGCTAAACATTCTTTATTACTGCAGCAGTTAATGAAGCCTTTAAAAGTGTGATTATTATTAGCTACATTGCATTTCTAATTTACATCTTACTTACTTTGGTGGACCTTTTTGGCAATCTACCATCAAGAAGTAGCGATCAACATAGGAAACAAATGCTGGTGTGTAATCTGCACCTTTTTATGAGGATGCAATAATTTGGGCTAATTGTGTAGAATGTTAAGCAGAGCTTATTTCCTAGAATGACTATTACGGTATCTATTAAGCTTATTTTCTGTAGTTAGTGTAGAATAAAAACCCAGTATTGTGATATTTCTTTGTACAGCTATTACTTTGTAGCTCTTATGTATCTTCATTCTAGCAAATGTAAAGAGAAAAAAGCCAACTCTTTAGTATTCCTATTCGAGGTAGCAAACCAATGAATCAGTATTAGAATCTTTAAAAAGGTTTTCTACTACTGGACAACCCTTTATGAATTTCCTCAAGGAACACAATAAAATAAGGTAAAAAAAATGCATACTACAGCACAGTTTTAGACAAAGTGGGGCCTTATATACTCACATAGGCTGCCTTCAGATTTGCAGATGCCTCCGCAGCGTTTTGCGGAGGCATCTGCAAGCATCTGCATGCAGACCGCAGCCCCTATGTTTATAATGGAGCGCACGGCGGTCTGCAGATGCTTGCAGACCGCCGTGCGCACCCATTCACTCCTATATGTGATCTGTGCGCAGGCGGATGCCTGCGTACAGATCACACACTCTCGTCCGCACCAGGGACATATAGAAGTGAATGGGTGCTCACGGCGGTCTGCAAGCATCTGCAGACCGTCGTGCGCTCCATTATAAACATAGGGGCTGCGGTCTGCATGCAGATCCTTGCAGATGCCTCCGCAAAACGCTGCGGAGGCATCTGCAAATCTGAAGGCAGCCATATTGCACCATAACACTCAAACATTTAGGTTACGTTTACAGTTCAGACCGATAAATGAGTGTGATCAACAATTTTGAAGTCATTCAGCGCTTTTTTCCAGCCTCTTTACACAGAATGATGAAGAATGATGGGCACAAAACAACCAGTAGCTCAATCTATCCCTATAGTATCATGTTTTTAGCAGCACTTCTGAAGTTTGCATTGGGCGATGTGCTGATGAGAACAATGATTTTTGTTCTACCATAAACAATCCAAAAACCCGATAATGAGCAATATTTTGTTCATTCATTAGACAATTGCTGACAGTTTTACACCTCAGAACTCTCAGGTTGGCTTTACACCATGTTTTTGGAGCTGTCAGGCTGTGTCCGGTGTTTTGCTGGATGCACCAGACACAGCCTGACAGCTCCGGTCAGAACAGAATTGGAGGGCAAATATGCCCTCAAATTCTGTTTTCTGCCAGATTCAGGAATGCGCGGCTGCTGACGCTGTCCAGGTCCTGAAATTTCAAAATCACGGCTAGTGGGAGCTAGCCGCAGTACTGAAATCTCAGCAGGGAGCTCTACACGTGCTGAAGTTCAGCACTGGCTGGCGCTGAGCTTCAGCACCCAATGTCTGGGAACCGGACAGATTTTTCTGTCGGGTGCAGTGCGATCCAACACCCATAGACTCCCATGTTATTGAGCGCCGGATCGCGCCGGATCCGGGAGGATCTGCGTGGATCCGGTTTTGTTTAACTTTTTGCCTCGGACACAAAAATGCTGCAAGCTCTGATTTTGTGTCCGGAGCAAAAATCAAAAGCAGCCTGATGCTGTTGGACAGGGACAAAACTGGATGGCAAATCACTGCCATCCGGCCCTATCCTGCACCATAGGGCTACATTATGTTAAAATTCGGGTCCGGGGCTGTCCGGTTCACACCGGTCAGTCCTGGACAAGAATAAACCATGGTGTGAAGCCGGCCTCATTTGTCATTCCAGACATTTTTAAATGTGGAAGCTACACATGCACAGAATTTAACACAAACAATGAGCACATACACACATATGTATATACACATACACACATTTACACACATGGTCAAAATTGTTGGTACCCCTTGTTTAATGAAAGTAAAACCCACAATGGTCACAGAAATAACTTGAATCTGACAAAAGTAATAGTAAATAAAAAAAATCTATGAAAATGAACTAATGAAAGTCACACATTGCTTTTTTTTGTTTAAATCTTTTGTTATTAACTTTTTATAACTTTATATACATTGTATCTTTGTACCATAAGTAGGAATTGTATAACTAATACAAATTTTCAGATTATCAATGTTATTACACTGATTTTAAAATACAATAAAATAAATAACTAAAAGTATATACAGACATTGCTTTTCAACCCTGCTTCCACAAAATTTAAAAAACAATTAAACTCATGAAATAGGCCTCGACGAAACTGATGGTACCCTTAACTTAAAATTTTGTTTCACAACATTTTGAGGCAATCAATGCAATCAAATGAATCCTGTAACTGTCAATGAGACTTCTGCACCTCTCGACAGGGATTTTGGCGACTCCTCAAGAACAAACTGCTCCAGTTGTCTCGTGTTTGAAGGTTGCCTTTTCCAGACGGCATGTTTCAGCTCTTTTCAAAGATGCTCAACAGGATTTAGGTCAGGGCTCATAGAAGGCCACTTCAGAATAGTTCAATGTTTTCCTCTTGGCCATTCTTGGCTGTTTTCAGCTGTGTGTTTTGGGTCATTATCCTGTTGCAAGACCCATGACCTGCGACTGAGACCAAGCTTTCTGACAATCGGCAGCACAGTTCTCTCTAGAATCCCTTGATAGTCTTGAGATTTCATTGTACCCTGCACAGATTCAAGACACCCTGTGCAGATGCAGAAAAGCAGCCCCACAGCATAACAGAGCCTCCTCCATATTTCACAGTAGGGAAAGTGTTCTTGCTTCATTTTTCCATCTGTGAACATACAGCTGGTGTGCCTTGCCAGAAAGTTCAATTTTTGTCTCATCTGTTCATTGGACATTCTCCCAGAAGTTTTGTGGCTTGTCAACGTGTACAAGGTGGGACAATTATATGGATGCACCTAAATAAAATGGGAATGGTTGGTGATATCAACTAGAGATGAGCGATGTTCAATACGAAATGTATGCCAATTTCAAATTCGACCTGTTTTAGGTTATGTTCGAGTCATTTGATGAATGCGAATAATTTGGTAAAAATCAGGTAATTAGAGGTTATATTCAAGAATGGTTCATTGACCAAAAGCATTACTGACTTTTCACAGTAATGATTTTGTTCAACGTTATTATGAGTTTCAGTGTTTAGGAATAGTGGGCAGGAGGGGGGTGGCTGGGGAGAGGTCTTTGGTCAAATAATGCAGATCTCCATTTTTTTTCCTTCCCGCACTTACTGTGGGTGGTCCGGTCTGACAGCCTATCAGCACATATAGAGCAAAGTGCTCTTTTTGCACACAATAAAGAGAGAGAGGGGAGGGGGACAAGAGGCGCAATAGTGCCCTTATCACTTAGACACTAATTTTCAGCGGTGAAAAAAGGCAATCCACTCACCTACTCCAGTTGTGTGACCCACAACTGGCTTGAAAGCATGTAGGATAATATCCTGATGGCTGCTGCTGGACCTCCACCGTTTCCACACACGTGTGGTTGAACCAGTAAATTCAGGGAAAGAAGGTGTACTCCGGTCCGCGCTGCCAAGTTCATCAAAGAAAACCCAAGACGAAGTTCTGATCGAATGCTTCTTTATTTTCCTCCTACGCGTTTCAGTGCCCACCCGGCACCTTCATCAGGGACCCTGATGAAGGATTCGATCAGAACTTCGTCTTGGGTTTTCTTTGATGAACTTGGCAGCGTGGACCGGAGTACACCTTCTTTCCCTGAATTTACTTTTTGCACACAAGGGTTTGTATAATTAGCTGGGTATGTCACATATCATTGCCATATAAGAACCGGCCATTTTCACTCTTCACCGTTTTAGCAGTGTTGGAGCTCAATGTCAGACGTCGCTGCTGCTGTGTGCACTAAAAAGATAGATAGCGATTCCAATCCAAGTTAGATAGAGAGATAATTAGTAGGTTTAGGGACTGCTACCAAGAACAGCCCTTTTTAGGGCTTGAAAGCACTGTTTGCCAGGCAGGTCTGTTCCAGTGCTGAGCAAGCGTTTTTTACAGCATCTGGCCAAATCTAGCCAAGTAAATCCTTTTTTGCTAGTAGCAGTGTGTGCCAGGCATGGGTGTAGCACTGTTGTGAAGAAATCTATACCTCCTGTGTTTACTGGCCATTTTTTACTGCATCTAGCCAAGCAAATCCTTTTTGGCGAGTAGCAGTGTGTGCCAGGCACTGGTGTAGCACTGTTGTGAAGAAAGTAGCAGAAAGAGTGGCACTCAGGTGGATGAAGTGCAGTTGCAGCTTTATTAATTATAGATCCATGAGGTGAACAAGCAGGGAGGGAAGAAGGTGCAGGACGACGGTGACCGTTTCATGCCGACTGGCGCTTCTACAGATCTACAAAAAAAGGTTTGTGGACCTGTAAAAGTGCCAGTCGGCGTGAAACGGTCACCATCGTCCTGCACCTACTTCCCTTCCTGCTTGTTCACTTCATGGATCTATTATTAATAAAGCTGCAACTGCACTTCATCCACCTGAGTGCCGCTCTTTCTGCTACTTTCATGGATCTTCAATCTTAGCTGTGCACCACTGGAGGAGGACACCACTTTCTGGATTTGTTCTACACACCACCGCACCGCAGGTCAATACCTGCTTTCTGTACACTGTTGTGAAGAAAGCTACACCTCCTGTCTTTACTAGCCATTTTTTACTGCATCTAGCCAAGCAAATTATTTTTGGCAAGTAGCAGTGTGTGCCAGGCACTCTTGCAGCACTGTTGTTAGGAAAGCTACACCTCCTGTCTTTACTAATCATTTTTCACTGTATCTAGCTAAGCAAATCCTTTTTGGCTTGTAGCAGGGTGTGGGAGGCAATGGTGTAGCACTGTTGTGAAGAAAGCGACACCTGTCTTTACTATCTTTTTTTTTTTTACTGCATCTAGCCAAGCAAATTAATTTTGGCTAATAGTAGTGTGTGCTAGGCACTGGTGTAGCACTGTTGTGAAGAAAGCTAAACCTCCTGTCTTTACTAGCCATTTTTTACTGCATCTAGCCAAGCAAATCCTTTTTGGCTAGTAGCAGTGTGTGCCAGGCACTGGTGTAGCACTGTTGTGAAGAAAGCTACACCTCCTGTCTTTACTAGCCATTTTTTACTGCATCTAGCCAAGCAAATCCTTTTTGGCTAGTAGCAGTGTGTGCCAGGCACTGGTGTAGCACTGTTGTGAAGAAAGCTACACCTCCTGTCTTTACTAGCCATTTTTTACTGCATCTAGCCAAGCAAATCCTTTTTGGCTAGTACCACTGTTTCACTAGGTAGTGTTCTGTTGAAATCTACTGCCACACAGCGGAGAACATTCTTTGTACTGCATCTGCCCAAACCTACTTACCAAAACCTATTTAGGGTAGTACCACTGTTTCAATGGATAGCTGTACTCCAGTGTTCTTTTGAAATCTACTGTCAAACAGTGCAGAAAACTCTTTTGTATTGCATCTGCCCAAACCTGCTTACCAAAACCTATTTAGGGTTGTACCACTGTTTCACTAGGTAGCTGTGGACCTGTGTTCTGTTGAAATCTACTGCCACACAGCACAGAAAACACTTTTGTATTGCATCTGCTCAAACCTACTTACCAAAGCCTATTAGGATAGTACCACTGTAACTAGGTAGCTGTCATCAAGTGTTCTGTTGAAATCTATCTGCACAGGGGCATGACCTGCAGCTAATAGTGCCAGCTGCTTGATCCAAGCAAGGACAGACTCCTAAGGCAGCACACAGCAGCTTTCTCTTCTCCTTCTCCTCCTGCTGACTTTGGTGACTCACCCAGGTGCCAAGCCATGCCAATAGGAGTGGTCAGGAAATGGGAGATTCTGTCCAAAGTGTTGGATTTCTTCCCCAGGGACATCTAACATGGTGCCGCCTCCCTCCTCCTGCTCTGCTGGGTCCCGCTCTGCCTCCTCATGCTTCTCATCAAAGGGCAAAGCTGCAGCAGCTTCTGTGGACCTTGATGATATTCCCTTAACCAGGGTAATAATCCAGAAGCTCCTCTCCACTCTGAGGAAAGCGCTCCATGAACACATCAGAGGTATGCTGAGGGAGTTGAAAGTGGAGCTGGGTTCCCTGGGGGAGCGCACTGATCACATCGAAAGAAAAATGAGTATGATAATGCTCATAATTCCCTGGCAGATTACTTTGCTATAATGGACACTAAAATGTCAGATTTTCAACTAAAATTGTGGGATCTAGAAGACAGGTCCAGGAGGTGTAATATCCGCCTGAGTGGGCTCTCAGTAACAGTGGAGTATGGCGACCTGGCTGATTTTTTGTCTACTTTCATCAAACATGTCCTCCCATATTTTGCCCCAGACAATATGGCGCTAGAGCGTATTCACAGGCTCTCAAAGCCCCCACATTGACCGATCCCTGCCTCAGAATGTTTTAGCCTGCATGCACTGCTTCCGTACAAAGGAAAACTTTATGCAAGCTTTGAGGAAGCACTTCCTGAGCCCTTTTCTAGCCCGGCTAATTTCTCTGACCTTTCTGCGGCTACCCTGGCCAGGCGACGAGAATTTACTTTGATATTTCGTACAGCTGGGGTTTCCTTTGAAGGTCAGGTTCACCCACGATGGTTCCCACCATGTCTTCAACTCTCCCCAGCGTCTGGAAAAGGCTCTAAATAATAATAATAATAATTTATTCATTTATATAGCGCTATTAATTCCATAGCACTTTACATACATCAGTAGACCTGGAATCTAGTGTCGGCCAAGGAGGCTAACCCAGCTTCATTATCCAGATCCCGTGGAAAGAAAGTGGCCGCCGACTAGGAAAGAGTGGGATGAGGCAATGATCTCTCCTGCTCCATTTTAGGAGGAGTCTGCTTCTCTCGCTGGCTAGTTACCCCTGTTTGATACTTGCTATTAGGGCAACTTGGTTGCTTGGCTCCATTTTAGATCTTGGTTCTGTGGCACCCCTGCGGGGGATTGCTACAGGGTCTACCGGTGCAAGGAAGGAATTACACCTTGGTTCACACGATAAAAAATGGAATTTAATATAAACAGTGGATGTTACAGGTCCTCACGCCACAACATGTTTCGACATAACATAACAGATGTCTTTCTCAAGTGGACATCCACTTGAGAAAGACATCTGTTATGTCGAAACATGTTGTGGCGTGAGGACCTGTAACATCCACTGTTCATATTAAATTTGAAGGTAATAAGCTATAGGATCCAGTGCTTGTAATCTGTTCCCAGCGCTCATACTATCATACCATTCCATTTTTTATCGTGTTCAATTCCTCCCTTCGGGGAGTGTGGTTTGAGAGCAGCTCAGGAACAGAACCAGACCTACACAATAGGATCAGCCCCTCCCTAGGGTTGGGAGAGCCGCTGCAGCTCCATTAGGATCAAACAGAAGGGAACTTCACCTCTGGAGTAAAGAGTCTCCGTTTGCTATTAATCTCACCACAAACGCAAAACCTAGTTGTGCAGGCCGCACAACTAGTAAAGGTGAGTGAAAACATCATTTAACAATTACCTCAGCTTGATAGATGCACAGCGTGACGCAACAATATATTTTTGTCACCTTGGTTCACACAGCACACAACACCTTCCACCCCAGACTTGAAGGGGGAGCTCTATTGGCTGCCTTAAGCCAGTTCCCCTTTAAAACATCCAGGCCTGAGGGGAGGAGTTAGTCAGTCCCAAGAGTCAGTTAGTGTGCAGTGAGCAGTGGAGAGAGCTGGAGGAGTGAGGAGCTGGTCACTGGGAAGGATCCAGGACCAGGGACCACTGATTGCTGTGTTGCACCCTAGGGAAAGGGTCGGAGGCAAGCGGAAGAAGTAGGGAATCAAGAGAGGGAACCAGTTAAGGTCTCCCTATAGTACACCGGACACCGGAGTCCGATGCTGCAATCATTTATTGTAACAGCAAAAGCCCGGAAGACTCAGGAGGAGTTAATCTCTAAACTAGTTAAGCAAGAGACGCTAAAACTGACCAAGTACAGGACCAGGGGCCATAGGAGAAACAGAGACCCTGCAGAAGGACCTCATAGTCAGTTTGGAGCAAAGCCCTGGGAGGGAGAAGAGCTGTGGGTTCGAGCACAGGCAGGACTCATCCCAATTCACAGAGCGCAGAGACAGAGGAGGCCTCATAACTTTCTAAGGTGGAAGTCCCAAGTTGCACTGGAGACCTGGTTATTTCTCTGGACTGTATCTGTTACCCTGTCACCAGTAAAAGGTACCAAAACAACAATTCCTGTGTGTCTGTGTGCCTGTCTAACCGCTGCAGTTCACCACCTTGTTTGCAAAGACACAACTACTACTCCCCTCATCCATCCCCGTTGCCCTGAGGTAAAGCTCCACCTGTGGGGAGCTGTACCACACTCTGCTGCACCCACCATCACCTCAGCGGCCGGCTGCAGTGCTGGTATAACGTTACTAGGTACCATAGGTGGCGTCACGTTAACAATCCCCTTATCCCCCACCATTCCCCGCCATTGAGGGTCCAGGGCACGGGACTGGGAATCGACGAGCCGTGATTCCCCATCGAAGCCGCCATCAGCCTCGGTACCAGAATACCCCCTACCCTGTCGACTACCTCAGATCCTTGCTTTCACCCTTTACAGGCTTTAGCCTGTTAGTCTCATTTACATATGTGTTCATCATTTCTCCTCCTTTCCCCCATTCTTTACTGTTATTTGTGCGTCTCCTGGTCTTTTACAGGTACTTTGACTATCCACCATGAGTGTAAAATTTGTGTCTCTGAAAGCCAGAGGACTGAACTCCCCTGCTAAGTGTTTTCTGCTCTGGGCTGAAGCTCGGAGAACAAAGGTGGACATTTTTTGCATCCAAGAATCCTATTTATTGCAAGGAGATAATTCTAAAGTCCGCCATCGATTGTAGAGCAGAGCCTTCTTCTCTAACCACTCTTATAAGAAGGCTACGGGGGTTTGCATCTTTATTAAGAACTGTGTTCCGTTTCAACTACTGCGCATTGTCTCTGACCATTTGGGTCGTTATATTATCTTAATATGTGTGTTGGAGGGTGTAGAGGTCTCCATTGTTAATTTATATGCCCCTAACCGTTCCCAGATTAAATTTGTTTGTATGGTTCTGAAGGTTTTGGAGGGAGAAGTCAGAGGGAGGCGTATCATTTGTGGCAATTTTAGTATTACTAGAGATTTGGACTCCTCCTCTGGCTCTCCACCCAAACAGAATGATCTAAGCTCCTTATGTAAGGAGATACACATTCATGACATCTGGAGATATCTCCACGTGGTGAAGAGGGTCTACCCCTTTTTCTCACACAGACATAGATATTATTCTAGGATTGATTATTTTTTGGTGGACAGTCGTGCTCTCTCCGCCTGCATGACTGCAGAAGCGGGGGCTGATTATGTGGTCTAACCACGCATCTGTGAGCCTAGTGTTATTAGTGTCCTGTAGATCTTCTCCTCCACAAACTTGGAGATTAAATACTGGACTGTAATCGAGACATGCTGTACTTGCGGAGATTGGGGAAAGCCTGTCCGATTTTTTCACAGATAATGAAAACAAGGAGGTATCGGACGAAACGCTTTGGGCTTTCCACAAGGAAGCCTTGCGGCTTAAAAAAAAATGAGAGCGGACAAGGCCGGCCCTCATCTCTCAATTGCAGCTTCTCAAGCAGGCTAACAAGAGCGCTGCCTTCCCACAGACCACAAGGCATATATTCCTAGACCGTTTGCAGCTGCACTTTTCTTCTAGAGCAGCATGAAAGGAATTTAAGAAAAATTAAGTCATCTTATTATGCTATGGGAGACAGCGCTGGAGCTCTGTTAGCTAGGAGAATTAAGAAAAGAGAATGTAATAATTCTATTGGTCTATGCGAGACCACTCTTGTAAGACCCTTGGAAACCCGGCAGAGATAGCCTAGTCATTTGCCCACTTTTATTCCCATTTGTACAATTTAAAACATGATCCCACCATAATCCAACCCACAAATGAAGATATACAGAGCTTTCTGCAGGAACTTCGGCACCCTTGCTTAACAGATTCCCATCTAGTGAAACTTAATGCCCTTCTTACGGTAACGGAGGTTGCTTCTTCTATCAAAAAACTAAAAGTCATTCAGCTTCTGGCCCCAACGGGCTCCTAAATGATTATTATAAATGCTTTCCCCGACCTGGCCTCTTTCTTATTACGGGTTTTCTCATTATGGCAGTCCCTTGGAGTTTTTTCCCCGCTTGGTTTAGAGGCTTCTATCAGTACAATCATCAGGTCTGGGAAGCCCCCAGATGACCCGGGAAGCTACCGACCGATCTTGAAGATCGTGAAGGTCTATGCTAAAATTATTCCTGGAGGCTTCGGCACCCTTCTCCACTGGTCACCCAGACCAGGTGGGGTTTGTTGAGGGCAGACAGACCAAAGACGGCATCAGGGGAATGGTGAACCTCATAAAGATCGCTAAGGCGAGGGGGATCCCTGGTGCACTTCTGTCTTTGGATGCCGAAAAGGCGTTTGACAGAGTACACTGAGGATATCTCAAACTGGTGCTGGAGAAGTTCGGCTTTGTGGGCCCGATTCTTTCAGCAGTATTATCTTTGTACTCAGCCCCTAACACCAAAGTCTTCTCCTCAGGCTTTCTTTCATCTAGCTTTAACATTACAAATGGGACTCACCAAGGTTGCCCGCTGTCGCCCATAATTTTTACATTATCTTGGTGGAGACAATCCGCTCTCATAGTGAAATATCTGGCTTCAAGGTAGCGTCTCAGAATCATGTTGTGGGGTTATATGCGGATAACATAATTATCGCCTGTACTAACATCGAGCAGTCCCTCTCTGTGGTAATGTCAATATGAGCGCTTTTCTCCAAAATCTCATACTATAATCTAAATGACGGTAAATCCTTGATTCTTCCTATAGTGGTCCCTGCGGAGATTATAGACTCGTTAAAATTAATTCTACGATCCAAATGAGAGGTAGAGGGCATTCCTTACTTGGGAGTGGACCTCACCCCTTCACATCAGCTGATCCCATGAAACTACGAAAATTTAATTACCTCCCTTTCCAAAGAAATAGCGATACACCCCCTGCCCTCCCTGTCCTGGATTGCTAGAACTCATTCCTTCAAAATGCTTTTACTCCCTAAAATTTTGATATTTCAGAAGTCTCCCCCTTAATATCCCTTCTAAATGGATCGCCAAACTAACGAGGTTGACTAATAAATATATTTGGGCCAATATAAAGCTGAGGGTGGCAGGGAAGGTTATGTACCAGTCTTAGTCTCGAAGGGGAATGGGTGTACCACTGTTTTACTAGATAGCTGTGGTCCAGTGTTCTGTTGAAATCTACTGCCACACAGTGCAGAAAACACTTTTGTATTGTATCTGCCCAAACCTACTTCCCAAAACCTATTTAAGGTAGTACCACTGTTTGACTAGGTAGCTGTGCTCCAGTGTTCTGTTGAAATCTTCTGCCACACAGTGCAGACAAGTCTTTTGTATTGCAACTGCCCAAACCTACTTACCAAAACCTATTTAGGGTAGTACCACTGTTTGGACACTCAGCTCTGCTAGTTTTATATCCATAGTTTTTTGTGCCAACAACTACAGAGTAGCCAATTATTACCCTCAAAAATGAGTGGTAAAAGGTCTGCTGATGGTGGTAAGGAGAATAGGTGTGTTGGAAAGGGTAGTAATCTTTGTGTCCATGGGGTATGTACTAAAGTAACAGAAACATCTGCTGAACAAATACCGTCTTCAAGCCAAACTAAAATGTTTTCTTCTTTTCGTGGATGATCTGCTATCATCCCCTTTCTTACGCAGCAGAGCATCGCTAAAACTTGTAGATGAAGCCCAAAAAGAGCAGGTGCTGCAATGGATATCAAGTGCTCCATCAAGTGGACTCTCCTCCACCTCAACATCACAAACACTCCAGTCCTCAGAGGTGTCACACCAATCGCACTTGCTTCCTCACAGCTCACAAGTCTCTAGCCACCCTACTGACTATGGGTTAACACAGATCAGTGAGTCTGCAGAGCTGTTCACTCATACTATAGCCTGGGACAAAAGCACTAAAAGGAAAGGGCCCACAATAGTGTTTATCCGTATGATTATGTGAGTGCAGCAAGTTGTTGAAACCGCTCACCTGTTCGGGTTGTGAGACGTCACAACCCCCTCATAAACCTGTGACAATTGTAGATGTCAAGCTATATGGTCTGCAGCAGTCCTCCTGCGGGTTGAACATTCAAAAGTGGTTAGGAGAAAAGGGATTAAGAACGCGCTCCAAGGAATCCAATGATTCAGGTTGTTAAAAATACAAATGTGGTTTATTACGTGTTTCAGGGTCTAGCCCCTTCTTCAGATAACACCACACGAAATAAGATGTACCATATCCTCACAGCTCACAAGTCTCCAGCCGCCCTACTGACTATGGGTTAACACAGATCGGTGAGTCTGCAGAGCTGTTCACTCATACTATAGCCTGGGAATAAGAGGTCTGATCCAAAGCTTCATTGAGTCAAGACGAGGAAATGATCTGCACCAATGCCCAAAATCTTTTTGAGTTGAGTCCAGGCCCAGATGAAGAAGGGTCCGAGCATAATGTAGACCCTCATTCCCAAACTGTAACCCATGTTGGTTGAGACAATGAGGCAGATGATGATGAGACTCAGATACTTGATTGGAAGGACAACTTGACTTTACGCTCAGGGCAGGAAGAGGTTGGCTCTGAGGATGACGAGTGTGAGAACACACAGGGTAATGATAAAGTTGGAGATTCCACTTACTGTCAACCCACAGGCAGGCAGTTGATTTGCTCAGCAGAGGAGGTGGAAGAGGATGCTAGTGATGAAGTTACAGTGCAGCTTCCTGGACAGAGATGGAGTCCTGGAAGATGTCAAAAACTGCGTCCTCAGCCATAACTCTGCCTCTGTGCAAAAGCCGTGGTGGCTCCAAAGGTCACATGGGCAATAAGCCTTGCCTAGCCTGGGTCTTTTTTCAGATCGCCAAGGATGACCCATCTCATGTTATCTGAAAAATTTGTAAACAAAATCTGAGTAGAGGCCAAAAAATCAATAATTTGAGTATTTCATGCATGAACCGTCACATGGACATGAAGCATAAGTCCACAGTGCTACAATGCAGCCTACCGGGCTTGGCCAACCACCGTCTGGCCCATCAAGTTCATCTGTGGCTTTATCGTCTGTGACTGTTGGGGACATCTGTCACACAGGCTTTTGGCCGCAGAACTTCTACCTCTTTACCCACAACAACCAATGTGATTGAAAGGTCGTCACCTGTTTTGGAAGTGGAAACATCTGTTGGTGTTGAGCACTGTCAGAAATGAGAGCACTACCTTTTTATGAATGCAACATAATATGTCCATCTGCACATTCCTCACAGACCAGCAGTTTGTCTGGGACACCCTACTCAACCCTGTCTCAACACAGCAGCCAGCCCTCAGTCCCTCAGATGTGGACAAGTAAAAGACAATTTCCTCCTACCCATGCCAAAGCTAAGAGGTTGAATTTCAGCATCTGCAAGCTGTTGCTATGGAAATACTGCCTTTCCAGGTTAAGGATACAGAGGATTTTCGTGACCTCATGGCCGTCGCAGTGCTGCAGTACCAGATGCCCAGTCACCACTACTTCTCAAAGAAAGCTGTGCCTGTGCTACACCAGAATATTGCACAAAACATCACCTCTTCCTTGAGAAACTCTGTGTGTGACAGGGTGCATTTGACCACAGACACTTGGACGCGTAAGCATGGACAGGGGAGTTACATGTCGCTGACTGGGCACTGGGTGACTATGGTAGACAGCAGGAGAAGGGGCTGCTGTACAATCTTGCATCCCCACGGGTTGTGTCTCAAACCTCTGTATGTAGAAGTTCCTCCACTGCTTCTGCCTCCTCCACCTCTTCTAGGTCCTCCATCTGCACCCAAAGCCTGTCTGGTAATGTGACTCGCTTTCAAACTGCGCAGAAGGTATCCAGTACTCCTCCTTACTATGCTAGTAGCAGGGCTTGACACCATCAGACATTACATTAAAATGGCTGTGAAATGTGAGTCAAACAGCTAAGGAGTTGTGGTCAGCTATGGAGACCAAGTTTAATCAATGGTTGTCTCCACTGAACTGATCCAGGGAAGGCCGTGTACGACAATGCTGCAAACCTGGATGAGGCTCTTCGCCGGGGCAAGGTGACACACGTGCCTTGTACAGTGTGGCTACTGTCTTAAACCTGGTCGTCCAGCAATTTCTAGCCCACTATCCAGGCCTAGATGCGCTTCTGCAGAGGGCACGGTCGCTGTGTGCTCACTTACGTTATTTGCATCCCGCAGCTCAACGACTTGCATCGCTACAGAGGTCGGTAGGCCTGCCGGTTCACCGCCTGAAATGCGATGTGCCGACATGATGGAATTCCACTCTGCACATTTTGCAGCGACTGTGGCAGCAGCGACAAGCTCTGGTGCTATGACGTATAGCCTCGGCCAACACGATCCAGAGGTGGGGTAAATCATGCTTTTGGAGTGGTCTCAGATCAAGGACTTCTGCACCCTTCTACAGAGTTTTGAAATGGCTTCTAAGATGTTTAGTGCTGACGATGCCATTATCAGCATGACTATTCCAGTAATCTACATGCGGGAGCAGACTATAACCAGTATTCGGAGTCAGGTGGTGGGCCAAGAGGAAGAGGAGGAAGTACAGGACAGTATGCGGAAATGATAACAAGACAGTCGTCAGCACCAAGGCAGCTGGCATGGGAGGGTGGGGGAGAGGGAACAATGAGGACGCATGATAGCAGGCAAACTGTTGATGAAGGTGCAGGAGCCGAGGAAGAAATGGAGGACGAAGAGGCGATGGGCATGGAAGACTCAGCAGATGAGGGAGATTTTGATCACATTTCTGTTGTGCGAGGTTGGGGGGACACACACTAGTGTCATTCTCCATTGACCTGTTATATCTATATTACCCTGATAATTGCACTGTATTATATGTTATTTAGCTCTATGATAATTTTGTACCTTACATATTGTGGGCTATTTATCTAATGTTGATGTTTATAAGTACATTTGGTTTACTTCACTAAGCATGGGAACCCTTGATTTCGGTTTTTAAATTTGTTTTTAATATATCTGTCTGGATTTGTGTGAATAAAACTATATATGTATATTTTTGACTATATACCTGTGTGCTCCCATTTTTATGCCATGTCTGTTTCTTATATATACATTGTGAATTTCGTGGCATGGTGAGCACCTGGATTGCATTCACCCCTATACTGTGGTGCTCCTCTTAGTCTTTTCTACACTCAGGTTGGGGGGAGAGGGCAGAGGAAGGAAGCGTGCATGTTACCTCACCACCACAAAAAAAACAAGGACTTGGGCTTCCTGGATGTGCAAGACACATGAGTGCCTTTTCGCTGCACTACCAGCAACATGATCCTCGGATTGTTAGATTTCGAAGTAATGCCGACTACTGGGTTGCCACACTGTTAGATCCCCGGTACAAGAGTAAATTTGGCCAAATGATTCCTGCCCTGGAAAGAGATGCACACATGCAGGAGTATCACCAGAAACGTTTACACAATCTTAGTACTGCTTTTCCCCAAAATACCAGTGGTGCACATAGAGAATATTGCAGTTCTAACTTTCCAACCCGGGGAACGTCGAGTCGTCATCACTCAAATGTTAACAGTAACAGTCTATCTGGTAACAGCAATTTTGTAGAATTGTTTCACCATTTTTTTAGACCATCCTTTGCAATGCCAGAAGAATGAACAAGTCTGAAACATAGTGAACGCTTAGAGAGGATGGTACAGGAGTATCTACAGCTGAATATCGATGTCATGACTGTGGAACTGGACCCTTGTGCATTTTGGGCTTCAAAACTGGAAAAATGGCCTGAGCTCACCACTCATGCCTTGGAGATTTTGTCGTACTCCTCAGCCAGCGTTCTTGCTTAACATGTCTTCAGCGCTGCTGGTAGTGTGCTGACGGATAAGTGTAGACAGACTAACGTTTATCAAGATGAACAAGTCATGGATCTGCAAGGACTTTTCCACCCCTGTGTCAGCCTGGGGAAACTAAATGCTTGTGTACTTTTCAATGTGCTCCATTAAACTCCCAATTTCAATATTTCAACTCTGGGGCTATTGATGCCACTAAAGTGGTGGCTGTGCCTAATTTTTCTGAAAAATGGAGACTGTTGTTGGGGTCTCCTTGCTGTTTGTTGCTTGACTTAAGTAGGGCCCTCTTAGCTCAATATCTATCCCTGACACTCCAGCCCCTGTTTCTGAATATTCAATCTTTTTGTCTATCGAACCAGTGATTAACAAATTTGCTGTATTCACATCCACCAATCTTGGGTGCTTAAAAGCACTGATTACTTCATCTCCCTTACTTTTTGTGTAAACTGGTTTTGAGCATCAAACCAGGTTTTGGCAAATGTGATGTATACACATGAACAGTTTTTGGGCCCTTAAAAGCATTGTTTGGTCAAGCTCCCCTATCCACTAGGCCTAAACAGGTCACTGACCTACCTGACTAGTTCGTCCTGTAATACTCCACAAAACGTATAGTTGTCCCACCTGTGTGTGGCAGGGCATAACATTGATAGGAGCGCTTGCATGAGCTTTGAATGTATCCGACCCAGTAGGCCTAAACAGGTCACTTACCTACCTCTCTATTATTTTCTGTAATACTCCACGACACTTAAAGTTGTCCCACCTATGTGTGGCAGGGCATAACATTTATGGGAGCACTTGCATGAGCTTTGATTTTATCCAGCTCACTAGGCCTAAACAGGTCACTAACCTACCTGACTAGTTTTTTTGGTAATACTCCACAAAACTGATAGTGGTCCCACCTGTGTGTGGCGAAGCATATCATTGATGGGAGTGCTTACATGAGCTTCGAGTTTATCCGGCCCAGTAGGCCTAAACATGTCACTGACCTACCTCTCTATTATTTCCTGTAATACTCCACGACACCGATAGTTGTCCCACCTGTGTGTGGCAGGGCATAACATTGATGGGAGCGCTTGCATGAGCTTTGAGTTTATCCAGCCCAGTAGGTCTAAACAGGTCACTGACTTACCTGATAAGTTTTTATGGTGATACTCCATGAAACTGATGGAACTGCTGGTGGTCCCACCTGTGTGTGGCAGGGGTTTATCTGACCTAGTAGGCCTAAACAGGTCACTAAACTACCTGACTAGTTTTTTGGTAATACTTGTGAGGTAGCAAGGGGAATGGTAGTAGAGGGACGCTATGTTTCCCCAAGGATGGTGAGCTACTGCATGTATGGGACGGGAGATGCTTACATGAGCATAGGTGAGGTAGGTGTGGCCCCCGTTACTGAGAACGGTGGCTGTTGGTAAAGCCTGTTATGGGACCTCATCTATGAGGAATGGGGGAAGGTTTTTGGGCGGGCCTCCATTCCTCATCTCCCGCCCCAGGCTTTTGAAGTAGCTGGGAGGGAAAGACAGGTGAGAAAGGTTAGGCCAGAAGAGACGGCTGTGAAGGTGTTGTGAGAGGAGATCAGACTGGAGAGGAGTTCAGTCTGGGGAAAAAGTAGCCTGTGAGCACACAGGGAGCGTGTACCGGACCCCAAGGTGGGGTAGGACCCCTCGGTGAGCTCCAGGAGGAGCAGGTTTAGGGCCGACGCTGTTATCCTGATGTAAGGACTGTTTTTTTGTTTGTTTTGCCATTGTGTGAAATAAACCACACTTGTTTTTGGACTGAGCCTGAGTGTCACTGCCTTACTTGCTGCTGCAATAGAGACTGATCCCTACATATGGTGGAGAATGCGGGCAATGCAGTAAGGCATACACTAACCGCTGTAGAGGACGAGTTGTATGTCCTGGGTGAAGCAAGCCCTAAAGCAGCGCTCAGCAATGGAGGACGTTGTAAAGGCATTGATTGAAGCCAACCTGCAGCAGAAGCAGCAACAGCAGATGTATGCTGAGGCGCTGCAGGCCCAGCAGCACAGCCATACGGAGGCCCTGAGACTTCAACAGCAAACTAACCAACTCCTGATGGAACAGTTAACAGCCCTGAGGTCAAGCGCACCATCTGATCCACAGCAGGACATCAAGAAGCGGGTCCGTGCGTCCCTCCAAAAGATGACTGCAGGGGACGATGTCGAAGCTTTCTTGGCGGGGTTCGAGAGAGTGGCAGAGCGAGAGAGTCTGCCGCTACACCAATGGTCGGAGGTCGTAGCGCCATATCTGATTGGAGAGCCCCAGAAAGCGTACTACGACCTGAGCGAGCAGGACGCCCGGGACTATCAAAAGGTAAAAGCCGAGATTCTAGCTTGATTAGGTGTGAATGTGTATCTCCGTGCCCAGAGGGTCCATCGCTGGGCCTATGTAGAGACTGTAGCTGTCCGGTCTCAGATGTATGATCTCGTCCATCTTGTAAAAAAATGGTTACAGCCGGAGCTGTTGTCCCCAGCGCAGATGGTGGAAAGAGTGGTACTGGACAAGTTTGTGCGGGCCTTGCCCCCAGCCATACAGCAGTGGGTGGGACATGGGGACCCTGTCGATGCCAACCAGCTGGTCGGTTTGGTGGAACGATATGAGGCCACCCAGAACTTGTTAAAAGTTTCTTCCCCAGCCCGTGTGCTCCCCAAATCCTGCAAGGTCACCGACCCTGAGAAATACAGGACTATGACCCGCACCCCCACCCCTGCAGGTTCTCAGGCAAGGAAGCTAGAGACTGTTGTGTGCTGGAGGTGTCAAGAGCGAGGACACATTGCTGCAAACTGCCCTATCACCACCGATCCTATGGACTGCAGTGTGGCCCGGCGTGTCTCCCTCTATGCCTTTCCGGTATATACCGCTGCTTCCCCGGAGCCTGCACATATCTCTCCCATGTGTCAGGTTACGGTGGCGGGATGTCCTGCAGCTGCCCTCTTGGACTCGGGAAGCCTTATCACCCTGGTGCATGCCACCTTGGCTGGGTCAGCATCCTACACGGGACGTAATGTGGGGGTCTTATGCATTCATGGGGATCTGAAAGAGTACCCTACAGCCATAATCACTATCCAAACCCCGAAGGGGGAGTGTCGTCATGAGGTGGGAGTGTTAGAGTCCCTGCCGTATGGACTGATCCTTGGGAGAGACTTTCCCCTATTCTGGACTCTGTTACCGGGAAACCCGGGGTTAAGGGGTAAACAAGTCCAGAATGTCACGGACCCTGAGCCTGAACCTCGTGATCCCGACTCAGGGGTGCCAGCCGTGGGAGTAACAATGTCCCCTCTAGAGGTATTAGCAGGTGAAGCCGACGAGCTTGGGTCGGTACCTGAGTTCGCAGAGTTGGGAGTTCCCCGTGACAATTTCGGTACTGCACAGCTCCAAGACCCGACGTTAGATCGGGCCAGGGAAAACGTTATTTGTATTAATGGGGTGTTTCAGTACCCAGGAGCAGACCAGGTGTTTCCCCACATGGCTGTCAACCAGGATCTGTTATACAGGGTTGACAGAGTGCGGGGTGAGACCTTGGAACAGCTGGTGGTTCCGCAGCCTTATCGCCCGACGGTGCTCGACTTGGCACATAGGCATGTGCTGGGCGGACACCTGGGCCATAAAAAGACTCTGGAACGAATTCTGCAGCGTTTTTACTGGCCGGGAGTGTTTCGGGAGGTGCAGCGGTATTGCGAATCATGCCCCGAGTGTCAGCAATCCGCTCCTATGCCGCACTTTCGTAGTCCCTTGGTACCCCTGCCCATTATAGACGTACCATTTGAAAGGGTCGCCATGGATCTGGTGGGTCCTCTGGTCAAGTCTGCCCGAGGGCATCAGCATATCCTGGTAATCATGGATTACGCTACCAGGTATCCAGAGGCAATTCCACTGCGGCACACCTCGGCGAAATTGATAGCCAAAGAGCTACTCGCCGTGTTCTGCCGGGTAGGAATCCCTAAAGAAATACTTACGGACCAGGGGACGCCGTTCATGTCCAAGGTTACCAAGGAGCTATGTAAACTGTTCCGGGTAAAGCAGTTGCGCACCTCGGTCTACCATCCGCAGACAGATGGCTTAGTTGAAAGATTCAACAAAACCCTAAAGAGCATGCTGAAAAAGGTGGTATCCAGGGATGGAAAGGACTGGGATTGTCTTCTACCATACCTGATGTTCGCGATTCGGGAGGTACCACAGGCCTCAACAGGTTTTTCTCCGTTCGAACTCGTGTATGGTAGACATCCCCGGGGCCTGCTCGACATTGCCAAAGAGGGATGGGAGCAGGAACCCACCCCTCACAAAAGTGTAGTAGAGCACATCGCGACCATGCAGGACCGGATGGCAGCGGTGATGCCAATAGTGAAAGAACACTTAGAGGAAGCCCAAAGAGCTCAAAGCCGGGTATATAATAGATCCGCTAAGGTCAGAACTTTTAACCCGGGAGACAGAGTCCTGGTACTAGTGCCTACTGCGGAGAGTAAATTCTTGGCGAAGTGGCAAGGGCCCTACGAAATCCTAGAAAGAGTTGGCGAGGTCAACTACAAGGTATATCAGCCGGGTCGGAGAAAGACCGAGCAGATATACCATGTCAATCTGCTAAAAGCCTGGAAAGACAGAGAGGGTCTGGGTACAGAAGGGTCTCCAGCTGACCGTCCTCCTGCACTGACTTTACAGGCCAAGGTGGTGCCTGAGGGGGCAGTGGCAGAAGTGACGATAGCCGAAACCCTCACGAAAAACCAGCAGCAAGAGTCTCGAGAGTTTGTGGCCAGGAATACGGATGTATTTTCAAAGCTGCCAGGGCGTACCTCGTTGATTACACACAACATTGTCACCGAGCCCCAGGTAAAAGTTCGGATGAGGCCCTACCGAGTACCTGAGGCACGGCGAAAGGCCATTTCAAAGGAGGTTCGTCAAATGCTGGAGTTAGGGGTTATTGAGGAGTCGAAAAGTGAATGGGCTAGTCCCATTGTGCTTATTCCCAAACCCGATGGGACGATACGGTTTTGCAACGACTTCCGGAAGCTGAACGAGGTCTCTAAATTTGACGCTTATCCAATGCCACGAGTAGACGAGCTCATTGAAAGACTCGGGAAAGCCCGGTACTTCTCCACACTCGATCTAACTAAGGGATACTGGCAAGTACCCCTTACGGATAGCGCCAAAGAAAAGACCGCGTTCATCACCCCGGAGGGTCTGTTTCACTACCTGGTGTTGCCATTTGGCTTACATGGGGCTCCAGCCACGTTCCAAAGATTAATGGACATCGTGTTGAAGCCTCATCAAAGGTACGCCTCGGCCTATCTGGATGACGTCATCATTTTCAGCAGCGACTGGGAGAGCCACTTGGCCAAGGTACAGGCTGTGGTGGACTCTCTCCGGGCAGCGGGGCTGACTGCCAACCCCAAAAAGTGTGCTCTGGGAATGGAGGAGGCACGCTATTTGGGGTATGTGATAGGGCGAGGTATGATTAAGCCGCAGGTCAACAAGGTCGAAGCCATCCAGAGTTGGCCCCAACCAAGGACAGTAAAGCAGGTGAGAGCCTTTCTGGGAATTGTGGGATACTACAGGAGGTTCATCCCCAATTTTGCCACCCTCTCAGCCCCATTGACAGACCTTCTGAAAGGAAGACGGCCCGTCATGGTAAAGTGGAACCCCCAGGCCGAGCATGCCTTTCTGGTCTTGAAGACGGTGTTATGCGGGTCTCCCATCCTTGTCACACCTGACTTCACCCAAACCTTCATCGTTCAGACAGATGCATCAGAAGTAGGGCTAGGTGCAGTCCTTTCTCAGGAGGTGAATGGGGAAGAACACCCCGTTAACTACCTGAGCCGCAAGCTCACGCCTGCAGAGAAAAATTACAGTGTGGTCGAGAGAGAGTGCCTAGCCATCAAATGGGCCTTGGAAGCGTTGAGGTATTACCTGCTGGGGCGACGGTTTCGGTTGGTGACTGACCACTCCCCACTCACGTGGATGAGCCAGTCAAGAGAGAGGAATGCGCGAGTCACCAGGTGGTTCTTGTCGCTCCAGAACTTTAACTTCACGGTGGAACACAGAGCCGGGAGGCTGCAGGGCAATGCCGATGCCTTGTCCCGGACTCACTGTTTGGTGGCAGGAGTTCACCCCCCCAGGGTTGAACTGAGGGGGGGGGTGTGTGAGGTAGCAAGGGGAATGGTAGTAGAGGGACGCTATGTTTCCCCAAGGATGGTGAGCTACTGCATGTATGGGACGGGAGATGCTTACATGAGCATAGGTGAGGTAGGTGTGGCCCCCGTTACTGAGAACGGTGGCTGTTGGTAAAGCCTGTTATGGGACCTCATCTATGAGGAATGGGGGAAGGTTTTTGGGCGGGCCTCCATTCCTCATCTCCCGCCCCAGGCTTTTGAAGTAGCTGGGAGGGAAAGACAGGTGAGAAAGGTTAGGCCAGAAGAGACGGCTGTGAAGGTGTTGTGAGAGGAGATCAGACTGGAGAGGAGTTCAGTCTGGGGAAAAAGTAGCCTGTGAGCACACAGGGAGCGTGTACCGGACCCCAAGGTGGGGTAGGACCCCTCGGTGAGCTCCAGGAGGAGCAGGTTTAGGGCCGACGCTGTTATCCTGATGTAAGGACTGTTTTTTTGTTTGTTTTGCCATTGTGTGAAATAAACCACACTTGTTTTTGGACTGAGCCTGAGTGTCACTGCCTTACTTGCTGCTGCAATAGAGACTGATCCCTACATACTCCACAAAACTGATAGAGGTCCCACCTATGTGTGGCGGGGCATAACATTGATGGGAACGCTTGCATGAGCTTTGAGTTTATCTGGCCCAGTAGGACTAAACAGATCCCTGACCTAGCTCTCTATTACTTCCTGTAATACTACACAAAACGTATACTTGTCCCATCTGTGTGTGGTGGGGCATAACATTGATGGGAACGCTTGCATGGGCTTTGAGTTTATCCGGCCTACTAGGCCTAACCAGCTCACTGACCTACCTGACTAGTTTTTTCATTAATACTGCAGGAAACTAATAGTGGTCCCACCTGTGTGTGGCGTGGCATATCATTGATGGGAGTGCTTGCATGAGCTTTGAGTTTATCCGGCTCACTAGGCCTGACCTGACTAGTTTTTTTGGTAATACTCCACAAAACTGATAGTCGTCCCACATGTGTGTGGCGAGGTATATAATTGATGGGAGCACTTGCATGAGCTTTGAGTTTATCCAGCCTAGTAGGCCCAAACAGGTCACTGACCTACAGTACCTCTCTATTATTTCCTGTAATAGTCCATGACACTGATAGTTGTCCCACCTGTGTGTGGCAGGGCATAACATTGATAAGAGCGCTTGCATGAGCTTTGAGTTTATCCGGCCCAGTCACTGACCTACCTCTCTATTATTTCCTGTAATACTACATATACGTATATTTGTTCCACTTTTGTGTGGCAGGGCATAACATTGATGGGAACACTTGCATGAGCTTTGAGTTTATCCGGCCTACTAGGCCTAAACAGATCAGTGACCTAGCTGACTAGTTTTTATGTTAATACGCCACAAAACTGATAGCGGTCCCACCTGTGTGTGGGGTGGCATATCATTGACGGGAGCGCTTGCATGAGCTTTGATTTTATCCAGCCCAGTAGGCCCAAACAGGTTGTTTACCTACCTCTCTATTATTTACTGCAATACTCCATGACACTTAAAGTTGTCCCACCTGTGTGTGTCAGGGCTTAACATTTATGGGAGCACTTGCATGAGCTTTGAGTTTATACGGCTAGCTAGGCCTAAACAGGTCACTGACCTACCTGACTAGTTTTTTAGTAATACTCTACAAAACTGATAGTAGTCCCACCTGTGTGTGGCGGGGCATATAATTGATGGGAGCACTTGCATGAGCTTTGATTTTATCCGGGCCAGTAGGCCTAAACAGATCACTGACCTACCTCTCTATTTTTTCCCGGAATTCTACACGAAACGTATATGTGTCCCACTTGTGTGAAACGGGGCCTCTTGTTACCAATATTAGACCAGAAAATTAGCGTGGACAACAGTGTGAGCAGCCCCCTCTTACCTCAGCACCCTTGGTATCTCTAATATTAGATCAGAAAGACATAGTGTGTAGACATGGAAGCAGCCTCTTCTTACCTCTGTACACCTTTTTATCATCACTCTATGCTGGTTTAGTACTCACTGTGTCTACATAAACCTGACATACTTATATAATACTAGATGGTGGCCCGATTCTAACGCATCGGGTATTCTAGAATATGTATGTAGTTTATTTATGAAGATATAAGAATAATGCAATGAGCGATCAGTAAAGTACCGTCACACTTGGCGATGCTCCAGCGATCCTAAAAACGATAATACCTGGTAGGGATCGCTGGAGCGTCACTACGTGATCGTTGGTGAGATGTCAAACAGTCAGATCTCACCAGCGATGCATCAATGATATGGCAGTCATTGGGACCCTGTCACTCTAGGGCAGGGGTCTCAAACACGCGGCCCGAGGGCCGCATGCGGCCCCTGGGACTTCACTGTGCGGCCCGCGGCACCTTGGACAACTTAATGATGCATCACCCCAGTGCAGTGGGCCACTGCAGTCCCCACTGTGTTATGACTTCCGGCTGCAGCACTAACAAGCTCTGCAACTCGGCAAGTTCAATGCAAGTTGCCAGCCAATGAAAGGCCCACAGCTGACAGCGGCGTACGGACGTCACCTGCGGGCCTCTGGCTGGCAGATTGCATTGATCTTGCTGAACAACAGAGCTTGTCTAAGCGGCGGCTGGAGGTAGTCATAGCACAGCAGAGGCCGAAAGTCAGCACAGCGGGGATCGCGGCGACCTCCTGCACTGGAGCGATACATCATTAAAGTGAGAAAAGTGTGAGTGTGTGTGAGTATGTGTATGTGTGAGTGAGTGTATGTAGTGTGAGTGTGTGTGAGGATGTGTGGGAGTGTGTAAGTGTGTATGGGTGAGTGTGTGGGTTTGCATGTGAGTATGAGTGTGTATTTGTGAGTGAATGTGTGTTTGTAAAAAGAAGGTAAACCAGGATGGGGGGCATCACTATAAAAGTAGATCAGGATGGGGGACATATCTAGAAAAGGCGATCAAGATGGGGACATACCTAGAAAAGGGGATCAGAATGGGGGACATCACTAGAAAAGGGGATCAGGATGCGGGACATCACTACTAACGAGGATCAGGATGGGGGACATCACTAGAAAAGGGGATCAGGATGCGGGACATCACTACTAACGAGGATCAGGATGGGGGACATCACTACAAAAGGGAACCAGGATGAGGGACATCACTAGAAAAGGGTATCAGGATGGGGGACATCACTACAAAAGGGGATCAGGAAGGGGACATCACTACAAAAGGGGATCAGGATGGGGGACATCACTAGAAAAGGGGAACAGAATGGAGGACATTATGGGGGACATCACTACATAAGGAGATCAGAATCTGGGACAGTACTACTTGATGAGGACCAGGGTGGGGACATTACTACATGAAGAGGACCAGGATGGAGACATTACTACAATATTGGGACCAGACATTACAACAGGAAGGGGATCAGGATTTGTACTTTACTACATTGAGCAAAAAGTTCTGGTATTGCTAAAAATATTGCTTAGTCCTACAAGGGATGCGGCCCCCGATATAAATTTTTTCCTATGTGCGGCCCACCAACCCAGCCGAGTTTGAGACCCCTGCTCTAGGGCGTAGTATTGAGGTCATTGGTCGATGTGCCCGTGAAACACATTGATGCATGCTGTCCAGCGGGGTCCCAATGATTAAAAAATGGTCCAGGCCATTCTGACACGATCAGCGATCTCACAGCGGGGGCCTGGTCACTGCTGCGTGTCACATTGAGTGAGCTCCCTAACGCTGGTCGGAGTGCTACCGCTGCGAGCAGCCGGGAGATGACGGCCTGTCGCCGGACATCTCCCGGCTGCGTCGCCGCTGACCTCCGTGTAGCAGGAGATGACCCGTGGCTACCGTCAGGAGATCAGCGGCTAGCGCCGCTAATCTTCCAACATTAGCGGTGGCGTGTGTGGTTCAAATCCCGTGCCAATTCGCGGCCGAACTGCACCTGTCGCTGATTGGTCACAGCAGGGCCCGACCAATCTGCTACGCGGGATTTCCATTACAGACAGACAGAGTTAGACGATTATATAGTAGATAAACCACCTCCAGAGTTGGGTGAAAAGCTTATTGTATGCTTAGGTAATATCCTCAATATATAACTAGTATGCAGTATCATCCATTGTATGCTAGCGATGGCTACATACAGTCACGACTGTTCTTCTGAAGTACCCATAGACTATAAATGTCCAGGTAATCCACACTTACAGATGCATCTCACTGAATAAGAATATCATTAAAAAGTTAATTTATTTCAGTAATTCAATACATAAAATGAATTGCACATATTATTTAGAGTCAGTACAAACAGAATGATCTAATTCAAGTGTTTATTTCTGTAAATGTTGATGATTATGGCTTATAGCAAATGAAAACCCGAAGGTCATTATATCAACAAATTAAAGTAGGGAGGATGAAGGGTCTGAGAGAAAAAACATTACCTAAATACAGTTGTGGCCAAAAGTATTGACACCCCTGCAATTCTGTCAGATAATACTCAGTTTCTTCCTGAAAATTATTGCAATCACAAATTCTTTGGTATTATTATCTTCATTTAATTTGTCTTCAATGAAAAAGCACAAAACAGAATGAAGCAAAAAGCAAAAGATTGATCATTTCACACAAAACTCCAAAAATGGGCCAGACAAAAGTATTGGCACCCTCAGCCTAATACTTGGTTGCACAACCTTTAGCCAAAATAACTGCGATCAACCACTTCCGTTAACCATCAATGAGTTTCTTACAATGTTCTGTTGGAATTTTAGACCATTCTTCTTTGGTAAACTGCTCCAGGTCCCTGATATTTGAAGGGTGCCTTCTCCAAACTGCCATTTTTAGATCTCTCCACAGGATTCAGGTCTGAACTCATTGCTGGCCACCTTAGAAGTCTCCAATGCTTTCTCTAAAACCAATTTCTAGTGCTTTTTGAAGTTTGTTTTGGATCATTCTCCTGCTGGAAGAACCCATGACCTCTGAGGGAGACCCAGCTTTCTCACATTGGGCCCTACATTATGCTGCAAAATTTGTTGGTAGTCTTCAGACTTCATAATGCCATGCACACGGTCAAGCAGTCCAGTGCCAGAGGCAGCAAATTAACCCCAAAACATCAGGGAACCTCCACCATGTTTGACTGTAGGGACCGTGTTCTTTTCTTTGAATTCCTCTTTTTTTCTCCTGTAAACTCTATGTTGATGCCTTTGCCCAAAAAGCTCTACTTTTGTCTCATCTGACCAGAGAAAATTCTTCCTAAATGTTTTAGGCTTTCTCAGGTAAGTTTTGGCAAACTCCAGCCTGGCTTTTTTATATCTCGGGTAAGAAGTGGGGTCTTCCTGGGTATCCTACCATACAATCCCTTTTCATTCAGACGCCGACGGATAGTATGGGTTGACACTGTTGTACCCTTGGACTGCAGGGCAGCTTGAACTTGTTTGGATGTTAGTCGAGGTTCTTTATCCACCATCCGCACAATCTTGCGTTGAAATCTCTCGTCAATTTTTCTTTTCCGTCCACATCTAGGGAGATTAGCCACAGTGCCATGGGCTTTAAACTTCTTGATGACACTGCGCACGGTAGACACAGGAACATTCAGGTCTTTGGAGATGGACTTGTAGCCTTGAGATTGCCCATGCTTCCTCACAATTTGGTTTCTCAAGTCCTCAGACAGTTCTTTGGTCTTCTTTCTTTTCTCCATGCTCAATGTGGTACACACAAGGACACAGGACATAGGTTGAGTCAACTTTAATCCATGTCAACTGGCTGCAAGTGTGATATAGTTATTGCCAACACCTGTTAGGTGCCACAGGTAAGTTACAGGTGCTGTTAATTACACAAATTAGAGAAGCATCACATGATTTTTCTAACAGTGCCAATACTTTTGTCCACCCCTTTTTTATGTTTGGTGTGGAATTATATCCAATTTGGCTTTAGGACAATTCTTTTTGTGTTTTTTCATTGAAGACAAATTAAATGAAGATAATAATACCAAAGAATTTGTGATTGCAATCATTTTCAGGAAGAAACTGAGTATTATCTGACAGAATAGCAGAGGTGTCAATACTTTTGGCCACAACTGTAGGTATCAGTGGCTTCAGCTTGTGTGTTGTGAGAACCACAACCACTATAAAAGCATATCACGGCTGCTGCAGTCCCCAGTGTGGTGCATATAGAGTAGGGATGATCAAGGGTTAAAAACCACATTGCCATATTCCACGAGATATCAAAGGGTGAATATAATATTGTTTTATTAATCAACACGTTTCAGGGCTCCCTGGCCCCTTCCACAGGACAAATCAATATCATATTGCCATGTTTCAGGGCATTTCAGGGAGTCTTGAAATGTGTTGACTAACAAATTCAATATTATATTCACCCTTTGATGTCTCGTGGAATACGGCAGTGCGGAATTTAATGTTTCATCCGCTCCCTTTAATTTTCTGAGATAATGAACTTTGTGTTTTCACTTGTTGTAAGCCATAATCATCAACATTTACAGAAATAAACACTTGAAACAGATCACTCTAATTGTAATGACCCTATATATGTGTTTCACTTTTTGTATTGAATTACTGAAAAATATTATCTTTTTGATGATATTGTAGTTCATTGAGATGCACCCGTATATTCTAAAATGTCAATGTTGTTTAAGCTGCTAGTACCAGATCTAGCAGCTCTTGGGGAAGGAAGCTGACTGTCAGATATGGTCATACTTAGCAGAGAGAAGATAAATGTGGTTTATTACTATGTTTACCTTCTCTGTATACACATCACTGAACCAGTACTGTATATACCGATATGGAAGCTGTGACAGTGCTTCCTCTGTCTGCTCAAGGTATCATATGATCACTGGGTGCAGGGAGGGAATAGGGAGGGAACAGGGGCTGCTGAGTCCTAGGAAACCGAGACAGTTCTGCTTTGCAGGTGGCTATTTCCCTCCAACTAGGGCTAATATAGTAACCCCGCCAAGAGGAATATTCAGCAAAAAAGGGATTTATTGATATTTTAAAATGCCCTCCCTACCCCAAGGTCTTAGAAAACCTTATGAGGGGCATGGTGTATAAAAAAAAATTAAAAATAGCAAAAATGAAATAAAATAAAGAGAATAAGTTTAAAATAACTTAAACACTATTCTACTTCCACAACCATAAAAGAAAATGAAAAATAATTCTATAGAAAACAGGAGTGAAAATTTTAAAGTTTTTAGTGTTTTAGTGGTCCCCTTTGAATGTAAAAAAATGAGACAAATAGATATGAACTTCCTTTTTAATAGTTACTTTCTTCCTAATATCCACAACAAGAAAAAAAAACAAAAAGAGACAAAAATACCGTATATACTCGTGTATAAGCCGACCCGTGTATAAGCCGACCCCCCTACTTTTGCCCCCAAAACCTGGGAAAATCTATTGACTCGCGTATAAGCCGAGGGTGGACCCCAGCACAGGTATACAGCCCCCAGCAGTGATATACAGGCCCCAGCAGTATGATATACAGCAGCCCCCAGTGGTATATACAGCAGCCCCAGTGGTATTGCAGCCCCTATATACAGCAGCCCCAGTGGTATTGCAGCCCCAGTGGTGTATACAGCAGCCCCTATATACAGCAGCCCCAGTGGTATTGCAGCCCCAGTGGTATTGCAGCCCCTATATACAGCAGCCCCAGTGGTATTGCAGCCCCAGTGGTATTGCAGCCCCTATATACAGCAGCCCCAGTGGTATTGCAGCCCCAGCGGTGTATACAGCAGCCCCTATATACAGCAGCCCCAGTGGTATTGCAGCCCCAGTGGTATTGCAGCCCCTATATACAGCAGCCCCAGTGGTATTGCAGCCCCAGTGGTATTGCAGCCCCTATATACAGCAGCCCCAGTGGTATTGCAGCCCCAGTGGTGTATACAGCAGCCCCTATATACAGCAGCCCCAGTGGTATTGCAGCCCCAGTGGTATTGCAGTCCCTGTATACAGCAGCCCCAGTGGTATTGCAGCCCCAGTGGTGTATACAGCAGCCCCTATATACAGCAGCCCCAGTGGTATTGCAGCCCCAGTGGTATTGCAGCCCCTATATACAGCAGCCCCAGTGGTATTGCAGCCCCAGTGGTATTGCAGCCCCTATATACAGCAGCCCCAGTGGTATTGCAGCCCCAGTGGTATTGCAGCCCCTATATACAGCAGCCCCAGTGGTATTGCAGCCCCAGTGGTAGTATACAGCCCCTGTATACAGCAGCCCCAGTGGTATTGCAGCCCCTATATACAGCAGCCCCAGTGGTATTGCAGCCCCAGTGGTACTGCAGCCCCTATATACAGCAGCCCCAGTGGTATTGCAGCCCCAGTGGTGTATACAGCAGCCCCTATATACAGCAGCCCCAGTGGTATTGCAGCCCCAGTGGTATTGCAGCCCCTATATACAGCAGCCCCAGTGGTATTGCAGCCCCAGTGGTGTATACAGCAGCCCCTATATACAGCAGCCCCAGTGGTATTGCAGCCCCAGTGGTATTGCAGCCCCTGTATACAGCAGCCCCAGTGGTATTGCAGCCCCAGTGGTGTATACAGCAGCCCCTATATACAGCAGCCCCAGTGGTATTGCAGCCCCAGTGGTATTGCAGCCCCTATATACAGCAGCCCCAGTGGTATTGCAGCCCCTATATACAGCAGCCCCAGTGGTATTGCAGCCCCAGTGGTATTGCAGCCCCTATATACAGCAGCCCCAGTGGTATTGCAGCTCCAGTGGTAGTATACAGCCCCTGTATACAGCAGCCCCAGTGGTATTGCAACCCCTATATACAGCAGCCCCAGTGGTATTGCAGCCCCAGTGGTAGTATACAGCCCCTGTATACAGCAGCCCCGGTGGTATTGCAGCCCCAGTGGTAGTATACAGCCCCAGTGTAGTATCCAGCAGCCCCAGTATTAATAAACAGCCCCCCCCCCCTCCTTATCACGTCCCCCCCAGGCTGCGGCAGCTGTGAAAATAACAAACACTTTATACATCACCTTCCGACGCAGCTCTCCGCTCCTCCGGTCCTCAGCGTCTCCGCTCGCGGCTTCTTCTTCCTTGTTGTGCCGGTGTCATGTGACCGGGCGCAGGAGATGACGTCATTTCCTGCGCGCGGTCACAGAAGTCGGCACTTCAAGGAAGAAGAAGCCGGCGAGCGGAGGGCAGAGGACCGGAGGAGCGGAGAAGCTGCGTCGGAAGGTGATGTATAAAGTGTTTGTTATTTTCACAGCTGCCGCAGCCTGGGGGGGACGTGATAAGGAGGGGGGGCTGTTTATTACTACCGGGGGACCCATATTAAGGAGGGGGGCTGTGCAGTGCAATATGCACGGCATCCCCCCGCCGCTGATGGACGGGGGGATGCCGTGCATATTCATTGCACTAATGAGGCGGCCCCACGTGACCGCATGCGGTCACCGCGGCCCCCTCCTGCCTCCTCCAGCCCCCGGTCACAGCCCCCCCCCACAGCATACCGTATGACCCGTGTATAAGCCGAGGGGGGGACTTTTCAGCCCAATTTTTGGGCTGAAAAACTCGGCTTATACACGAGTATATACGGTAATTTCAGTAAGTGAACAAGTGAAACATTATGGATTTATTAAAAGCGCATGTTTGATAAAACTCAAAAATGTCAGGAAGGGGGTAAATAGCTCAGTCATAAACTGGTTGGAGTAAGAATTGCTCGGACAACTTCTTCAAACTCCAGATTCATCAAGACTGGTAAACATTTCCTAATGAATCAGGCGTGAAGTCACGTGCACCAATTGGAGTGTAATTTGTGGCAAGGTGGCGATATAGATGCACGTATTGATAAATACTTTGACTATACTTGCAATGAAAACCTGGGTCATTACTCAAGATAAAATGTATTATTATTATTATTATTTATTATTATTTATTATTATAGCGCCATTTATTCCATGGCACTTTACATGTGAAAAGGGGCATACATAGACAGGTACAATAATCATGAACAGTACAAGGCACGTACAGGTATCGGAGGAGAGAGGAACCTCACAGTCTACAAGAGATGAGTGAGGATGACCCTGATTGATCAAGAACTGGAGTTCTTCATGCCTGTCTTGATGAAGAAGTCTACTGGAGTCAGACACACCTGATTCATTAAGACGTGCACGCATTCTAATAAACTTGGCATGTCTGAAAAGTGTCATGCTTGCCACAAATTTTGCTCCAGTCGAAGAAATGAATTATTTGTGGGGTAAGGAATGCCGCTGCTTGTTCTTGAATTTGATGAGCCATGGTTGTCACAACCTCTTCCCGTTCCAACTCAAAGCCACATGAGAACGTTAGATATCGCAAAATTTGAAGTCAGCCTTGCGCTATCAGTTTGGCACATTTAAAAGCTGTTTAAGTCAGAATTCTGGCATTAAAGTTGTGATGACTATATATTATATTCTTTATTTTTTGAATCACCCAAACTCTGTTTCCGTGCTTTCAGCCACCATCGTCTACATACTGAAAGTTGAACATGAAAGCAAATACTATATTATTTTTCATACTTTAAAAGATTACAGAGTGTTTACGTACACTAGAATTATTTATCACTAACATTAGTTTACTTAGCAGAAAATATTGTTCAGCCATTTTTGTGCTTGATCACAGTTGGTTAAAGAAAAGTGATTAATGAATGTATCAGCAGTGTAAAGGCTTACAATGACCAATTAAGGCTGACTTTGTGCCATATAATGAAGCCGACATGCAGCAGCTATTTATTATACATTTTGTTGTATTGTTAGGGTAGCAGAGTAGTCAGGCTAAAAGATTACTATAATAAATTCATTATAATGAATTCATCAGTGACCAATCCAGTAACGTACAATAAATTATATATATAACTATATCTAATGTATGTAAACTTTATATACATTCTAGTCACAGAATATGATGGGGCAATATTCTATAATGTAAAACAGTACTATACTAATCTGATAGGGAACCCTTTCCTACAACCCTCAATTAAATAACCCCCCCCCCCCTGCATACAGTGCTGTGCAAAAAGCATTTTTTAAGTAAAATCGTAAGTTTGTTACCAGTCAGTGATTCAAACCAGTTTTAACTGCTTTGAACAGGTGTGAGTGTACAACATTGAGTAACAAAATGTGGTTTGACTGGTTTTAGTCAGAAAATAACAGCTAGCTGCCCCCTCAGCTTCAGTTGAGAGCTTGTTTCTGTGAGGAGTGGTTTAGTGTACTTTTTCTCTCAGTGTGATTCGTGCCTGTAAAAATGGATGTTACTCCACAGAAGAGGTCTAGAATTATCACTCTTAATGAACATACAAGTCTGACTGTAAGAGAAATCGCTTCCACCGTTAGTATTGGAAAATCTACCGTTTCAAGAATAATTCGCACACACAATGAAACTGGATCGTTTTCTCCAAAACGAAAAGGGAAATGTGAAAGAAAAAGGAAAACGACACCAAGAACTGATAAAACACTTATCAGCAATAGTAAAACTAATGCAAGAGAAACAAGTAAAGACTTGCTTTGTCCCAATTAATTTGCACAGCACTGTATCTACGCTAATTGCCCAGTCAGCAGCTGATCTACTTTGTATGAAGATCGGACAAAGTATGAAAATAGAATAGGTGGCTTGGCACAATTTTTAAACAGAATAATGTGCAATGTGTCAAGTTGACACTTGATACATCTATCACACAAAAAATGAATGGACACTTTGGATATTTTTTTGTTTATGGAAATATACTATCAATTACAAGAGTTATAAGGCCCTGGGTTCATAGATTTCATCAATTTTCATATTGGGTTACATATTGCTGTTGGAATATGTATAGTGCAACAACTCCATTCGTGTCTATGTAAAAATTCTATTGCTAGGTTTGTGTATTGTCTATAAAGTTAGATAAAAAACACTCCCAGAGGCTCACACACAGGAAAGATCATGTGACTGTACTCAGTTTCCTGTGTCTGTGCATGAGAGGAGAAGCAGCCTGCTGATGCTGCACAGAGACACTTAAGATATGTATATTCCTGATTCCACAAATATCTGTACCTGTTTATTGCTAATTAAAGCTCTGTTCTGTTGTCAACAGGCTTTGAGAGAATCCTGAATGATCCGCTGCCAACAATTGCTATAGACAACAATCTTGATTTCTAGAAATGACATTTTCAGAAAGGGCACATGCTTACATTATTAATTATCTGTAACCCTTCACCTCCAAACCGGTTTTCAGTTTCCTTACAAGGGCAATTTTTTTTCAATTCTGAGGTAATAATTCTTTAATACTTCAACAGATCCCAGTGATTCTAAATGCCACGTTACACACACAGATATATTGGTAACAGATCTCTGGTTGCAGTGAAATCATGGACACTTTGCTCCATTTTGTGGCTGTGTACAATGGAACAATGTGTCCATGATTTCACTGCAACCAGAGATCTGTGACCAATATATCTGTGTGTGTAACGTGGCCTTTAGACTTTTTTTTATGACATATTTAACTTCACAATAGCGGTAAATTTAGGTTGATATTTTTTGCTTTTATTTGTTGAAATTTGGTGAAATATTGGAAATGTTTGTAATTTTCAAACTTTACATTTTTATTCTCTAAGCCAAAGAGTTATGAAACATGGAATAGTTAATAAGTAACATTTTCCACGTCTACTTTACATAACCAACATTTTAAAACATTATTTCTTTTGTTAGGAAGTTAGAAGGATCAAAAATGTATAAGCAATTTTTCATTATTCCAACAAAATTTAATAAACTTTGTTTTCGGGAGCACATGATATTTGAAGTGACCTTGAGAGGCCTATGTGAAAGAAAATATCCAAAAGTGACACCTTTTTAAAAACTGCACCCATTAGTGCCCAAAACCCCATTCAAAAAGTTTATTATCCCTACAGGTGCAACACAGGAACTAAAGCAATATTGAAGAAGAAAATAAGAATTTTGCTTTTTTCCACAAAAAAAGTTACTTTAGCCCCAAGTTTTGCATTGTCACAAGAGTAGCAAGGGAAAATCATTACTCAATTTATTATGCAATTTCTCCTGAGTACAACAATATCCAATATGTATTACATAACTTCTGTTTTATCCTTAAGCTCGTAACTGAGCGGGATAGTAACTGAAAGGGCCACTTAATATGGTGGTTATGGTGGTCTCTGCAAGGAGTGCACCCCAGGATTAGGTCCTTCACTGGAGGAATATCTGGCTAGTCCCGTGTTTGAGACTCTTAAACGAGGCTCCACGGACTCCATTTGTATAACTTCTGTCTTGGCATACGATAAGGATTGGTAGGGAAGGAGCACTATTTTGCTTTTGAGCACAAACGTGGCTTGAATAGATAGCTGACACCATGACATGTTTGCAGAGTTCCTGATTAGAGATGAGCAAACCATTTGACGTTCGGGCATATGTTAACCGAATAGATGGGCGAGCAGTTCACCGAACTTCTGAACCTATTCAAATCAATGAGAGGCAAAATCATGGGCCTATAAAACATCTTTAAAGGCTCACAAAACCTGCCAAACACAGCTCAAACTGTTTTAAAGTGAAAAACACTAATGAGCCATGCACACAGTGAACAGATCTGTAGGACACTGTTCACACCACCAAAAGACTGAATCACAAAAAACAATCAGAAAAACGTGCAAAAATACTCTGTTAAAAAAGATAAAAACAGTAAAAAGCAAGTGCTGCATAAAAAAGTGATAAAAAACAGGGTATTTAGTTGATACGTTTTTTGCAAAAAATGTATACGAAGCTGTTTTAAAGTGAAGCCTCACTGTTTTGGCACATCCATTGTCCAATTAGACTATTGCTTACCAAGCTTCAGCACCACTGTCACACTATTTGTGGGCGCACTCATGAACTTCACTGCTTCCCCCTCCTGATTAATTAAAGTTAGACTTAGCCTTGTCCACCCTCCCTGCCGGTGTCTGTGATTGGTATGGCAACCAAACTGACATAAGATTACTGTAAAAAGAAATAAAAAAAACTCGCGTGGGGTCGCTCTTCAATTTTTATACCAGCTAAGTAAAAATGCATGGCTTGTGGTTGGTATGCTTACACATAGTTATTATTCCTTTTCCACAAGGTAAGAATAGCAGCCTACAGCCACTCCAGAATATGACATATTCATTGGAGGCGCCAGATCCTGGTGCTTCATCCCGTCTCATCCCACTGCCCTGGTTTAGTGCAAAATGGTGTAATAGAAGGGGTTAATGACAAATGAGTATTGACAGCTGCCATGAAACCCTGGATTGTTAATGGAAAAGTGTATATAATACCCCCACACAGAGAGAAATCCTTTATCAGAATTCAAACGCGTAGACTACCCGCTTTCACCCATTTATTAAGCTCATTCGCAGCTCCAATGGTATTCCACATAGCAAAATATCCACTGAAGCTCACAGTTACATCGCTATGCCAGGAGCATGCAGATGCACGTATTTCTATGGAGCTGCAAGCTTCTTCCAGAGACAGGGCAGCTGTGCAGGGTGATGCATGTGAGACTCGAGCGAGTCGGGCATGTCTGTCGCCCAGTGTGACTCCTGCCTCACACTGAACTGTAGTGAGCAGTGACGTCAGACAGTTCTTCTGAGGTCACCCTATTAACAACTGACACGGTTACAATGGTAACTCAGCTGTGACTGCGGATGAACTATCTGGTGTCATTGATCATAGCCAACTGTCAGTGTGAGTGAACTGTTGCAATGTGGGGACGTTGTAAGGGTCCACGCTATGTTAATGTAGCCATGCATGGACATTGCTGTTGGTTACCATAGGAGGTTATGTTTGGGCTTATAAATGGATGACAGCAAGTTGCTTGTGTGTTTTATTTACAATGAAGGAATTTTCTCATTGTGTTTATATTTGTAGTAAAGGATTTTTCCCTGCATCTGTGTTTTTTAACTACAGTATGTCTTTCCTTCACGTCAATTCCTAGTCTGCCCTTTCCTCCCTCTACCTTCCTTTCCCCTTACTTTATATTTATTCAATACACTTAAAAAAGTCTGCAATAAAAACATTTAGATGAAATAAAAAAAGTTAGAAAATGAAAAAAAAAAGTACTTTACTGCCTGACAGCCTTACCTGTGTGGGATCAAGCTGTACAAGGACTTCTAAGGACATTCATTGTCTTGGACATAGGATGGTAAAGAGAGTACGTAAGGTCTCAGGACTGTATCAATATACGTACTGACATTCTGTGTGACACAATCTATGTCCAAGACTATTGGACTTCCCCTGAGAGGATGTCCCTTATGGATCTTGGAGAGACCATAAAATGTGGCTAGATGGGGATGTCTCACCTTAAGAAATGCAAGTTCTCTTTTGCTTATCAATTTTTCCTCCATAGCATTCTGCAACAAGTTATATACTGTAACTCCAATACGTACTTATTTGTGGGGTCAGCTCGTAAAATTTAGTAGCATTCCTGATCTGATAGAAGATCTAGACACGTCTTCTATTGATACCAATCCATTATAACAATATAGCCCCCCTTGTCAGAGGGATTTATTACAATGGATGTGTCCTTCACAAGGTCTAGTAAGGATTTTAATTCACTGTTAGATTTTTCCCAGCCATGTGTCCTACTTCAATCCTTTCTAGAGCATTTTGGACTAGATTTTCAAATATGTCCACATAGCTAGTGTCAAACACAGGGGGTAATTTCGTGCTTTTTATTCCAAGTTCCATGAAGGGACCTGCCCCCAACTCTCGACCTTCATTCCACAGATCTTCTAGAAGATGAAGATCAGACAATTTTTCCTCTTCAATGCATTATTTCAAACAGTTACCCCAATATTTCTGTTTATAGATTTTGGCCCATCTGTGCCTCTGCGTGAATAACATTAGGTCTTTCACCCATTCGAATGTATTAAACTTTTCCGTGGGAACAAAGGATAGTCATTTTGACAATAGACCTAGATCTACCTCTGTTAGCCTTCTCTCAGAAAGGTTCATCACTTTCGTATCACTCTCTACCTCCGTCATTCTGACTCTACCCCTACTACTGGTTCTCACTCAAGTCCATAATATTAGTAAATATTGGTTTCCTTATTTCAGAGCAACCACCAATATTCCTTGTTGTCCAAGTAATATCAAAATATTCAATTTCATTACTTATCCTTTTTGGGAAGGCCCCCAAATTAGATGGACCCCTTGAACCAATACTGAACTCATTGACCTTTTCCAAATATTTTGCCTCTGACAAGACTCTATTTCTATTGTCCCTGTGGTAAGAGTAGATGTCCCTGTATTGATACAGATATGAACATCTGTCCTAAAAATATGATGTTGAGGGTATACCAGGTAAGGGCTGGCCAGGGGGTATATTTTGTTGTGGTAGGCATGCTTGTTTCGATCAAGTAATTACTCTGATCTGCCTCCCCCAATCTCTGGTTGCTTCCCTCTCGTCTTATGCTTGCCCCTACCTCTTCCTCCTCTACCTGTACTCTCTGTCCCACATTCACTGTCAGATGTATCTTATTCTGTCCATGAATACTCCTTTTCCCCATTTCCCATAGTTTGTGGATCATATACCCTATTTTCTCTGACATCTCCAACAGAGTAACGATTTGACATTTCTGCACTGTGGGTTCCTGTAAGGACTGTAATTCCATCAGAAAGGTAGCCCATTTTCAAAGCCAGACGACAGGCCTAAGGTATGTGAATCGTGAATTCTTAAATTGTAATACTTCAGGTCTTGTCTATATGGCCAAATGTCCTTGTCCTAAAAGTTATTTCGGGAAGACAATTCACAGTTTCACAAAGAAGATATTGGAACATATTGAGGATATTAGGTGGAAGCAGGGTACACCAGTTGCCAGACATATATGACAAGAACATGGAGGTGACCTTAAATCAATCCAATTCCAGCGTTTTGAGAGGGTGAGGGGATCCCTGAGGAGGGGTGACACTAACAAGAGGAAACCCAATGAACATATAGATTGAAGATGGTCACCCCCTTTTGGTCTAAATGAATGTATTTCCTGTATTCCATTTATATAATGTTTCTCCTACTTCTATCTACTTTATGATATAAATCCTACACATGATGATTTATAAACCTCCAATAGGATACATCTGATTCCCCTTCAATATGACATGATTATACTGTATTAGGCTAGGGTCACACTTGCAGATTTTACATGAGTTTTTGAGACTTGCGTTTTCTAAAAACGCATGTAAAAACGTACCCATAGGCCCCCATGCAAAAAACGCATGCCCCAATAGCAAAAACGCATGCCCCAATAGCAAAAATGCATACCTAAAGTGCCATGCGTTTTTGGCATGCGTTTTTGCACTTAAGTGAGGAGCTGCCTTGAACAACGCATGAAAAACGCATGGTACCATTTAGTGCCATATAAAAACACATGCGTTTCCCAATTTTTTATATGGCACTAAATGGTACCATGGGTTTTTGCATGCGTTTTTTAAGGCAGCTCCTCACTTAAACACAAAAACGCATGCCAAAAACGCATGGCACTTTAGATATACGTTTTTGCTATTGGGGCATGCGTTTTTTACATGGGGGCCTATGGGTGCGTTTTTACATGCGTTTTTTGAAAACGCAAGTCTCCAAAAAAGCAAGTGAAATCTTCAAGGGTGACCCCAGCCTTACACTGATTTTGTTATTTTGATATCCTGCTACAATACCCATAGCTAAGTCTCTATTAGCATTATTGATGCCAAAAGGTATTTCCTTCTTACACCTAAGCTAATATAAATATCTCAAAATGCTTATGGTAATGGAAAGAAAAAGTTGGATGCAGACATTAGCTTTGTATCTTTTATTGATTTGGTTCTGGATTGCTTGTTCTAATGTAACCATACTTACCTGTTTTTAGGCTGGAAGCTTCTCTCTGTAACCATAGCAACTGAATAAGACCTTGTGATTGGTGACGTTCATTGGATGTTATGTGAGGAAAAGTGATTTGAATGGGTCCAGCAATTTGTCATTGGTCGCCCTGACGATCGCGTCACTAGAGGAGGTGGTGCTAAATTTATGCAAAGCCGTCATTCAATTGTAAATGGGGTGGTCATGCCCCTGTCCTCAAAGATATTGCCCACATTGTTATGTAATGTTGCATGTAAAGTGTTTCTGCATAATGTAAGGTACTGTAATGTATAAGATGTAGCAGGGTTGAGAATGTTAGTATGTAGAGGTGTAGCAGTATAGATAATGTAATGTGTCTGCATTATTTGTTATGTAGTATATTAAGTAGGATGTTTAATAAGGTAGTATAAACAGGGGCGGACTGGCCCAGGTGGCAGGGGGCAAGTGCCCCCCGGGCTGGCAGTAATGGGCTCATCCAGGGCTGCCCCGATTCTAAAATCTGCAGTCGGCCAGGCGGGGCGCGGCAGATTGGTGAGTGTGTCGGCCCCCCCACTCCTCACCTCGTGCAACTTCACTAGCACCCCCTCCACCTCGCTAATCACTGCTAGCAACCCCACGCTCCTTCTCACCTCGCCAAACTCCGGTAGCACCCCCAACCACCCCCCACCCCGCTCCTCACCTAGGGCTGACAAGGAGAGAATGCCTCCCTGAGCCAGGTGCACCAGCCCGCCCCTGAGTATAAGTGTCATAGGGAGGCAGTTGAAAAATGAAATCTGCCCGGTAACAGGTGACACCTTGGATTAGCCAATAGGGGAGGAGCTAGTGCATAGATAGATGGTTGCTGAGGAAACATCAGTTAGGGCCCCAGCCTAGGTCACAGACAGACCAGAGTTCTGCTTGCTGTGGGCGACTTGTGACAGGAGAGGTGGCGTCCTGAGAGAGCAGCGAGTGACAGCTGAGTGGCGCTAGTGAGGACACTACGTCTTGCGGAAGACAGAGTTGGATCAGTCCTCAGCAGGCGGTGTCCCCTCAGACGTCTGGTGGAACAAGGCTCGAATACGATGGCAAATGGCAGGTCCCTGACAGAGAAGTACAGATGAGAAGATGCAGGTAGGAGACAGAAGGGACTGTGGAGGTTTTACAAACCAAGATCTGAGGATGCTGGCTGGGGGCAGACAGATGCTTGTACAATGTGGAAAATGGCAGTTAGGATTCGAGAGAGAGAAGACAGGTGTGTAGCTGCAACAGGGACAGAAAGAATATACCGGAGCGTATCATGGCCCTAGGAATTCTTCCTCAATAAGTCCCTATTGATGATATCCTCCTATGGTCTACTCCTCTCTGTGCTAATTTTATTGTGTTTGTTATTCTGCAAGAATACCCATAGCTAAGTCTCTATTAGCATTATTGATGTCAAATGGTATTTCCTTCTTACACCTAAACTAATATAAATATCTCAAAATGTTTATGGTAATGGAAAGAAAAAGATGGACACAGACATTAGCTGTGTATCTTCTATTGATTTGGTACTGGATTGCTTGTTCTAATATAACCATACTTACCTGCTTTCTGGCTGGAAGCTTCTCTCTGTAACCATAGCAACTGAATAAGACCTTTTGATTGGTGACGGATATAGGATGTTAAATGAGGCGGAGTGATCTGATTGGACCAAATTGCTGGGCCCACTCATTCTTCACCCTGACGACTGCATCACCAGAGGAGGCAGAGCTAAATATATTTAAGTGTAAAGGGGGTGGTCATGCCCCTGTCCTCAAAGATATTGCCCACATTGTTATGTAATGTTGCATGTAAAGTGTTTCTGTATAGTGTAAGGTATTGTAATGTATAAGATGTAGCAGAGTTGAGAATGTTAGTATGTAGAGGTGTAGCAGTATTGATAATGTAATATATGTGCATTATTTAAATGTTATGTAATAATATATAATGTAGAATGTTTAATCAGGTAGTAAGTCTTATAGTTAGGCAGTTGAAAAATGAAATCTTCCCGGTAACAGGTGACAGCTCGGATTAGCCAATAGGGGAGGAGCTAGTGCATAGATAGATGGTTGCTGTGGAAACGTCAGTTATGGCCCCAGCCTAGGTCACAGACAGACCAGAGTTCCGCTTGCTATAGGCAACTTGTGAGATGCCGGCCGCCCTGCCTCCTTTACCAATAGATAGATCAGCTGCACACCACATTATTTCTTTAAAGGGAAATGCCAAAATGGCTGTGTGAATTTATTGCATTATATAATAAGAATCAAAGAAATATTTATACAGCTACTGAAAGCTGGCCCTAGGTCTAAAAGATAAATGTGAAAGCATTAGTTGATGTCATAGCCATGAAATCATAAGCCCAGTAACTGTTTACAGAGTTCTTTCACTTATACTGGGTCCTATTTCTCACCCTCATGTCTGCAAGCTGGAAGTGTGAATGGGAAAATGCCCTGTGCAGTTAAAATCATGGTCTTAAAGGGAATGTGTCAAGACTATGTTAAAACCCTGCTTTTAAAGGGAGTGTGTAACACCTGTGTGAATGTTCTCACATTAGTCACTGGGCAGGGTGCAGCTCCAAATGTAATAACTAAATATATATCAGTATGGGCGCACACCTCTTATTAGTGGGTGCTAGCTTCAAAAAATATGTAATCACTTACCAATAGATAGATCAGCTGCACACCACATTATTTCTTTAAAGGGAAATGCCAAAATGGCTGTGTGAATTTATTGCATTATATAATAAGAATCAAAGAAATATTTATACAGCTACTGAAAGCTGGCCCTAGGTCTAAAAGATAAATGTGAAAGCATTAGTTGATGTCATAGCCATGAAATCATAAGCCCAGTAACTGTTTACAGAGTTCTTTCACTTATACTGGGTCCTATTTCTCACCCTCATGTCTGCAAGCTGGAAGTGTGAATGGGAAAATGCCCTGTGCAGTTAAAATCATGGTCTTAAAGGGAATGTGTCAAGACTATGTTAAAACCCTGCTTTTAAAGGGAGTGTGTAACACCTGTGTGAATGTTCTCACATTAGTCACTGGGCAGGGTGCAGCTCCAAATGTAATAACTAAATATATATCAGTATGGGCGCACACCTCTTATTAGTGGGTGCTAGCTTCAAAAAATATGTAATCACTTACCAATAGATAGATCAGCTGCACACCACATTATTTCTTTAAAGGGAAATGCCAAAATGGCTGTGTGAATTTATTGCATTATATAATAAGAATCAAAGAAATATTTATACAGCTACTGAAAGCTGGCCCTAGGTCTAAAAGATAAATGTGAAAGCATTAGTTGATGTCATAGCCATGAAATCATAAGCCCAGTAACTGTTTACAGAGTTCTTTCACTTATACTGGGTCCTATTTCTCACCCTCATGTCTGCAAGCTGGAAGTGTGAATGGGAAAATGCCCTGTGCAGTTAAAATCATGGTCTTAAAGGGAATGTGTCAAGACTATGTTAAAACCCTGCTTTTAAAGGGAGTGTGTAACACCTGTGTGAATGTTCTCACATTAGTCACTGGGCAGGGTGCAGCTCCAAATGTAATAACTAAATATATATCAGTATGGGCGCACACCTCTTATTAGTGGGTGCTAGCTTCAAAAAATATGTAATCACTTACCAATAGATAGATCAGCTGCACACCACATTATTTCTTTAAAGGGAAATGCCAAAATGGCTGTGTGAATTTATTGCATTATATAATAAGAATCAAAGAAATATTTATACAGCTACTGAAAGCTGGCCCTAGGTCTAAAAGATAAATGTGAAAGCATTAGTTGATGTCATAGCCATCGCCTCCTGCTGTGACATCACCGCTTATACCCGCCCTGCTCCATGTTAACTATGGAGCAGGGCGGGAAAAGGCGGTGATGACACCACAGGAGGCGAGGCAAAGCTGCCAGCACTTCAATAAGCTCTGTGTACTATGCAGCAGACGAGAGAGACAATGATTGGCATCATGGGGATGGCGGTGGTGGATTAAACATACAGGGGGTGTGAAACTGCCCTTTGGCTCCAGCCACAAGCCACCTCCTATTTGGCTCCACTATGTAAGTTTTCAAAGTGTATTATCTCGGGGCACAGGTGGGCTCAAGGGATGGGGGACCCTAGCTGTAATTAGATCACCATGTATGGTTGGTGACAGGTCCTCTTTAAAGAGTAAAAGTTATATTTTATGTCCACCTAAACCTGGGATTATTCTGAGATTTAGTGGACATTTTTGAATCTTATCAACAGTGAATTCTAGACTGGGATAAGAGAGGAGATGAAGTGTGCAAAGAATGACAAGAACACCAAAGTCACCAAAAGGAGAATTGTAGGGAGACACTACACCCCTTTGGTCCTGCATCCCCCACATCAAACTGTATTTTAGCGTGGATTTTATAAATTTTATGGTTTTGCATACAAGACTGTATAACACGAGCAGGGCCCTCATTACATCTCCTACATTTTTATTTAGTTCAATATCTGTCATTCAATTTCCCCAGAATCCGTAGTGGCAGATCTGCCCTTGATGGTTCAGATGGTGGTGATGGCCGGGCAGTGAATGGTATATTCATGTCTGTTCTCACTCCAGTGACACTAGAGGTTTATGACATTAGCTGACCCCACCAGATGACTAAATAAAGGTGCTGACATTACAGAATATACAACCACAGCTGAATATACCACTTATTCATGCTAATATCATGTAAACCTTCGGTGGCCGATTCATCTCAAGGCTGGTGCTTTTTTATGCCAACCACAATGAAGCGCTCATTGCAGGAAGATGCACCAAATTTATTAAAAAGGTGTGCGCCTTTTAGTGAATAATTCATCCTTAAAGGGGATGTTCCCTTTCAGTAAATTAATTTTAGTATCCTTCGGATCTACATACAGCGGTGTCAAAAAGTGAACAAATAAAATTCTTCCAGAGCGTTGTAAGAGACTCATTGCCAGTTATCACAAAAAATTGAAGTTTCTAAGGGCGTCCCACACTTTCACATGCATGTAAATGGATTTCTTTTATTCTTTCATAGACTTCCAAAAAAACTGCAGTCTTTTTGTTGTGTGATTAATCAGGTGACAAGAAAAATGCCCAAAAGGAAATGCCCAAAGGGTTAGGGCCAGGTGCAGAGTGTCCAACTGGTACAGATTTTCCGACTCGACCGGTACGTAGTGTCCGACAGAAGTGCACATGTCTGACCGGAGTGCATTGTCTGACCGATGCAGATTGTCCGACCGGTGCGCAATGTCTGAGCAGTGCAGAGTGTCTGAGCAGTGCTTAGTGTCCGAGACCAGTGCATAGTGTCCGAGACCAGTGCACAGAGTCCGAGACCGGTACACAGTGCCCGTCTTGTGCACAGTGTCCAAGGCCGGTGCACAGGGTCCTATCCGTGCAATGTTCGACTCATGCACAAAAGTCAGACCAGTCCACAATGTCCAAGACCGATGCACATTGTCCAACACTGGAGCACAGTGTCCAAGACCGATGCACAGCGTCCGACACCGGTGCACAGTGTCCAACCCGTGTGCAGTGTCCGACAAATGCAGAATGTCAGATCAGAGCAGAGTGTCCAAGACCCGTGCATTGTCTTACCAGTGCACAAGTGTCCGAGACCGGTGCACAAGTGTCCGAGACTGGTGCACAGCGTCTGACACCTGTGCACAGCATCCGACACCTGTGCACAGCATCCGACACCTGTGCACAGTGTCCGAGACTGGTGCACAGTGTCCGAGACCGATGCAGTGTCCGTCCCATGCACAGTGTCTGGGACCAGTGCACAGTTTCCGAGGCCGATGCACAGTGACCAATCGGTGTATACTGTATGACCAGTGCACAGTGTTTGAGACCAGAGCACACTGTCCGAGACCAGTGCACAGTGTCCAAGACCGGAGCACAGTGTCCAATCCATACAAAGTGTCCGAGACCAGTGCACTGTGTCCGAGACCAGTGCACTGTGTCCGAGACCCGTGCACAGTGTCCGAGGCCCGTGCACAGTGTCTGAGGCCCGTGCACAGTGTCCGAGGCCCGTGCACAGTGTCCGAGGCCCGTGCACAGTGTCCGAGACCAGTGCACAGTGTCCGAGACCAGTGCACAGTGTCCGAGACCAGTGCACAGTGTCGGACACCAGTGCACAGTGTCCAAGACCATTGCACAGTGTCCAACCCATACAAAGTGTCCGAGACCAGTGCACTGTGTCCGAGACCCGTGCACAGTGTCCGAGACCCGTGCACAGTGTCCGAGACCGGAAAAGTGTCCGAGACCTGTGCACAGTGTCCAAGACCCGTGCACAGTGTCCGAGACCAGTGCACAGTGTCCGAGACCAGTGCACAGTGTCGGACACCAGTGCACAGTGTCCAAGACCATTGCACAGTGTCCGGGACCAGTGCACAGTGTCCGGGACCAGTGCACAGTGTCAGGGACCCGTGCACAGTGTTTGAGGCAGATGCACAGTGACCAATCAGTGCATACTCTTTGACCAGTACTCAGCGCCTGAGACCCGAGCACAGTGTCCGAAACCCGAGCACAGTGTCCGAGACCCAAGCACAGTGTCTGAGACCCGAGCACAGTGTCCGACACCAGGGCACAGTGTCCGAGACCAGTGCACAGTGTCCGAGACCAGTTCATCGTGTCCGAGGCTGGAGCACAGTGTCGGAGACCGTAGCACAAGTGTCCGAGTCCATAGCACAAGTGTCCGAGACTGGAGCACAAGTGTCCAAGACCGGAGCACAAGTGTCCGAGACCTGAGCACAGTGTCTGAGACCTGAGCACAGCCAGTGCACAATGTCCAAGACAGATGCACAGTGTCCGAGACCAGTACACAGTGTCCGAGACCAATGCACAGTGTCCGATTCGTGCACAGTGTCTGACTGGTCCACTGTGTCCGAGCCGTGCAGAGTACCCGACCGGAGCACAAGTGTCTGAAACCAGAGCACAAGTGTCCGACACTGAGCACAGTGTGTGAACCTGAGCACAGTGTCTGAGACCTGACACAGTGTGTGAGACCTGAGCACAGTGTCTGAGACCTGAGCACAGTGTCCGAGACCTGAGCACAGTGTCTAAGACCTGAGCACAGTGTCCGAGACCTGAGGATAGTGTCCGAGACCTGAGCACAGTGTCCGAGACCTGAGTACAGTGTCTGAGACCTGAGCACAGTGTCCGAGACTAGTGCACAGTGTCCGGACCGTCCACAGTGTCCGAGACCAATGCACAGTGTCCGATTCGTGCACAGTGTCTGACTGGTCCACTGTGTCCGAGCCGTGCAGAGTACCCGACCGGAGCACAATGTCTGAAACCAGAGCACAAGTGTCGACACCTGAGCACAGTGTGTGAGACCTGAGCACAGTGTCTGAGACCTGGCACAGTGTGTGAGACCTGAGCACAGTGTCTGAGACCTGGAGCAAGTGTCCGAGACCTGAGCACAGTGTCTAAGACCTGAGCACATGTCCGAGACCTGAGGATAGTGTCCGAGACCTGAGCACAGTGTCCGAGACCTGAGTACAGTGTCTGAGACCTGAGCACAGTGTCCGAGACTAGTGCACAGTGTCCGGACCCTCCACAGTGTCCGAGACCTGAGCACAGTGTACGAGACTGGTCCACAGTGTCCAAGACCAATGCACAATGTCCGAGACCGGTGCACAGTGTCCGACTCGGTGCACAGTGTAGACCGCGTGCAAGACCTGAGCACAGTGTCCGAGACGTGGCACAGTGTCCGAGACCAAGTGCACAGTGTCCGAGACCTAGTACACAGTGTCCAAGACGGTGCACAGTGTCCGGACCATCACAGTGTCCGAGACCATGCACAGTGTCCGGATTCAGTGAACGTGTTCTGACGTGCTGTCCGACTCGTGCACAGTGTTGCAGAGTACCGACATGCTGAGGCACAGTGTCTGAGACCAGAGTGCACACAGTGTCGACGACAGTAACTGAGCACAGTGTCCGAGACCGGTGCACAGTGTCCAGACCGTAGGTCAACAGTGTCCGAGAGTCACTGTAGCACAGTGTCCGAGACCTGAGCACATGTACGAGACCTGGCACAGTGTCTGAGACCTGAGCACAGTGTCGTGAGACCTGAGCACAGTGTCCAGACCTGAGCACAGTGGTCCGAGACCTGAGTCACAGTGTCCGAGACTGGATGCACAGTGTCCGAGCAGATGCACAGTGTCTCGGCCTCGTCCACAGTGTCGAGACCAGCACAGTGTCCGATCGAGCAAGTGTCTGAGACGGTGCACAGTGTCCGAGACCGGGCAAGTGTCCCGAGACCGTGCACAGTGTCCAGACGGTCCACAGTGTCCGAACCTGAGCACAGTGTCCGAGACCTGGCACAGTGTCGAGACCTGAGCACAGTGTCTGAGACCGAGCACAGTGTCTCCGAGACGTGCCGAGCTAGCACAGTGTCTAGACTCTCGAGCACAGTGTCTCGAGACACTGGGCACAGTGTCCGAGACCTGAGCACAGTGTCCGAGACCTAGTCACAGTGTCTGAGACCGGTCACAGTGTCGAGACATGCAACAGTGTCCGAGACCCGTGCCACAGTGTCCGAGAACCTGTGCACAGTGTCCGAACTCGAGTCACAGTGTCCAGACGAGTTGCACAGGATCAGTCCGAGACCGGCACAGTGTCCGAGACTCGTGCACGTTCCAAAGACCGTGGACAGTGTCCAAACCAGCAAGTGTCCGAGACCGTGCACAGTGTCTGAGACCGGTGCACAGTGTCCGACCATGCATACAGTGTCCGAGACCGTGCACAGTGTCCAGACCGATCACAGTGTCCGAACCCGAGCACAGTGTCCGAGATCCCGGTGGACGCACAGTGTCCGAGACTGGTGCTCACGTGTGTCCGAGACGTGCACAGTGTCCGAGACCTGATGCACAGTGTCGAGACCTGAGCACAGTGTCGAACCTGAGCACAGTGTCTGAGACCGAGCACAGTGTCCAGACTGATGCAACAGTGCCGAGACCGGTTCACAGTGTCCAAGACCAGGTCACAGTGTCCGAGACCGATGCACAGTGTCCGAGACTGGGTCACAGTGTCCAGACTGCGTTGAACCAGCAGTGTTGAGACTGGTGCACAGTGTCCTGAGACAAGTGACTAGCACAGTGTCCAAGACCGTGCACAGGTCCTGGCCCGTCCACAGTGTCGACACCGGTCTAACAGTATTCCGAGACCGGTGCACAGTGTCCAGGACCCGGTGCACAGTGTCCGAGCAGATGCACAGTACCATCGGTGCATACTTTTGACGGTGCACAGTGTCCGAGACCCGAGCACAGTGTCCGAGACGTGCACAGTGTCTGAGCCCAGTCACAGTGTCCGAACGAGCACAGTGTCCGAGACCATGCCACAGTGTCCAAGACCGTCCACAGTGTCCGAGAGCTGCACAGTGTCCGAGACCCATGCACCAGTGTCCGAGACCGGGCACAGTGTCCGAGACCGAGCACAGTGTCAGACCGTGCACAGTGTTGAGACAGGTGCACGTGCAGACACCATGGTGCACAGTGTCGAGACCAGAGCACACAGTCGAGACCAGTGGCACATGTCGAGACCGGTGCACAGGTGGTCGAGACCGGTGCACAGTGTCCGAGACAGGGCACAGTGTCCGAGACTGCCAGTGTCGAGACGATGTGATCCGATCCGATGCACAGTGTCCGAGACCAGTCACAGTGTCCGAGACCTGCACGTTACAGTGTCCGAACAGTGTCCACCATGCAGTGTCCGAGAAAGACCCGAGCACAGTGTCAGAGACCGGAGCACTTTGTCCGAGACTGGAGCACAGTGTCCGCGACCGGAGCACAGTGTCCGAGATCGGTGCAGAGTGTCCGAGACCGAGCACAGTGTCTGAGACCCAAACACAGTGTCCGAGACCGGAGTACAGTGTCCGAGACCCGAGCACAGTGTCCGAGACCCGAGCACACTGTCCGAGACCAGTGCACAGTGTCTGAGACCGGTGCACAGTGTCCGACCCATGCAAAGTTTCCGAGACCCGTGCACAGTGTCCGAGAATGGTGCACAGTGTCCGACTCATGCTCAGTGTCCGAGACCGATGCTTAGCATTCGAGTCCGATGCACAGTGTCCCAGACCGGAGCACAGTGTCCGAGACCCGTGCACCGTGTCCGAGACTCGTATACAGTGTCGGAGACCTGTATTCAGTGTCCGAGACCATGCACAGTGTCCAAGACTGGTGCACAGTGTCCGAGACTCGTGCACAGTGTCTGAGACCGATGCACAGTGTCCGAGACTGGTGCACCATGTCCGAGACTGGTGCACAGTGTCCGGGACGGGTGCACAGTGTCCAAGACCAGGGCACAGTGTCCAAGACCAGAACACAGTGTCCGAGGCTGGTGCACACACAGTGTCCAAAACAGGTGCACAGTGTCCGACCCATCAAAAGAGTTCGGGACCAGTGCACAGTGTCAGGGACCCATGCACAGTGTCCGAGGCAGATGCACAGTGACCAGTCAGTGCATACTGTTTGACCGTTGCACAGCGTTCGACACCCGAGCACAGTGTCCGAGACCCGAGCACAGTGTCCGAGAACGGTGCACAGTGTCCGACTCTCAACAGTGTATGACCCTGAACAGTGTATGACTCTTGCACAGTGTCTGACTAATGCACAGTGTATCTGCACGTTGCACAGAATCCGACCGGTGCCCAGTGTCCGACCGAGCAGAATGTCTGATCGGTGCCCAGTATTTTGGTCAAGGTTGCCTGTGGGCATTTTTCAGGGAACCGACTATTTGATTACGAAAGATATGCAAGACAAATATGGTAAAGACGTAGGAGAGTGGCACTCTTTCACATCACTGTATGTGTCCTAGGGACTTGATTCAGGGAACTAGTCCGATTGCCATACATGGAATCGGGAAGGAATTAGCATTTGCCTCATGGGTTTTTTGCCTTCTTCTGGATCAAGAAATTACCTTTAGGTTGAACATGAGGGACGTGTATTACAACCTTAAAACTATTGAAACTGTAACTGAGGTTTAAGGTTGTTGGCTAGGGGTTCCTAGGAAGCCTTTTTGAGCTGTCAGCCTTAAACTGATCCCAACATTTAGGTAATAGCATTGTACACATTTTAGTTAAATGGGGTGAATTAAAAGCAAAGCCACAGAAATATTTATTCCTTTGACTTTGCTTTTAATTTAGGATAGGGACTCGCAAGACTATGAGGACCCTTGACGCGGGTTGCGAGCTTTGTGTATTTTGGCCAAAATATTGATCAATCCCCGATAAATTTATGATGCACAGTATATTATTTTCTTATATTGAACTTATGAATTTGAGAGGAATTTAATTAAGTTCCTTTTTCTGTGGCTTGGCTTTACATTTTAGAACAGGGACTCACAAGACTATAAGGACCCTTGATGCAGGTTGCAAGCGTGTGTATTTTGGCCAAAATATCGACCAATACCTCATATTTATGGTATATATTGTTTTGCACGGTTTATATACCCTGGTTCCCAGAAAATAACACACTCTCTTATATTTTTTTTTGCTCAAAAAATGCACTATGACTTATTTTCAGGGATGACTAATTTTTCCATTATCCCCTTGCAAGTCCCAATATTCCCATGCAATTCCTTGCTCCCCCCCAACTTATTCTAGGGGAACCTGTATATAATTCTGTTGAATGCACAAAATTCCATCTATGTTGGCCTTGTAAATTATGGGTAGTGGGCTGCACTGAAAGAATAGGGGAGCTGTCCAGCACTAATAGTATGGGCATCACTAATAAGCTGTAAGCTGGGTACAGTGCACTTCATGCATGTGTCAGTGCGCTATACAAGTCTTATCCATGTGCAATATTATTACCAAGACAATGCCCCATCCATGAATTGGTCAGTTGTGAGTGGTTGTCTCATCAGTATTTTGCACCTGTGTTGCTATTGAAGCCTCTTGATTCCCCTTTCATTGCAGCCATAAAGTATGATTTCAACAAACATGCACCCCAAAACACTGCAAGATCCCCCACAGTGAATTCCTCCACAGCACAGTATGATGACGCTAATGTACCCTACTCATCGACCCAGGGAAAGTATGTTGACCCCAACACAGTATGATCCCCAACTGCAACCCGCACACAGCCCTCTGCACAGTATTATGGACCCCACACATTCGTTCACAGTGTATACCGTATTTTTTGCTTTATAAGAGGCACCTGATTATAACACGCACCCCCAAATTTGGTGAAGGAAAAGAGAAAAAAGTAATTTTTAATGTTAAATGGGATCCGTCTTATAATGTCAGTGTCCATCTTACAAATCATATAAGGTATATGTCCCTCATAGCACCTTCATCCTGGTACATGGTCCCTCATCCTGGGATATAGCCCCCCCAATCCTAGATATGGCCCCCTTAATCTGGTTATGGCTGGCACATATCCCCCAGTGATGGCACATGTCCTCCAGTGATGGCAAATAGCCCCTTGTTGCCATGGCAATAAATAATTAATAACCTATATAACTCTTATAGAAGTCATTCAGAAATCTTCCAGTGTACTAACAAGCATGTTATGTTTAAACCTTTGCTCCTATTCTTCTCCCTCCTTCCCCCCTCCTCTGGAAATTCTTCTGTCTCAAGATTATGTAGCAGTGCTGAAGCTGTTCTTATCAGCATGGGCCGAATGTACTGTACTAATCCAAGGCTTGAATGTTTTTCAGAATAAAATGTAGATTCAGCATAATATGATGCAATCACCCCTAGTAACACCCATTTTAATATCCCTTTAAGGAGCCGTATAAAACTGTTAACCCCTCCCTTAATAAAGGTCTTTGTCATTAAGCTCTACTTTGACTTATTTGACAGCGTGGTTCTTACCGGTGGCGTGCACACACACTCAGACAAAGCATCCAATTTGGTGGCAGACACTTAAGAAGACAGCCCACCCGCAAGGTGTGGAGGGCATCCATTACAGTTGGCGCCCAACGTGGGGCTAGAACGAGACGTCCAAGGGACGACAGCCACACCTGATCCTTCATTCCCAGGAAGGACCATACACGAGGTGTAGACCTGCAGGCTACAAAGAGGTAAGAAAATGATTTATCTTACCTAAAACCCTCCTGTGTCTCCGTGCAGGGATGGAGGTAGCTGGCTGTCAGGCTCGGACATAGATGACCGATTCTGAGAAGTCCTAGCCCTTGCAACCCGATCCTGAGAATTCCTTAATTGTCTGCCTTATTTGTGCTCTTGCAACCTGAGAATTCCTTATCTGATCTGTGTTTATGTCAGTGCTATCATTGCTGCAGTTTCAGTACATAGAAAGAGAGAAAGGCACGGAGAGACGGGCTGAGTGGGGAGATTCTGTTTCCCTGGTTTTCCAGCTCTATTCCCAGGGGATAGGGCTGATGGTCTTCCGGCCCCTGATAAGGGTCGATGTAGGGATGGGCGAATCTACTCGCTAGGACTCGTTACTGGTTCCAGAAATATGGCGAAGCCCACGTGAAATTTTTTTCTGACAAATCCATAAAACAATGTAAATAAAAGGGACTGCATCTTTATTAACCCCTGGACCATGGGCGAGGGGTTAATAAAGATGCAGTCCCTTTTTTAGGATTTTTTTATTGATTTTTCAGAAAAAAAATTACATGGGCTTCGCCGTATTTCTGGAACCAGCCGGATCCAGCAGGCAGCGACGGGCTGCCCCCAACCCCCAGGTGCCTATTTGTACCTGGCCAGACACAAGAATATAGGGGAGCCCTTTTTTTTTAATTATTTCATGAATTTCATGAAATAATAAAAAAAAAATGCGTGGGGCTCCGCGCAATTTCTATGTCTAGCCAGGTACAGCTAAGCAGCTGGGGGCTGGAATCCGCAGCGCAGGGATGCCCAAGCTTTCTGGGCACCCCCCGCTGCAAATTGCAGCCCGCAGCCGCCCCAGAAGATGGCGCGTTCATTGAAGCGCCATCCTCTGGCGCTGAACCCCGCTCTTCCAGCGGCCCTGGTGGCGGTGGCACGCTGGGTAATAAAGAGGTTAGGGCCAGCTTTGTATTATCAGCTGGCCCTAAGCCCGAAATTTATGGCGGTCACGCCAATATTAGACATGACCGCTATGAATTTCTATTAAATTGTTTTAAAAAAAAACACAACACAGAGAAAAATTTTTATTAGAAAAAAAAAAAAAAGCCATTAGGGACTCCATCTTTAATTAAAAAAATCCTCTTCCGTCCAACGCAGTCCAAAACGCGATGTCCTCTCTGCTCATCCCTGTGCATAGATATAGATGTCTATGCACAGGGAATGAGCAGACTGAGAACAATCTCAGCTCTGCTACATCAGGCAGCAGGCGGGCTCTAGGACCCTGGAGCTGCGGCAGCCAGCACACAGAGCAGACAGGACTCTTATCTGTGCGAGTTTCCCAGCGATTACTTGCACAGTAAATGAGTCCAATGCAAATCAATGGCAAAACTAGGATTGCTTCAGGCTGAAGCTTCCGAGACACATCTGTGATTTGTAAATCGCACACTTCTCGCTATTACTCGCTTCCCCATTCATTAACATTGGACTCGCTAGACTCGCAACGAGTAGCGAGTCCTTGGCTCGGACTCGCTAGAGTCAAGCGATTCCGAGTAATTTAGGATTCGCCCATCACTAGGTCGATGGTTTATTTCACTACTACTTCCAGCCTCTGATACGGCTGATGGTTTTCCCACCCTGCATGCGCAAGCTAAGGACGGAGTGTGTAGTGTTAGTAGTCCTGGCTGCGATGGTGGATGAGTACGTAATTTATGTAAATTGATTGTAGTGATGATATTGTTCCGTCTCTCCAGATAACGTGCCCCTTGTGCAGACAAGGTATAGAGCTAGCAATTACACCCGCTGGCTGGATAATAAATCGTGTTACCGACGTGCCATATGCACGTGAAGAAACTGGTTATATAGCAATCCCTGGCACTTCTCCAGTACTCAAGGTGTTCAGACAAAATATACATGTCCAGTTAAGTATAGTCAATCCGCAAGGGGTCTATTTGCAAGAAATATATGCAAGAAAGTTATATGACCAAGTTGTTGCCCCACTGAGGTGTAGAGGGGGCCGATACAGTTTGATGTTTTATCTGTTTTATCTGTTTGGTGACAACAATTCCTGTTCCAGTCCTCAGACTGACTCTGACTGACTGACTTCAGTGACGCAACCAGTTTCAGTCCTCTGACTAACTGCTTTCCTAACACCACTGACTAGTTTCCATAACGTGCACACAGTGTAAGCAAGGTGTGAAGCTTGCTATTTCTGCTGACTTGGTTACAGGCCCATTTCACCTCTCTTCTCCCCCCCCCCCCCAAGGTATAGAGTGTTCAGGATAAACATTAATGCCTTGCTCACTGAAGGTATCCCAGTTGACTCCCCTTTATACAACCCTGCTGAAAGTGGTGACCTGGAGGGGTGGGCAGACATAGCAAAGATAGAAGCATAGAGACTTGGGTTTAAGCTATAACATAGGTGTTAATCAGTCAAAGCCTCAGCAAGTTACCCCCAAAAGACCTTGTGGCAGAAGAAAAAAGGGAAGAAGTATGATATGTGAAGAATATGAAGGTCCACTTAAAACTGATGGGATCCAAAACCCATGGAGGACACTTAGATTGTTGACTATGGAGGCGTTATGGTAATGAATAGTTAAATAATGTATATAGTCTATAGAGCCATTCAAGTACTTTCCAATACTGACAGTATCTTATGGCCTATGAGCTTTGTTTTCATTTGGTCACAATTCACTCTCTGCTTCCCCTCCCCTTCACCATGTTTAGTGATTCTCCATAATCAGGAATGCTGTGTTCTTTTCAAGGTCACATACTGCTTCTTTCTAATCTATGTAGAGCATTGCTTGCTGTAACAGAATGTGCTACTAACCTTGGTAACTGTAATTGAAATACAGATTAACCCCTTCTAACTATGTAGAATCCGACTGACTCTTCTCTTTCACGAATACGCTGCTGAATTAGTGTAATATGATGTAAGCACCCCTTAGAAACGCCTATAAGTAATGCCCCTTTAATGAAAAAGTATTAAAAGCTGCTGACCTCTCTTTCAATAAAGTTTTTGTTATTAAGTTCTGCTATTGACTGGTGGTCAAGGGTAGTTTTTCCTGGTAATGTGCACACACCCAGACAAGGTATCCATCACAGTGATATGAAGTGTCTTTATATGTGAAAATACCACAACTTTTCCCTACATAAGCAATGGACTAGATATATCACGTGATGTGCCATGCTGCCTGCTGTATAATCACCCAAGATGGCGCCTGGACCTTGTGCTACACCCAAGATCCGGCTACTCCCTGAAGAGGAGGAATTCAGATATTAGAATAATTTAGCAAGGACTAACAAATCAAGATGATACTTACAGAATGCTTCAGTATTAACCCGCCTGCTAACACCCCTTGCATTCCTGTATAAATATGTGTGTGTCAATAAACTTCTGCGGAGTGCTTATTCTCATGGGCTTAGGCAGGAGCAAGACTTGGAATGATTCTGTGTCCTGTCATTACTTGCGACGTGCACGCTTGCTTGAATGATTTGGAGTGGTTAACGGACTTGAGAAACATAGCTGAGACCCTCTTTAAGATGAGAAGGAGTGGAAGGAAGTGATAACAAGTAAAAGACAGCATCCATTACAGTAAAGAGGTAAAAGAGGGCTTTTGAAGGATGCCAAGGTTTTGGAGGATGCAGAAGCATGGTATAAGGATACGAGGAAGTTAAGAAAGTTATTGTGGATTGAACATTGTGACCCTGCTATTGGTGAATACAGGTATACTCCTCCACCACCTGACAAGATGAAGATGGCACTGGCAGAAGCTGCTGCACCCGTGCCTATGGGACACATTCTAGATACCCACACAGACCCACCACCCTGTGTCCAGTTCTCAATATGGATGGCACACCTTACATGCCAGCACAGACCAGACCCCGCTCTGCAGCAGTATCCGGAATATACATGAACAGGGTACAGGGACGAAACATAAGATGGAGAGGAGGAGGCTGCCGAAGAAGAATACCAGATGGCATGGGGACGGAGAATTTCTCAGTTGGGCCTGGAGCTAGGCCAAAAATTCCACAGTATCCCTCCCAAGCCTCAGTGGATCCCCTCTCATCACTAGGAAATCATGGAGGCATGCCTTTAATGAAGACAGAACTGTCACAATTGGGAGCAGCAGGTGGAGATGAACAGACACATCACCGGCTACAGCCTACTTCCCCGCCACAGCACACTCCCCAGGATAGGGGAGATGGGAGACAGACATTATATGTACGGGGGTATGCAGGCCACAACAGGCAGCTCTACGCATGGCTCAGATCAATCACACAGATTGGCACAGTATGAAGACCCTCCACAACATGTTTCCCGTCCTACGCGAGGCCGATATGTCTCCTGGAAGCCTCAGGAAGCTGCCACATTGGTGAACACCTTACCGGACCCTGACAAGCAACCTATGCCCTTTCATCGGAAGATGAGCCAGATTCAGAAGACTCACGTTTCCTCATGGGAAGATCTTATGGGATTGGCTTCTACCTACGCCACGAGTGCCCGTCCTCCAGAGAGTTCGGAAATCTACAAAGAGCTCATGATACCAATGTGAAACGAAATGGGGTGAAAGTACCTGATGAGCGGAGGATTGAAAATGGGTGAATGGCCACAGAATGGACTTGACTGTGGCTGAACGGCAGGAGATGGCGGCAAGACAACAGCAGCAGATCGAGGCCCAGCAGCTAATGCTGGCTACAAAGGAGTAGCGCTTGAAGTACCTGAAGCAGCAGGACCAGCGTCAGCAGCAGCAGGCCATTGAAGCAGGAAAAGCTGAAACGTCTGCGGGAGATTGCAGAAAATCAGGAAGCAAAGCTGAAGAAAGTGCGAGCCATGAAGGGCCATGTGGAACAGAAGAGGCTCAGCAATGGCAGGCTAGTTGAGGAAATCGAACAGATGAATAACATGTTCCAACAGAAGCAGAAAGAACTGATGGTGGCCGTGACCAAAGTAGAAGAAATGAGTCACCAGCTGGAAATGCTGAAGAACGGACTTATCGAGGGCTATCACGACAACCAGTCTGCTGTCGCTGAACTGACCGTCTCTACAAAGAGCTTCAGTTGAGGAACAAGCTGAATCAGGAGCAGAATGCCAAACTGCAGCAGCAGTGGGAGAGCCTGAACAAGCGCAACTCCGAGGTGGCCACCATGGACAAGCGTGTCAACGAGCTGCGGGAGCCGGCTCTGGAAGAAGAAGGTGGCTCTGCAGAAAATGGAGAAAGTGTAGAGAAGTTTTACTACCGGCTGAATCAGATGTTCACAGATCTGGGATTTGATCACCATGAGAAGTCCCATAGCCAGATATGGATACAAGCCTTCGTCCAAGGTCTTCTTGAACCCATACAGAAGCAGGTCCAGACAACGAGACCTGAATACAGATGATTGGACCCAGATATTATATTTCAGGTGGCAAGGGGCATAGATATGAACAGGCCTTCAAAACCTCCCTGGAAAAGTAATGTTATGGTGTCGCCGAACCCAGGAAACAGGGGAGGACCAAGAAGTGGAGTCACCTGTTACAATTGTGGGAAGATAGGCAACATAAGGAGGAACTGCAGATCTTCTCAACATCGCAGTGAGACAGCTGAGTCCAGAGCACCGTTGCAAGAACAGCTGCCGCAGGATTTCCCTCCACCACCACCACCCCCTCCACCCAGCTATAGGACATAGGCAAGCCGGATCCACCAACTTATAATATGCTCTGCAAAGTCAACAGACAAGCTTGCGGCCCGAAGCCTACTGTATATATGGAGGTAGAAGGAAGATCCATCCCCTTCTTAGTGGATACCGGTGCAGCCAGAAGCATGATAAGATTTGCTGACTTACCTGACTCAGACTGCCTCACAGAAGAAACCATCCCATGTGTGGTTATTGATGGAGTCATCAAGTATACCCCTATGACCCGCCCATTGCGTGTCAGCCTGCAACTCACACAGAGCATGTTATCTCGATTGGTGGTGTCCAACACCTGTCCAGTGAATCTACTGGGAACTGACTTACTGACGTAGTTACACGCCAACATCTCCTTTCAGGAAAATGGTACTGTCACACTTACTACTGCTCTGGACCAGGAAGAAGTTTCATGGGTTTTCGGCCTCTTTCACTTTGTTGAGACAATACAACCTACGGAAGCAGCCTGGCTTTCACAGATACCAAACATCCTGTGGGCCCAAGGCCCTGAAGACATTGGAAGGCTCCCAGTCCAGCCAGTGGAAGTCAAGCTTAAACCAGGAGCCCGCTTACCCCGTAAGCCCCAGTACCCCCTCTCCATTGCCCAATCAGATGCTATCACATAACAAATGACGCCTTATGTCAAGAATGGAGCAGTCATCCCGACCAAGTCGCAAATCAACACCCCACTGTTTCCAGTCAAGAAGAAAACACCAAAGGGACAACCTCCCAAGTTTTGCATGGTGCAAGATCTACGGGCAGTGAATGAAGCCACAGTCTTGGATACTCTGATTGTGCCGTCCTTGGATCGTGGATGCATCAGTCCACATGCATCCTCGATGCTTGAAAAAGGACCTTGGTCCGAAACCTGTCGCCTTGCGTTGCTCTCTGTATATTTAATATCCATGCATTATGAGCACTAACACCGGCTGTACTGACAACTGGAAAATTATTTGATTAATAAATCTTCATTTGAGCATTATTCATCGGGAGCTGGACCATCACTTTCTTCTTCACATTTCTACGTGCACTGCCAGGATGCAGGTAGCATACCGAACATACGAGGGGTGAGCTGATTGCCTTTAACTTTATACATGCATCCTCTCTATGACTGCCTCAAAGACATTCCTTTCTGTCTGACAACTGAAGCCATTGTTGGATTCTACACGCTGAAGGATGCCATCATATGCTCTCCTGCCCTTGGACTCCCTGAGTACAAGAAACCATTTTGCCTGTTTGTAATGGTGAAGAAAGGACATGCCACTGGAGTCCTAACACAGTTCCATGGGGTAAGACAGCGCCCACTGGGATACTACTCTGCCAGACTGGACCCAGTTCCCCGTGGAGCACCTTCATGCCTGAGAGCTGTCTTTGCTACACACCTACTGATGTATAAGACTGCTGATGTTATTCTGGGCCACTGTCTGAAGGTAAAGGCTCCAGATGATATCACTGCCATTCTGGCCCAGAACCAACCTAAACATCTCTCTGCTGCACGGCATCTATGGCTACAATGTTCCCTTCTACTCCCAGACAACGTGACAATCTCCAGGTGTGATGTCCTGAACCTGGCAACTCTCCTCCCTCTTCCAAGGAGGGAATGTGACGTCTCTGACACTTCGGTGGAAGAGGAAGCCGACTTTGAAATGGCTCAGCACGACTGTCTGGCGCTTATGAGACAAGAAACCTCCGGATTTGACACAGTCACAGATACGCCGCTGGACTACCCAGATTTGACTCTCTTCATGGATGGATCAAGATATGCGGACCAAGAAGGACGGTTTCACACGGTTATGGCGGTGGTCACAGAAGATACTGTGTTGATGGACAAACCACTACCCGCATCCTTGTCTGCACAGGAAGCAGAATTGGCTGCATTGACCGAAGGTTGCAAGATGGCAGCCCAGAAGAAAGCGAACATTTATACCGATTCCCGCTATGGATTTGGCATCTGCCGTGACTACGGGCAAATCTGGAGGGCGAGAGACTTCATTACAGCCAATGGAACTCCAATACGCCACCATAGAGTGGTAGAAGGAATTGCTGGAGTCCTTGCTGATGCCAGAAAGAGTCACGGTACTTAAGGTAAAGGCACACACTGGAGGGACCTCAAGAGAAGCCGTGTGGAATGACTTGACTGACAGGGCAGCTAAGGAAGCCACTCATCACAGAACCCTCCAACTTGTATCTCTTGACAGACTCAGGACAAGAAGAAGACTCGGGACAAGAAGAAGATTCAGACAAGAAGAAGACAGATGAACAATCCTGGGAGAACATGGTCCTGACCTTGCAGAAGCAAGCATCCAATGAAGAGAAGGAAAAATGGATCCAAGATGGAGCTGTGCAAGATAAGAAGCATCTGATACTACTGAAAGGAAAAACATACCTCCCACGAGCCCTCTACCCAATGATTGCCAGATGGGCCCCTGGCCCCACCCATCAATCAAAAATGAAGATGTACGATCTTGTGAGACAGTACTACCACTCACCTGGCTTTTCAACAATGGCAGAAAATTACACCAGAGGATGCCTAGTCTGTGCTCCGTGTAACCCAGGAAAAACAGAGAAAACTCCACAGAAGTGTACACCTAGACCCTTGTACCCCTTCCAAGGCATACAGATTGACCACATTCAGATGCCATCCTCAGGAGGATTTGAATATGCACTGGTAGTCGTGCACATATTCTCTGGATGGCCAGAAGCTTTCCCTGTGAAGAACCAATCGGCTAAAACCACTGCAAAGAAACTCCTCTCAGAGATAGTGTGCAGATATGGGTCCCAGAAACCATAGAGAGTGACCAAAGGCCAGCATTCACAGCCAATCTGACCAAAGAAATATGGCAGGCCTGGGAACAGAGTTAGCCCTCCATACTCCGTATCATCCCAAAAATTCAGGAAGGGTCGAGAGAGGAAATGGGGTATTAAAGGGAAAAAAATGCTGAAAGCAGCGCAGGAAACGGGGTAGCCGTGGCATGAAAGTCTTCCCCTCGCATTGTTCAGTGTCAGACACACCCCAGCTAGTACACTAACTAAGCTAAGTCCCTATGAAATTCTGTTTGGAAGTGCCCCCAGACTAGGGTTGTATTTCCCCTCACAGTTGACCCTACAGTATGACAGTTTGACTAAGTTTGTTACCGAAATAACAAAGCATTTGACTAAAATACATTCTCGAGTTTTTTCCTCTCTCCCAGATCCTCAAAGCTTGGGAGGAACCCATCAGATCCAGCCAGGAGATTGGGTTCTCATCAAAAGATTCAGTAGACGTACTCTTGATCCCAGATATGACGGCCCCTTCCAAGTCCTTCTGGTCACCTCCACAGCTGTGAAGGTTGAAGGAAGGCCTACATGGATCCACGCATTCCACTGCAAGAAGGCACCAGATCCAGAAGCCAAAAATGGTTGTTTTGCTCCTTAATCCTGATATACACACTCAGTATAAAGCAGAGGGAGCAGGTCACAAGAGGGTGGAAGGTCATGTAGGAGAGAATATGGGAGATCATACGGGAGTCATGTTAGTACCACAGCTACAAGGGTCACATATCAGTTTGACTTCTACACCATAGTAAACAGATGCACACGACACGAGATCTACAACAGCTATGGGTAATATGGGGGATATAGACCAGTCCAGGCAAAAGAACGCAAAGATAAATGGGGTAGAAGCCTGCCAGACCATATGATTCTGACCAAGGGTAGATGGGAGCATAGCCAAAGCCCTAAATGGACTCACAGACTTGTCATAAGAATTAGCCCATAATTCTGGTGTTAAGGATCCATGGGACACTTGGTTTGGGTGGTGGGATGGATGGCAGAGAACACTTATCAAACTAGGTATAATAATCATTTGTGTTCTATTCGTAGTGGCTCTAATTTCATGCTGTGTAATACCTTGCATCAAGAAGATGATGTCTCACGCCATGAAGGAGACAGTAACCACAATGTATGCAGATCTCAGAGGCCCTGATGATGAAGGAGAAATATACGCCTGAGAATGATGCCATTGCCATTGCTGCAAGATCCCCTGGAGAAATACGAGAACTTGAGACCCATCTTAGAAGATGGAGTAGGGACAGTTTAGGGTGCGGCTAAGGCCAACTGCAAAGGGATTCAGACGTTACGGTTTGTCTCAATGTTGGTGAAGTCTCCTCCCCTTTCCTCTACCTTTTCCACCTCCGCCGCCTAGGGCAAAGATTTAGGGTAAGATTTTGAATGTCTCCAAAGGGGGAATGTCATGTCAATAAATAGTTAATAACCTATATAACTCTTATAGAAGTCAATCAGAAATCTTACAGTGTACTAACAAGCATGTTATGTTTAAACCTTTGCTCCTATTCTTCTCCCTCCTTCCCCCCCTCCTCTGGAAATTCTTCTGTCTCAAGATTATGTAGTAGTGCTAAAGCCGTTCTTATCAGCATGCATGGACCGAATGTACTGTACTAATCCAAGGCTAAATTGAAACTAACTAACACACAGAATATGAATTAAATGTTTTTCAGAATAAAATGTAGATTCAGCATAATATGATGCAATCACCCCTAGGTAATGCCCCTTTTAATATCCCTTTAAGGAGCCATATAAAACTGTTGACCCCTCCCTTAATAAAGGTCTTTGTCATTAAGCTCTACTTTGATTTGTTTGTCAGCGTGGTTCTTACCGATGGCGTGCACACACACTCAGACAAAGCATCCAATTTGACGGCAGACACTTAAGAAGACAGCCCACCCGCAAGGTGTGGAGGGCATCCATTACAAAAAGAGAAAAAAGTAATTTGTAATGTTAAATGGGGTCCGTCTTATAATGTCAGTGTCCATCTTACAAATCATATAAGGTATATGTCCCTCATAGCACCTTCATCCTGGTACATGGTCCCTCATCCTGGGATATAGCCCCCCCAATCCTAGATATGGGCCCCTTAATCTGGTTATGGCTGGCACACGTCCCCCATTGATGGCACACATCCCATCCCCCAGTGATGGTACATGTCCCTGGTGCTGAATCATGAACCAATGATGGCACAAGTCCCCCAGTGCTGGCACACGTCCCCCAGTGATGGCACATGTCCCCCGGTGCTGGCTCATGTCCCCCAGTGCTGGCACATGTCCCCCAGTGCTGGCATATGTCCCCCAGTACAGGACTTCAGTCTTCATTTAATTTATTTCTTTATTAGTGCAGGTTAAAATCATTGACAAGTGTAACAGGGTACATGGTCCCTTACGCTGGACGCGTTTCGGATACCATCCTTTGTCAACAGCTCACAGAAACTAAACCCCCCAGACTTTAAATACAATAAAACAATCCTTAATCACATGTGCAAGTGTAAAAAACAATTAATACGAGCCGAAGACTTGGGCTCCATCTGGTGGTATAAAAATGTAAGGACACTTCACTAAATAACATGCAATACTAATAACTCTTATAGATCTCTTGATTTCAACGGGGTAATCACAGGTCTGAGTGGGTAAACCGCAATATAAGCTGGCATCAAACTCACTATGTTACCACATGATCAGGAAAAATAATCTGGTCAGGAAAACATCACTTATTGGTAACGGATTTGTGTAATTAGCCACAGGCCATACATCACAGATATATATCCATGAGTCACATATCGTGTAACACGTGTGTACTGTCTGTGTGCTATCTGTGGTGCATATCACCGAATATTCATCTCTCCGTAGCGTCGCTATTCCTCTCATTTATGATCCGCTGTTAAGCTATTGGAAAATTAATTTTCATGACCCTAATGAGCGGCACAGCGAGAGGATCAGTCAGCGTCGCAAGATGTTAGTGGCACCAAGCGGGGATACTTATCCCTCCTTAGCGTCGCTGTCCCTCTCATTTGTGATCCGCTCTTAAGCTATTGGAAAATAAATTTTCATGACTCCAATGAGCGGCACAACGAGAGGAACAGTCAGCGTCGCAAGATGTTAGTAGCAATAGGCAGGGATAGAGGGGGGGGCAGGGGGGGGGCCTTAATGGGGGGGGGGTGGGAAGGAAAGGAAGGATTTTACAATACATAAAGATAAAATCTATCGCAGCTCCACAAGTACAGCTCGTGTGCACTAACTGTGCGTTACCTGAGAACGTATCACCGAATACTTATCTCTCCGTAGCGCCGCTGTCCCTCACACTAGCAGTCCGCTGTCAAGCTGTTGGAAAATAAATTTTCATGTATCTAATGAGCGGCACAGCGAGTGGAAGAGACAGCGTCGCAGGATGTTAATGGTGACAGGGGCAATGGGGGTCTGGGGGGAAAGAAAGGTGGGGGGAGGGGAAAGGGGGGGGGAAAGGAAGAGGGAAAGGGGGAACTTAGGAAGAGGGGTGGGGAAAAGAGAGGAAGGATTTTACGACACAAAGATAGAATCTATCATAGCACCACAAATACATTAATAAAAATAATATAGATCTGAGCGTAGATTCAATCCCTCTGGTGACCTACTGTGTAATTTAAGTGTCCAGTGGGCTTCTCGTTCAAACACCCGTCTCCTATTGTCTCCTCCTCTCTCTCCCCCCTTTACTCGATCAATGCCTATCACTGTCATGGCACTTGTATCTCCCCCGTGTGCTTCCAAAAAATGGCGTGATAGATTTGACATTTGCCTTCGGCTAGCCCTATTAGAAGGGTTTGTCGCAGACAGATGTTCGCCAATACGTTTCTTTAGAGTGCGGGTCGTGCATCCTACATAATCTTTGTTACATAGATTGCAAGACACCAAGTACACTACATCTGTTGAATTGCAATTAATATACGATTGAATAGCAAATTTCCGTCCTGAAAGGCGGTCACAAAACTCCTTGGTGACTCGCATGTAAGTGCACAGACCGCATCTTACGCCATTACAGGGGTAGTTACCTGTGGTGCTTAGCCAAGTTGGTTTGGTTTTATGTGGTTTGAAAAGCGAAGGTGAAACAATATTCCCTATGGTCAGACACTTTTTGGGTACACATCTGATGCCTTTGTTTAAGATGGTCGACAAAATAGGGTCCTGGTACAAAATTGGCAAACATTTATTTGCCAATTTTGTATCAGGACTAGGGATGGGCGAGTCTACTCGCTAGGACTCGTTACTCGGCGAGTAGTAAGGGACTCGCAGGACTCGGTACTCTGCGAGTTTCCCAGCGATTACTCGCACAGTAACGAGTCCAATGCAAGTCAATGGCAATCCTAGTTTTGTCAGAGTTTACTTTTTCTCACTCGCTAGACTCGCTATATCACATCGCTATGTAGCTTGAATCTCCCCAAAGCAGCGAGTCTGAGCGAGTCTACGAATCCGAGTCCTGAATACTGTATTCGGGACTCGCGAATACAGAATCTGTTATGTTCCGACAAAGCTTCCGAGACAGCCTAGCGTGTTAGGTCAGAAAACTTGTGAAGATGGACAAGCATGTTAGCCAATCATAGTCAGTAATGCCACAGCCATGTTGGTTGTGGCAGGACTATGATTGGCTTCTGTCCATCGTGATGCCTATGTCATTTATGAGAGGCGAGGCTGTATATAAGCCTTGCCACCGCCATTTCCTCCACATACCTGTGACGATCTGAGCCTAGTGCAGGGTGAGGTAGATGCTGGAGCAGATCATAGGGAGTGTCAGTCAGTGTAGGGAAACTTCAAGATTCCTTATATTTAACCCAAACAGCTCTTCTGAGAGCTACCAGGAGGACAGAGGAGTACTGTGTAGAGGACTGTAGGCAGGCAGGCAGGCAGGGAGGAGCAGCCTTACAGTGCACACAGGACCGACCTCATAGCTTAGCTTACTCACTCAACTTTCCTAATAGCTGAAGTCAGAGGCTTAGGGTACTTTCACACTAGCGTTTATTTGAAATCGCGGCAGATGCGGTGAAAAAAACGCATCTGCCACGATTACCGCATACCGGCTGCACTTGCGGCACGGTTGCGGCAAGTGCGGTTTTGGCACTTGCGGCAGGTGCGGCCGCAAAAAAAACGCGTCTGACCGCATTTTTTTCACGGCCGCACCTGCCACAAGTGCCAAAACCGCACTTGCCACACCAGACGCAAGCCCGCCTATACATTGTATGGGGCTTGCCGCAACTGTGCCGCAACCATGCTGCAAGTGCAGCCGGTATGCGGTAATCGTGGCAGATGCGGTTTTTACACCGCATCTGCAGCGATTTCAAATAAACGCTAGTGTGAAAGTACCCTTAGCTGAGGTACTATTTCTTATTTTTTTGCACCTGATAGATTTTGGGTCATAATAACCCCTTCAGCTTTATTTTCTCTGTGGCAGACCAGTGCGTTGCTGCTCTCCTACCTGCAAATAAGACAAACACATGCGAGTTTGGCCTCGGACATGGCAGCAAAAAACTGTTGCGAGTGGGGTTTCCAAAACGGCAATGCAAGCGCTTTCCGAGACACATCTGCGATTTGTAAATCGCACATTACTCGCTATTACTCGCTTCCCCATTCATTAACATTGGACTCGCTAGACTCGCAACGAGTAGCTCGGACTCGCTAGAGTCAAGCGATTCCGAGTAATTTAGAACCCATCACTAATCAGGACCCTATTTTGTCGACCATCTTAAACAAAGGCATCAGATGTGTACCCAAAAAGTGTCTGACCATAGGGAATATTGTTTCACCTTCGCTTTTCAAACCGCATAAAACCAAACCAACTTGGCCTAGCACCACAGGTAACTACACCTGTAATGGCGTAAGATGCGGTCTGTGCACTTACATGCGAGTCACCAAGGAGTTTTGTGACCGCCTTTCAGGACGGAAATTTGCTATTCAATCGTATATTAATTGCAATTCAACAGATGTAGTGTACTTGGTGTCTTGCAATCTATGTAAGGCGGCCGTCACACGGTTCAATTTAATGCACGATATCGCTTAAGCGATCTGCTTTTTGATCGCTTAAGCGATATCGTTTGTGCATCGCTGCGTGCGATCAAGCGATTTTACAATGTAAAATCGCTTGATCGTTACATCGCAGATATGGGAGCCGGAGCTCATATCAAGCGATAAACGCTTGATCAATCTGCCGCATCGTTGTGTGTGACACCACGATGAACGATCTCCCAGCGGCAGAGCCTATGCTGGGAGATGGTATCTATGGTAAACATCGGATTACTAAGCGCCGCGCGTCGCCTAGTAACCCGATGTGTACCATAGTTACCAGCGATTTCGCTGCTCCACATCTCTGATGAGTCTGTCTGTGTGACATCTCACCAGCGATGTGAGCGATATTGTTAGCGATCGCGCGTGCACGTGATCGCTTACAATATCGCTCACGATATAGATACGTGTGACGGCCGCCTAACAAAGATTATGTAGGATGCACGACCCGCACTCTAAAGAAACGTATTGGCGAACATCTGTCTGCGACAAACCCTTCTAATAGGGCTAGCCGAAGGCAAATGTCAAATCTATCACGCCATTTTTTGGAAGCACACGGGGGAGATACAAGTGCCATGACAGTGATAGGCATTGATCGAGTAAAGGGGGGAGAGAGAGGAGGAGACAATAGGAGACGGGTGTTTGAACGAGAAGCCCACTGGACACTTAAATTACACAGTAGGTCACCAGAGGGATTGAATCTACGCTCAGATCTATATTATTTTTATTAATGTATTTGTGGTGCTATGATAGATTCTATCTTTGTGTCGTAAAATCCTTCCTCTCTTTTCCCCACCCCTCTTCCTAAGTTCCTCCCTTCCCTCTTCCTTTCCCCCCCTCCCCTTTCCCCCCCCCCTCCCTTCCTTTTTCCCCCCCAGTCCCCCATCCCCCCTGTCACCATTAACATCCTGCGACGCTGTCTCTTCCACTTGCTGTGCCGCTCATTAGATACATGAAAATTTATTTTCCAACAGCTTGACAGTGGACTGCTAGTGTGAGGGACAGCGGCGCTACGGAGAGATAAGTATTCGATGATACGTTCTCAGGTAACGCACAGTTAGTGCACACGAGCTGTACTTGTGGAGCTGCGATAGATTTTATCTTTATGTATTGTAAAATCCTTCCTTTCCTTCCCCCCATTAAGGCCCCCCCCCGCCACCCACCCCTCTATCCCTGCCTATTGCTACTAACATCTTGCGACGCTGACTGTTCCTCTCGTTGTGCCGCTCATTGGGGTCATGAAAATTTATTTTCCAATAGCTTAACAGCGGATCACAAATGAGAGGGACAACGACGCTAAGGAGGGATAAGTATCCCCGCTTGGTGCCACTAACATCTTGCGACGCTGACTGATCCTCTCCCTATGCCGCTCATTAGGGTCATGAAAATTTATTTTCCAATAGCTTAACAGCGGATCACAAACGAGAGGGATAGCGACGCTACGGAGAGATGAGTATTCGGTGATAGGCTCCACAGATAGCGCACAGACAGTACACACGTGTTGCACGATATGTGACTCATGGATATATATCTGTGATGTATGGCCTGTGGCTAATTACACAAATCCGTTACCAATAAGTGATGTTTTCCTGACCAGATTATTTTTCCTGATCATGTGGTAACGTAGTGAGTTTGATGCCAGGTTATATTGCGGTTTACCCACTCAGACCTGTGATTACCCCGTTGAAATCAAGAGATCTATAAGAGTTATTAGTATTGCATATGTTATTTAGTGAAGTGTCCTTACATTTTTATACCACCAGATGGAGCCCTAGTCTTCGGCTCGTATTAATTGTTTTTTACCTTGCACATGTGATTAAGGATTGTTTTATTGTATTTAAAGTCTGGAGGGTTTAGTTTCTGTGAGCTGTTGACAAAGGATGGTATCCGAATCGCGTCCAGCGTAAGGGACCATGTACCCTGTGACACTTGTCAATGATTTTAACCTGCACTAATAAAGAAATAAATTAAATGAAGACTGAAGTCCTGTGCTGGAGTTTCCCCATACTAATCTAATCAGTGGATTGCAGACGCCTCACTCCTCAGCACAAATCGGCCTCCAAGGTAAATACCAGTAGTAGCACCTACCCCTTTCCCCTTTTCCCTGTATTATCTTGAACTATATGTCCCTCAGTGATGGCACACAACCCCATGTGCTGGATATGACCTACAGTGATGGCACATGCCCCCCATGCTGCTGCCCATAATAAAATAACAACCACGTTGCTTACCCCTTCCAGCGGTGTCCTTCGTGTCTCCCTCCTTGTCGCTGCACCCGCACTTACTGATTCTTCTCGGGGAGCCGGTCATGTGATCGGGCGCACAGAGATGATGTCTCTCTGCTGTGCTGATCACATGACCGGCTTTACAGAGAGGAACCAGGAAGTGCGGGCGCAGCCACAAGGAGGGATATACAGAGGACACAGCTGGAAAGGTAAGTAACATGGTTGTTATTTTATTATGGCAGCAGCATAGGGGGCCATATCCAGCATGGGGGGCATGTACATCACAGGGGGAGGCACGCACCCCCAGTCCATCACCGTGGTGCGTTTTCAGCACCGCAGTGATGGACAGCGGGTGCAGTGCATATTAAAGGAGCATGTGACCTCAGCTGCATCCTGCAGCCCGCAGTCAGCCCGTCCCAGCCCCCGGACACGCTCCAGAGCTGCCCCCACCCTCCCCTGCAGTATATAATCTAGATTATAAAACGCACCCCCACTTTCCCCCAAAGTTTGGGGGAACAAAAGTGCATTTTATAATCCAAAAAATACGGTATTTAGTCACTGGATTGGTAATGTGGGGGTATTATCACTCAACACTACCAATTTAGGGGTTGATGACAGATTACAATTCTCATGTGTCATTAACCCCTTCTATTACCCAAACTGCCACCGCAGTAGGAAGAGCTGGGTTGAAGCACCAGAATTGGCACCTCTTATGGAGGGGCCAGTTCTGGTACGGCTGTGGCCTTCTATTTTTAGAGTGGTGAAGGTCAATGAAAGAAGGCCCTTCCCACCTAGAGAATACCAAACCCTTATGGGAGATGCCTGGGCAAGGTTTTAATTTTTTGAAACATTGCCAGTGTTCAGGTCGCCTATCTGTAGTGCTTTTCACTAGTAGATGTATGTTGCGTACTTTGCTCTTCAATATACTTATATTTCTCTCCACAGAATCCTCTACTGGTAGTCTCCATTATCCATAGATCTCTCAGGATATTCAGATTCTGCTTCGGGCTGTACACAGGATCACACTGGATTTTTTAATTCCTCTACCGGCTAGATAAGCCTATCTTGGATTGTACAAAATTATCAGGATTCTTCTACAGACAGAGCCAGCATACCTTAGTCTCCCCAACTTTATTATATATACTGTGACAGTCTGTACTAGTCTCCACTCTGGTCCTGGATTCATGTCATTTAGACCCCCTTGAGCAGTGCTGGGATAATCTCTGTATACAAGGTTCCCTTAATGACTCAGTGACAAAGGGCGCAACTCAGAAACGATGTCAAGATTGCATCTCTGCTATCGTGGACTTTCATATATTTTAATATTTTGCACAAATAAAGTGAGAATTATTTTTTATTGGAGACTTCACCCACTTTTTCTTCACGTATACTGTCTTAGAGTCATGACATTGTGGGTCTGAGCTCAGAAGATATGAGCAGGAGGATGGATCAAATGCATTGTGAGGCATATATGCACTTTTTTTTATAAAGAATTATACCTCAGCAGTATCGTGAGACAGCACGTGTGAGATGCGGTGATGTCAGAGAGTGCAATGCAGTTCAATTTTGCAGGATAGCCCCTGTGTGATCCCTTGAGTCTGAACTGAGTACATTTATGATGGCACCACTTGTCACACTCTCACCAGTGCCTGCATGCCTGCTTTTAGAGCATATGGGGGATGGTTTCTGTGAACGTGACTTCCCCCATATGTTTGTAAAAGGGTCCAGGGAAAGATGCAGATGTAGTGGAAGGGCTAAATAATTCCTCTTTCCCATGGCTACCTCCACAGAGACTTCTAAGGCAGGGGTGGCCAACTACAGTCCTCCAGAGCTGCAAACAGTGCATGTTTTCAGGATTTCCTTAGCATTGCACATATTGTTGTTTAATCACTTGCACAGGTTGTGAATCCAACACCTTGTTCAATGCTAAAAAAATCCTGAAAACATGCACTGTTTGCAGTCCTTGAGGACAGGAGTGGCACAACCATGTTCTACAGGAATGTGTGTAGTGTCTTGCATTTCCATACCTCACACCTTCAGGCCAGAGGCAAGGGGCTTAATCTCCAGCATTCATACAAACTACCAAAACTACTATTACTTTGCAGAAACAGTCCAGCAAACAAGGAGTGAAATATAAAATCTTTACTGTATCAAATTTAAACAATGTACATGTTAGTACATAATGTGTTTTTTACATTTATGTTACACAAACACTAGGCACAAAATAGGCACATAGCACAGAATATAATAAGTCTAAAAGACACTTATGGACTGTGTATATTTATGTATGTGTAAGTCCCACAAGAATCAGCAGACTTCTTTAAAATGAGGAACAGGCCATTAAGATAATAGGGCACAGTCCATTAAGGGTACAGTCCGGAAAAGGCCCACATTTCCTGAGTGATGAGATATGAAAAATGTTACGGGTTTCCAACATTGGGGGAAATTTGAGCTGGTATAACAGTGTTGCAAATGGCTGAAATCCTAAATGGACTAATAACTCCAGAAGTAGGACCCCAGCAGCACGTCTCCACCTGACATGCTTAGACAACACCCACACATACTTGTTCACTCTCAGGTCTTGACCTTCATGTTTATTTCCATATCTGCGGTCACAGTCAGAGGGCAAACATCCAGGATGGCAAACAGCAGAAATGTCCTCCCAGGGCCCAGGGCTCCCTCCCCTGGAGTGCACAGTAGAAATCACTGTCCTTTCCCGGTCACTCCTCCTGGAATGATGCCTAGACCTACCACTAATCTGAGGTGTAGTCTGGACTCCACCCCTTTTTCCAGGCACAATCCCAATCACTTCTGGTAGTGTGTTAGGAGTTGGTGCAACCAGTATGGTAGAAATAGAAGTAGCTAGGCAATTACTCACACAGAAAGCCCCACACCTTACAATTTTTCAGTCAATCACCGGGTTGTGTTTCTCCAGCCAGGGAAGGCCCAATACAATGGGAGTGGGCAGGTTCTCCAAGCGTGGCTGGACGGGACCTCATAGTGGAGAGTTTCTATGCACAAGTTCACATTATGCACCACACTTGGGAGAGGACCTTCTGGCTCAGTGGAACTGAGTCGTTCGAGGTGATGTGAATGGGTCTCACTAAAGCACTAATGGAGAGACCATGAGCCTGAGCAAAGCAAGAATCTATCAAATTGACCCCGCTCCGCTATCGACCAGTACGGATACAGACTCTGTTTTACCATCCACCACCACTTTGGCAGACAGTGTGAACAGAGACTTAGCGAGGACGGAAATATAAATCCTCTGGTAATTTCTTTCCGAATGACCCAAGGTAGGCTGCTTCTGAGACTAAGTGGTTGTCTTGGAGTTGAATAGACAAACCTTAATAAAATGGTCAGATTTCCACAAAAAAAACCATGATCTGCCCACTTAAGGAAACAGTGGCCACAGGGGTTAAACACGAGAACCTACTACCCCCAACTGCATGGGGTCATTGTGTATAGTCTCCTCAGCAGGGATAGGAACAGGAGACAAAGTAGGTCTCGGTCTCTCCTTCAAGTATCAGTCAACCCGTATGGCTAGGGACATGACAGCCTCCAATGACTCAGGTGCAGCATACTGAACCAGGGTGTAGTCTAGCTAACAAACCCAAGCAGAACTGCCCCTGAGGGCTGGATCGTTCCACTCATGTCAGTTGCCCTTCTCTGAAACTCTGAGCAATACACCTCCACTGCCCTTGTTCCCAGCTTGAGTTTACGGAGATTAGACTCAGCAAAGGTCACCCTATCAGGTTCACCATACGCATGAGTCAGACCAGCAAAAAACCCATCCACCAACTGCAACGATGGTGAGTCGGCCGGGAGGGAGAAGGCCCGGGTCTGGGGGTCCCTTTAAGAAGGGAGACTATTATCCCCACCGCTGTTCCTCACTAGCAGATAAACGGGTCCGGAGCTTGAAATAAAGCTTACAGGCTTCACAGAAAACAAACAATTTGTCTCTTCCCCAGAAAACTTATCTGGAAGAGAGACTTTGGGTTCTAGCACAGCCTGAGCATGACACCAGGTACCCCACAAATTGCTGCCGTTGTTGCACTACTTGAGTTCGCAGATCAGTTACCTTTTCAGAGATGGTTTGCATCAGGCGAGAAAAAGCATCAGCTGAGGCAGTCTGAGACATAGTGACTCAAGGAGAATGGTATGGGTACTGATAATGTCATGGTGTGGTGGAAATGCTGGTGAGGGAATGGTAGTTACAGGCAGGGAGACCAGAGAACACTAGTTTGACCGTAGCCTGGGAACCCTGAATAGCCCTGACCCCCAAGGTATCTCTGATGGTGTGAAGGTTTGGGTCTCCAGCCCAAGCCCTAACTTTTCCACCACCCCTGCTCTATCCCCCCTCACCTCCCTCCACTGAACCAGTGTACAGCAACTTCAAAGGTAAATGTCTTCAACAGCACAAACAGTTCTGCACAGCACGGCTTCCAGGTATAGAGTGAAACTCTATCAGCAGCACCGCCTGGTGGAAGAAGAGGCTATTTAAAGGCTAAAGGTACCATAACACGTGGCAATATTGCTTGCAATTTCACTGGCAATTTGCTGGTTGCAGTGAAAATATGGACACATTGTTCTATTTTGTTGCCGTGTACAAATGTAACAATGTGTCCATGAATTTCACTACAACCAGCAAATTGCCAGTGAGATTGCAAGCAATATTGCCGCGTTGTGACGGTACCTTAAGAGGTGGAGACTCACACATTAGCTTCACATCCACCAGGAATGAACGCAGCACATAGGAATAGAATTGCCATTAACTCATGCAGTACTAGAAGGAATTTCACACAGTTTAAGTTACAGTGGCATTAAGAAAAGACTGAAGATAATCAGCGCATCAGCGCGTGAAAGAGCCACAGTGAGAGCAGCATGGAGCCAGGAAGCACTGACAGCACAGGACAGGTGAGTATTTTAATGTACAGATGTCTGCCTGTAATAGATGTCTGCCTGTAACAAGAAAGAACACCCACATGTGAAATTGCTTTGTATGCTACCCCTGTACCCTGACATCACTGTGCATTATCCCTGTACTGTGACATCACTGTGTTTATTATGTCTATACTGTGACATTGCTGTGTGTATTATCTCTGTGCTGTGACATCACTGTGTGTATTATCCCTGTACTGTGATATCACTGTGTGTATTATCCCTGAACTGTGACATCGCTTTGTTTATTACTCCTGCACTGTGACATTGCTGTGTGTATTATCCTGTACTGTGACATCGCTGTGTGTATTAACCCTGTACTGTGACAATCTTGTGTATTATCCCTGTACTGTGACATCGCTGTGTGTATTATCCACTGTGTAACTGAGTGACATCACTGTGTGTATTATCTGTACTGTGACATCCTGTGTGTATTATCCATGAACTGTGTTGATGTACTGTGTGTATTATCCCTGTAATGTGACATCTCTTTGTGTATTATCCCGTACTGTGACATCTCTTTGTGTATTATCCCTGTACTGTGACATCACTGTGTGTATTATCTATGTACTGTGACATTGCTGTGTGTATTATCCCTGTACTGGGATGTCACTGTGTGTATTATCCCTGTAATGTGACATCTCTTTGTGTATTATCCCCGTACTGTGACATCTCTTTGTGTATTATCCCTGTACTGTGATGTCACTGTGTGAATTATCCCTGTATTGTGACATCACTGTGTGTATTATCCCTGTACTGTGACATCACTGTGTGTATTATCCTGTACTGTGACATCTCTTTGTGTATTATCCCCGTACTGTGACATCACTGTGTGTATTATCTATGTACTGTGACATTGCTGTGTGTATTATCCCTGTACTGGGATGTCACTGTGTGTATTATCCCTGTAATGTGACATCTCTTTGTGTATTATCCCCATACTGTGACATCTCTTTGTGTATTATCCCTGTACTGTGATGTCACTGTGTAAATTATCCCTGAACTGTGACATCTCTTTGTGCATTATCCCTGTACTGTGAATCGCTGTGTGTATTATCCCTGTACTGTGACATCTCTTTGTGTATTATCCCTGTACTGTGACATCACTGTGTGTATTATCCCTGTACTGTGACATCACTGTGTGTATTATCCCTGTACTGTGACATCGCTGTGTGTATTATCCCTGTATTGTGATGTCACTGTGTTATTAGCCCTGTAATGTGACATCTCTTTGTGTATTATCCCTGTACTGTGAATCGCGTGTGTGTTATCCCTGTACTGTGACATCGCTGTCTGTATTAACCCTGTAACTGTGACAATTTTGTGTATTATCCCTGTACTGTGACATCACTGTGTGCATTATCCCTGTACTGTGACATCACTGTGTGTATTATCCCTGTACTGTGACATCCTGTGTGTATTATCCCTGTACTGTGATGTCACTGTGTTATTAGCCCTGTAATGTGACATCGCTGTGTGTATTATCCCTGTACTGTGACATCACTGTGTGTATTATCTGTGTACTGTGACATCGCTGTGTGTATTATCCCTGTACTGTGACATCACTGTGTGTATTATCCTGTAATGTGACATCTCTTGTGTATTTCCCCGTACTGTGACATCGCTGTGTGTATTATCCCTGTACTGTGACATCTCTTTTGTATTATCCCTGTACTCTGACATCGCTGTGTGTATTATCCATGTACTGTGATGTCACTGTGTGTATTAACCCTGTACTGTGAATCGCTGTGTATTATCCCTGTAATGTGACATCTCTTTGTGTATTATCCCTGTACTGTGACATCGCTGTGTGTATTATCCCTGTACTGTGACATCGCTGTGTGTATTAACCCTGTACTGTGACAATTTTGTGTATTATACCTGTACTGTGACATCGCTGTGTGTATTATCCCTGTACTGTGACATCACTGTGTGTATTATCTGTGTACTGTGACATCACTGTGTGTATTATCCCTGTACTGTGGATATCACTGTGTGTATTATCCCTGTAATGTGACATCTCTTGTGTATTATCCCGTACTGTGACATCTCTTTGTGTATTATCCCTGTACTGTGATTCACTGTGTGAATTATAACTGTATTGTGACATCTCTTGTGTATTATCCCTGAACTGTGACATCTCTTTGTGTATAATCCCCTGTACTGTGAAATTGCTGTGTGTATTATCCCTGTAATGTGACATCTCTTTTTGTATTATCCCTGTACTCTGACATCGCTGTGTGTATTATCCATGTACTGTGATGTCACTGTGTGTATTAACCCTGTACTGTGAAATCGCTGTGTATTATCCCTGTAATGTGACATCTCTTTGTGTATTATCCCTGTACTGTGAAATCGCTGTGTGTATTATTGCTGTACTGTGACATCACTGTATATTTTCCCTGTACTGTGACATCGCTGTGTGTATTATCGTGTACTGCGACATCACTGTGTATTTTCCCTGTGCTGTGACATCACTGTGTGTATTATCCATGTACTGTGACATCGCTGTGTGTATTATTGCTGTACTGTGACATCACTGTATATTTTCCCTGTACTGTGACATCGCTGTGTGTATTATCGGTGTACTGCGACATCACTGTGTATTTTCCCTGTGCTGTGACATCACTGTGTGTATTATCCATGTACTGTGACATCACTGTGTGTATTATCGCTGTACTGTGTGCAGGATTACTATAGTATGTAAGACCATAAAGGGAGTCAGAAGCATAACCATTATATGAGGGAGATGGTGGACATTTATATTGTCTGTGGGGAGGGGTATGAAGGAGGACATAGCTACTTTAGGGAAAGTTCACACATTGCAGATTTTTGGCGATTTGCAGTGTGAACCCACTGGTCTTGGGACTGTGGGTTTAGTTCAGTAACAGGATGGTACTTATATTCGTTCTCTATGTGGTGATAATATATGGTAATGTTGTGACGGTATTGTTTTGCAATTTATAGTAGTTTCATTGGTCTTGGTATTGTACAGTAACTCTATATAGTATGTGTTATTTAGGATTTGTATGACTTTTTAGAAGCATTACTATAAAAAATGTAGAGATATTCATAGATTTGTACTAATTAATTTTGTGTAGGCAGTAAATGTATCACTAATTACTGTGAGGCACGTAGGTCGGATGATTTTTCGTACTGTTCACAATGGAGAACTTTAGTAAAGCTAGGGTCACATCCACGTTTTTTTTTTAACAATCTTATCCGGTTTTGAGCTTTCAAAAAGCTCAAAATCGGATCAAGAAACGCTCCCCATAGGAGCCAATGCTAAACACCGGATTGCTTCACAAGCAATCCGGTGTCCGTCTCCGGCTCTGCAGCCTGCGTGAAAAATTATGCATGCTGCAGTTTTCGGAGCGGTTTTAGCATCCGCAATGTGGGAACCGGATTGCTCAGGATGTGTAATCCTGAGCAATCCGGTTCCTGTATATACTTTGCTTATCTTTAAAAGTTAAAAATTAATAAATAAATGTTTGTTTAATGTCTCTAAGGGGTGCCAACTTCCCCTAGAGACCTTACACCCACTCAGGTAGGCTTATCCAGCTATAATCTGTTCTGTCCAAAAGCGCCGGGCTCCTCAGAGCGGTGTGCATGACTCCACAAACTGCCCCCCCGTATCTTTATACCTGTCCCTGCACCCCCTCTTATGATTTATAGCCATCCCTTTTGCAGATGCAAACGATTGTGTAAAGTATAGAATACAGGTTATAATCACCTCGTTCTGTGTGAGTTCTCTGTGTCTGTAAAAATGTCCAAAGGCGGGCTGTCTGCTGCTCCATCCGCCCGCTTATTAATTATGCACGCCCCCTCTCGGCTTGCTGCAGTGCTGAGAACCTGTCCGCGTCATGAAAGGGGCGGGGCTACCGATATGACATAATTTTAGCCCCATCCCTTTCATGACGTGGCCAGGCTCTCAGCACTGAAGCAGTTCGAGAGGGGCGTGCATAATTACAAAGCGGGCGGATGGAGCAGCAGACAGCCCCGCCTTTGGACATTTTTACAGACACAGAGAACTCACACAGGAGGACGTGATTATAACCTGTATTATATACTTTACACAATCATTTGGATCTGCAAAAGGGATGGCTATAAAGGATAAGAGGGGTGCAGGGACAGGTATAAAGATACTGGAGGGGCAGTTTGTGGGGTCATGTGCGCCGCTCTGAGGAGCTCGGCGCTTTTGTACATAATAGATTATAGCAGGATAAGCCCACCTGAGTGGGTGTAAGGTCTCTAGGGGACTCGTCACCCCCTAGAGACATTAAACAAACATTTATTTATTAAATAAATACTTTTAATATACACAGAACAGTTTGCTCATCCCTGTGGCAGCAGGGATGAGCAAACTATCCGGTAACCAGATTGCTCAGGATTACACATCCTGAGCATTCCGGTTACCGGATTGCGGCTTCAGCAATCCAGTTCCCGGATTGCTGATGGTATGAAGACAATTGTGTTCACCGCATTCGGATGAGGTGAACGCAATTCATGTTTTAAGTGTGACCCTAGCCTATGTTGGTCCCAGCTAATCCGCTGTTTTCTGGCACTGCAGTGCTCCATGAGCGTCAGCCATTGTTACTTTGCCACTGGTTTGCACTTTTCTAAGAGGTTCTTGAAGGTTTGACTGTGTTGTATTATTCACATGAAAGGTACAACGTTGTAAAATCTGCAGGAACCATTTCTTAGTTGCCAATAGATGGATCCCCACAAATGTGATAATAACCTGTCCTAAGGATAAGCCAGCAAATTGTAAATGGGGGTTTACCAAATAAAATGTATGGCATGATTTGTAAGTATGGAATGTATGACACTGGTGTTGGAGACTTCTGTGTGTGACACACAGAGGGCATTGTGAATAGGGCACAGCAGGTACTATATTAAGGACCTCTCTGCATTTTTCTTATAGTGTGATGCTCTGTATTAATAGTGGGAATACTATTAACCCCTTCATGATCGATTACGTATAGGTACGGTATGTAATTTGTCACTTCCCTCCATTTGATGAGAGCTCATGAGCTGCCATAATACATGGAAGATGATGGGGGAGCACTATAATACATGGAGGAATATGGGGGAGCACTATAACAATTGAAGGGCTATGGGGTGCACTATAATAATTATAGGGCTAAGGGGACTGCATTATAATGGAGGACAATGGAGAGTGCAATCTAATATATAAAGTTGAGTGTATGTATGTATGTATGTGACACAAGCCCCACACACTCCACATAGCAATGCCCACTCCTGGTAACCAGGCCTACTCCATTTAGACAGGCCCAGACCACATGGCCATGCCCACTCCACATAGCTCCACTTCTCCCATTAGTCCCACACTTTTATTATGATGCCATAATAGAATGTAGAATGTTAGCTTATAAAATTCCATGTCATTAGATCATAGTTGTCCTACAGACACTAATGCCCATATGAAAATGAATGTGACTGGATGATGACTGGATAATAGTCATCACACGCTAAGAGAAAAGCTGAGCAATAGTTACAGTAAATGGAAGAAAGGGAGGCAAGACTTACAGAAATGAGAACAAGAGCTGCTTCCTCAAGGGACACTGAAATGGCTATGCCCTCAAGACTATAGTGAGGGGTGAAGATATGAAGGGGCAGGGATATGTGTAGGGGTGGTGCTGGACTACCGGGAGGTGTGTGGCAATGAAGGGTGGGGCTACTGTGAGGGGGCAGGGCTATGATACATGCACACATACATACATTACCATGTATGGACGATATTACCATGTATGGGCGATATTACCATATATTAGCATTACGACCATATATGGGCATTATGCCCAGGTAATGCCGGGCTCTACTGGTAGTACAAGATATGGATGACTTGGGGAGTGCATTATAATAATTGGAGGACTATAGGGGTGCATTATACACAGAGGACTATGGAGGGTGCATTATAATATATGGAGGACTATGTTGGACCAATATACTATTTGGAGGGCTAGACGTGGTCCATTTTAATATTTGGGGGCTATGAGGGAGCCTTTATGCAAGTACAGTGTGAGAGGTTATGTGGGTCCATCATACTATGCAGAGGGCTATGTGGGGAGCATTATAGTATTTGGAGGGATAGTAGGGACAATTATACTGTATATAGGCCCATTATACTGAATGGAGGGCTGAGTGGGATCCATCATACTGTGTGGAGGGCTGTGTGGGGACCTTTATACTATTTAGAGGGATAGTAGAGACCATTATACTGTATGTAGGCCTATTATACTGCATGAAGGGCTGTGTGGGGGTCACAGCTGGGATCATACTGTGTTGCGGGCACAATCCTTTGCCAGGGTAATTGAAGGGGGTTCAGTAGGGTTGTCATAATGTCGGGATCACACAGTGTTTGTGGGGCACTTTTGTTGGCAACGCACGTTATGGCGGCAATGAAAGTGGAATCTAGCAGTTTCAAAAGGAGGAAAATTACTTTGTTGAAAGGGCTGCAAAGTTGTGAGATATGTTCTTATGGCCAAAGGCCAAGTCTAATCAAGACTACTTCCACTCCCCTTCTTTTAACCACAAATGAACTTGCTCTACACAAGTAAAACATTAAGAGAAGGGAGGCACTCCTGTGTGTACCCCGATATCTTTAAGATGAGAGGGTGAGGATATAGAAGGTTACTAACCTTGTGTGGTTGAGCACTCCTGCACAATCATGAATTGAACCTCCAGCATGTACCACACACCGCGCGAGTCTCTGGTGTACCAGCTGACCGGATCACATTGGGCATCATGTCACCACAGGTCCTTGAAAACTTTTAGCAAGTTCATATCTGCAGCAGCCACTACTTACCCAGGAGGGAACCAAGGATACAAGATGCAAAAATAGAGCATTTTTCTCGGGGCACAAGATGACGGCAATCCAGGGTAGTTATTATTCTGTAATCTTTATTAATCAAGTGACTTAACAACAAGTTTCGTCGAATAACGCCTTCATTAGGCGATCGCCACCACCTGATGATGAAGGCGTTATTCGCTGAAACATGTTGTGGCAAATAGTCCTTCATAAGGTATAAAGGCTCCCTTGTAGCCCTCCAAGTATTATCATGCTGCCAGAGAGCCCTCCAAATATTATAATGGCTTCCATGTAGTATAACTGGCTCCATATAATATAATGCATCCCCCATTGTATTCCACGTAGTATATTGCACCCCCAAATTCCTTCATAATATTATGCATCCCCATAGTCCTCCATATAATATAATGCACCCCCATAGTCCTCCAAATAGCATATTGCACCCTGACAGACCTCCATACAAAATAATGCACCAAACAGTCCTCCATATAGAATAGTGCACCCCATAGTCCTCCATATAGTATAATGCACCCCACAGTCCTCCATATAGAATAATGCACCCCCACAGTCCTTCATATAGTATAATGCACACCACAGACCTCCATATAGAATAATGCACCCCACAGTCCTCCATATAGAATAACGCACCCCACAGCCCTCCAAATAGAATGCACCCCCACAGTCCTCCATATAGAATAATGCACCCCACAGTCCTCCATATAGAATAATGCACCCCACAGTCATTCATATAGAATAATGCACCCCCACAGTCCTCATTATAGAAAAATGCACCCCACAGTCCTCCATATAGTATAATGCACCCCCATAGTACTCCATATAGTATAATGCACCCCCATAGTCCTCCATATAGTATAATGTACCCCCATAGTCCTCCATATAGTATAATGGGCCCCCATTGTCCTCCTATATTATATTGCACATTACATAGTTTCCCATCAGTGCACTCACTGATTTAAAAAAAAAAAAAAAGTATATATTCACCTCTCTTCTCACTGCTCCGGTCTCCTCAGCATCTGCTCTGCTGCACTGCACATCTCAGTACAGCGGCGCTCAGTGATGACATTTTCATGCCACGCCATGCTGAGCTGCAGAAGATGGTCAACGGAGGCAAGAACTTGGGAGAAGAATGCTGCTGGCGGAGGTGGCTGGGACTATAGAAGTGGGAACGACATCCGCAGGGGGCCACCACTGGTACACACATCCCGTACGCACATGGCTCTGCATGCCCCGTACATACATGGCTCCACTCCGTTCACCTAGTACACACTCAGCTCCACTCCGTACACCTCGTACACACGCGGCTCCGCTCCGTACACCTCGTACTCACGCGGCTCCGCTCCGTACACCTCGCACACACGCGGCTCGGGTCCGTTGTACACACGTGGCTCCGCTCCGTACACCTTGTACACATGCTGCTCCGCTCCATACACCTCGTATACACGCGGCTCCGCTCCGTACACCTCATACACACATGCTCCACTCCGTACACCTTGTACTCACGCGGCTCCGCTGCGTACACCTCGCACACACGCAGCTCCGCACTGTTGTACACACGTGGCTTTGCTCCGTACACCTTGTGCACATGCTGCTCCACTCCATACACCTCGTACACACGCGGCTCCGCTCCGTACACCTCATACACACACGCTCCACTCTGTACACCTCGTACACACACGGCTCCGCTCCGTACACCTCGTACACACTGAACTCCGCTCCGTACACCTCGTACACGCGCAGCTCCACTCCGTACACCTCGTACACATGTGGCTCCGCAACATACACCTCATACACACTGGGCTTTCTCACAACTTTGCCACAAGTTGGTGACCTGAGGGCCTGGAGGCCTCCGCAATTACAGCCATAGACGGGCTGCGAACTGTGTTTTACGTGTATATAGTTAAAGCAACGTTTAAAGACCCGTGCCTCCTTAAGTGGAAGAAAAATATGCTTAATGTTATTTTGTTAATAAAAATAAAATGTTTTTCAAGGGGATCCATGCCGGACGGCGTAGGGTCACGCCAGTTTAACTCCGGGGAATGTAGCGCCCCTGCGACCAGAGTGGCCACATAGGGAACTGCAGCAGGTAGATAGGAGACAGTTTGTGCACCAAACACCCTCACAGCACAGACACCCACAGGAGCACAGCACCCAACCCGGAGCCCTGGACTCTAGGCGGGCAAGGGGCGGTGGGGTTTAGAGGAAAGTGGCTGGGAAGGTAGGTCAGGTGGTAGACCAGAACAAAAGGAGGAACACTGGGAGGAGTTACCCAGTAGGCCAGAGTTAGCCTAGCAGCCAAGACAAGTAGACTGAGTAGGCTGAGCTGAAAAGAGAAGAACAACAGAAAGAGACACTCCCCGGTGGGATAGGGCTCCCTGGAGACGCAGAATCTAAAGAGACACAGATCTATGGAGAGAAAGCTCGTCCATAGCCTGTAGCCCACGGAGAATTGAGGAAAGAGACCGGACTGATACCACTGGGTCCGAGGAGTACGGCAGTGTTGACTGGCTGCAGGAGGGAAAGGTTTTACTGGAAGTATCTGGTTAGCCACATGGGTGGGAAAGAGCCGGTGATCCCTTGAAAGACAGGGACACCCAAGCTAGGCTGAAACCAGAGTGTCGGCTCTGAGGGGGACTTTTGCTACACTCCGGCTCCCCAGACAAACTGGTGGGGAACACTGATTCCAAGTGAGTGTTCCTACTACACGGGTTGGAGACTCAGCAACACTTTAGAGGACCCAGACTTCCTGCCCATACACTCAGGGAGAAGTCACATTAAGCAACCAAGTTGCCGTCATACAACCCACAGAGAAGGGCTGAGAATACAAGCCGTAAAGGTTGCAAAAAGAGTGAGGGGTCTCAGGAAGGTAGCCTGGCTACAGTGGGTTCAAAGTGTCTGCAGTTATCTGTGTAAAGTCACGGTGTTAAGAACTGAACTGTTGGAACTGTTAAACTGAAGGACGTGCAAGTAAACCCGGTGAACCCTGCTTCAGTCTCCCCGTGTCTGATTCCAGGTATACAGAACTGTATTGCACCTTTTACCCTGTCAGGAGCAACCCGACCTGCGGCAGGCTCATCTACCTTGCTGCAGCATCCATCCATCCTCCTGACAGAAGAACACTGCAGCGGTGGTCCCCTTACTGACCACAACCCGTGGGTGGTGTCACAACATCAATCCCCTGTAAATATCCCCTTTTACTTGTGAGAACGCGGGACACGGTTCGGACCAAGACCGCCGTGATATCCCCAGCAGTTCCCCGGTCCGATACCGAGTACCCAGTCCCAGTGGGCTCCACAACAGGACCTCTCAGCACAGGGCTCTGTGTAGAAGAATGTCGGCTTACACTGTCTGTGGGGGGAGTGGGGCGCACCATGCAGCTGGCAGGGAGAGCCCAGCTGCGCCCCTCTGCTTGCTGTACCCCCCCAGATATGCCACTGACCTGGTTGCATCAGCATGGGGCTGTGCTGTCACCAGGCACCCCTGCAGATGCCGCCCCCTGTGTACCAGCAGGGGTCGCCGCCCGAGGCAGACACTTCATGTCGCCTCATGGATGCTGTGGGCCTGAGTGGGCCCTCCCCATAGGCAGGGGCTCAGGAATCAATGACCCACATACCAACACAATCAAGCTGTGAAACACAACTGATCCCAGCCACACTAACCCCAGAGGACAAGCGAAACCTGTGCTCTCCAGTATTCACAGCAGGAACCTTTCCCCCAACACCAGCATCACCTGCAGTGTGAACATGGCGATGTCTGGTGACAGGGGTAGAAGCCGCAGAGGGAAATCCCGGCAGCAGTGTAATGCCTTTATCATTATCACCTCCTATAGGGTGAACATGGTGGGGCCTAGTGCCTGGAGAAGGAATTATGGGAGTGGGTCCAGATGAGAAAGCACTACTAGCACCACCCATAGATGAAACATGGCGACATCTAGTGGCCGGCAAAGGAACTAAAGGAGCAGGTTCAGGTGGAGATGTGACATTTGGGATCCGACTGTCCAACTAGTCTTCCAGGTGGTTCGGTCCCCGGCAGGTTTTTTTTTCCAGAGTGGCAGAGTCAAACATATATGAATGAGATCTTCCAGCCAGGGAATGATGCATACTGCCTGTGCATTGGGCAGTATGTATCAGCTGTCAGGTTCACTTTAATAGTACAATAATGCATATCAGATTCAGTGAGATATAATACCTCTGAACTACATCTGCAATCCCTTCCTGAGAAGGGAACATGCTAATCCAACATTTTACTTTAAATTTATTCCAGCTAATTTTGTTTAACCCTGTGAATGGCTGTGATGAATGTATGCGTTACCTGACTTTTGACCATTATTAATGAATACCTCAACCTATACGTGGAACAGAGAAGATCATGATTCTTTACAATTAATTGTTTAGTATGATGTTTTTTATTACAAGAAACAAGACTGAGAAATGTGAGAAATCCAGTTAATTTTTGAGGCTTCGTCACTGACTGAAAACCCTTATGACCCATCATATTTATTGAACATGATGTTCAGTAACATTAAATTCCCTTGGCAGACAAGCTAAAATAGATATGTGTGTGTTATGTTAAAAGTTGTGCCACAATGATGCCACTAGCAACCCTCCCCGGAAAATATAACGAAAAATCCTCATCTATAATTCTCTTTGTTCAGTTACACACATAGCTGGAAGCAAGTTCAGCATATAAAATATCCCTGACCATGATGCTGCTATGGTGCTAATTTACTTCTCTCATTTTCCACGATTTTTGCTGGAGCTGGCAGAATCATTGCAAATTACAGAAATTGCCTTAGCAGGTCTGTATGGGGAAGAGAATAGATGAAAGGCGGTTAAAGTAATCACGTTGCATATGCATCACTTATATTCTGAAAAGGATGCGCAGGAATTCACAATGTGTTTTCTAAAAGATGGTGTCCTGGAGTTAATTGCTTGAATGACACAGAATAGCTTGGCATCTTTGAGTAAAGCTACAGGTAGCAATTTAGCACTAACACATTCATACAGAGTCACACCTAGTAAGCCGTAAAACAACAAACAGTACCAGGACATGAAAGCTTACAATTCAAGATGGTCAGCGTCAAGGCAGAAATTAAAATGATTATTCTTGGCTTATTAAATATCACTTTTGTAAAGGTACCGTCACACACAGCAATTTCGCTAGGCAATTTTGCTGGTTGCAGTGAAATCATGGACACATTGTTCTATTTTGTGCTGTGTACAAATGGAACAATGTGTCCATGATTTCACTGCAACCAGAAATTGCCAGTGAAATTGCCTAGCGAAATTGCAGTGTGTGCGGTACCTTTACACATTTTCAAAGTGATATTTACAGCAAACCAGCAAATTGCAAATGCAATGTTGCGACTTGTAACGGTACCCTTTGTCACATAGCATTGAACCTTCCCTTTGCTATGTCATGCCAACCGAAGCATAAGGGATTTGAAAGTTGCTGTTGTAGTAATTATTAAATTAGTGAAATTTTAAAATTATGTGTGATTTTGTATGCCGGTCCCTATATGTTACCTACAAGAGAGAGCAAGAGAGAGAGGGAGACAGGAGAGAGAGAGGGGAGAGAAAGGGAGAGAGGGCAGAGAGAGGGAGAAGAGGGAGAGAGGGAGGGGAGAGAGAGGTGGAGAAAGAAGGAGGGTGAGAGGGATAGAGGGGAAGAGAGGGAGAGAGAGAGAGAGAGAGAAGAGAGAGAGAGAAAGGAGTGGGAGAAAGCCAGAAACTTTGAAAAATCATCCTTTGTGGCCAGAAATTATTTCAGGCATTTCAATCAGCAAGGCATTTTTTTTGTCAAAAATGCACCAAATCTGCACTAAAAATGCACTGCGTGAACACCCATAAGTATTTGCAGCATTTTTTCATGATTATGTTGAGGTCAATGGGTAAAAAATGATACAAAAATCACACCAATATTTGACACACTGCACAAGATCTGCACCTTTTCTGAAAGGAAAGAATAAGCAACACATGCCCAACATTTCGGAATCTACATAGACTTTGCTGGCTTCAGGAGAAGTATGTATATTTTCGACAACACTGCACCAAAAAACAAATAAAATAATGCACCGTGCACACAAGTCCTAAAGATCTATCTTTTCCTGACTCCAATGCAAAATCAGTTAGAGGGTTTTCCAATAGAGTTGAGCAAATCAATTCATTACAGATCGAATCGCCTACAAATGATGCCAGTGTGGCGCCCCTGAGGCTAGGCGCCACAGAGAAATACTACACTGTGACAATAAATGTGTTTTCCCTGTAAGTTGCCAGTTCAGGGTTTAACCTATGGAGTCTGTCTTTACAGACACTTAAGACTAGGCCACTTAGAATAGGGGGGGCTGATAATTTAGTAGGTCCCAAAAGGGGGTGGAGCCTAGGATAGAGTAGTGGGAGAGAGTGCCAGTTTTAGTTAGTTAGTGCCGGGAAGGCAGTCAGGAAGGACAAGCCTGACAGCACAGCTAACAGGAGGGACCCCATCTTTAAGTGGGGACCCAGGACAGAGGGCAACGAGCCAGGGCTGGTTGGAGCCAGCTGGTCTCGTTGAGGGAAGCACCGGCAACGCAGAAAGCCGAAGCGGCCAGAATTCAACTCTGACCGCAGACTGACGAGCTGCAGGCCCATTGAAACCGAGTTGCTGACAGCGCCACAAGGTACCTCGCCCCTCAGGACCAAATAAAGATCCTAGATCACAGGAGCAACAGGCCCGAGTTTCAGTGGCGGAAGAAGTAACCGGCCCTGTCAGAACTGGATAAGGAAACCGTGCTCCATGGTGGGAGACTAGCGGGAGAGCTCTGCGAGGGTGGTAGAAGCAGAGAGAGAAGTTAGCCCTGTAAATACAAAGAGAGAACACCTGGAGACTCCATAAGGGGGACCCTGAGCTGGCAACATCGACCTGATCAACCAAACTGTACCGTGTTCCGTTTTATCATCTGCCGGTACCTTGTAAAGTGGAGTAAAACTTGAACTGGTCTCCGTTATTCTTCCAGCTGGTGCCCGGAGGGCTCAGCACCACCAGCAGCTCAGCAGAGGGGTAAGAACTGCAACACCTCCTCAACATCTCCATCCCTCATCACTGCCCTGAGGTAATAGCTCCACCTGTAGGTAGCTGGACCACACTCTGCTGCCCCCACCATCACCTCAGTGGCCGGCTTGCAGTGCCAGTACCATATTACCGGGAACTACATGGTGGCGTCACGATCCCCTGTAAATACTCCCTCCTCCCCCACCATCGACTACCCAAATGATAACCAGGACACAGAACCGGGATCCCGACCACCCGTGATCTCCCCACCCAAGCTGCCATCAGTCCCGGTGTCCAAGTACCCCCTAGCCCTGGCCGCATCACCAGCATTTTGCAGATTGTAGAAGATTGCATCAACCAAGGAAAGATCACATGACCTCCTTCAGGCTTCTTCCTAATGCATTTTAGCTATCGGAACAATCAAAGTAGAAGTATGGAATGCATGGAATCTATAAAAGCAAAATTAAGTAAGGCTGGCTTCACACCACGTTTATTTGCTGTCAGGTTCTGTCCAGGGTTTTGCAGGAAGCGCCAGACAGAACCTGACAGCCCCGGACAAAACAAAGCCTGAGGGCAAATATTTCTGCCAGAATCCTCCCCGCATGCAGCTACCGCTGTACAAGTGCTGAACTTTCATCATAGCAGCTGGAGGGAGCTAGCCGCGGTGCTGAAATTTCAGCTGGTGGCTCTTTCAGCAGCCTCTGTGCAGGTGCTGAACGAGCGCAGCTTGAATTTCAAAGCCGCTGCTCATTCAGCACCCAGCGTCCAGGAATGGATAGTTTTGCTGCCGAATCCGGCTTGATTCGATGCACATACACTCCCATGTTATGAGGCGCCGGATCGCTCTGGATCTGGGAGGATCCGATTTTGTCCAATTTTTGCCCCAAACACAAAAAATGTTGCAAGTTCTGATTTTATGTTGGGGTGAAAAAAAACAAATCTGCTGGATCTTCCCGGACAGCACAAAACTGGATGGCAAATCACTGCTATCTGGCCCCATGCGGCACCATGGGGATACAATAGGGGCAAAATTGGATCCAGGGCTGTCTGATTCACACCAGAATAAAACACTGAACAAATTTTTCAGACAGTGTGTGAAAGCACAGCAGTTAGATTAGTGTGAGGAATTGGTGTGTGAGAAAAATAGAAGTGTCATTCAATATAATTGTAGGCTTTGGAGTAAGGCTAGGGTCACAGTTGCATTTTTTACAAGCGTTTTTGGAGACCTGCGTTTTCAAAAACGCATGTAAAAAACGCACCCATAGGCCCCATGTTAAAAAACGCATGCCCTAATAGCAAAAAAGCATGTGTGACAGTACCATGCGTTTTTGGTGCATTTCCAAAAACGCATGCGTTTTTTAATATGGGGCCCTATTGGAAACGCATGCAAAAACGCATGTACAATTAGAAACATTCAAAAACGCATGCATTTTCCATAGGAGCCCATGTTAAAAAAACGCAAGCGTTTTAGAAAACGCATGCGTTTTTTAACATGGGCTCCTATGGAAAACGCATGCATTTTTGAATGGCACTAAATGGTACTAATTGTACATGCGTTTTTGCATGCGTTTTCCATAGGGGCCCATGTTATAAAAACGCATGCGTTTTTCAAAAAGATGCACCAAAAAATAGTACATGCACTATTTTTGGGTGCGGATTTAAAAACGCAGCCAAAAACGCAGGGAGCCATCACACACCTTAAAAAACTCATGCTGACATGAAAAAACGCATGAGTTTTGTTAAATCACTAAAAAAACTCATGTCAACTGTGACCACAGCCAAACTTAGATTTTATTTGGAATCAATTCACTGCTAATCAAATATCTTTGAAAATTCAGAAAAGCTGTTGAATTCAAATTTTAAAAGATCTGCTCACCTCCTCTATCTAACAATTACACTTACAGCACAACCGTCATTTAAATTTTTATTTAATAATAACGTAGAGCAAGTGATTTTAATAAACTTTCTAATATCCTTCATTAGAAAACTCTGGTTGTAACCCATTCATAAATCTTCTACAAAGTGTCCCAACTGCACTATGTGTGAAGCAGACATATGTTCATCGTCACTTAGATCCATCTTCAGTGACTACGGGCATGTAACATTTTTTTCAGATTAGGCTAAGCTAACAGGACAGTTGCTAAACAATGTCAAAGTTCAGGATCAGGTCAAACTATGTTGTGCCAGAAAGATATGTCATAATCTCTGTTAACCCATTGTCTGCTACTCGCACATCGATCTCTGTCTTCCTGCTATCATCACATGCTCTGCTCCTATAGCTGTGCCCCAGAGAACCATAAAATTATGTTTTTAAAATAGCACAGAAAAATGTGAGGAAATGAGTTACATGGCAGAAAAAACATTATCTTAGCTGCTATATAACAACCAGTGCAGTATTGCTTTTTTTTAATGAAATGACATTTACACTTTAAATTCTTATAATAGCTGTTGAAAAAATATGGATTGTACATCTAAAACCTATACGTTAATTTATGCTGCTAAGCAAAAATTTGCAAAGCTGAACATGAAGATCTTAGTATGAGGCCAACTGCCACATCATGGCAAACCTTTAGTGGGTTCTGGAGATGAAAAAGGTGACACCATATGCCAACCAGTGCACAATGACGTACACCTACAACAGAAACAAGATTAAACCCATTATAGTCAATAGAGTTCATCAGCTTACAAGGGGTCTGTTAATGTCTTTATTTCTAGTGTTTTTTTGAATTAACGATATCAGATATAGTGAAGGAAATGCTTATTTGATCCCTTGCTACTTTTGTAAGTTTGCCCACTGACAAAGGCATGAACAATCTATAATTTTAAGGGTAGAATAATTTTAACAGTGAGAGATAGAATATCAAAAATAAAATCCATAAAATCACATTGTCTAAATTATAAAAATATATTTGCATTTTGAAGAGAGAAATAAGTATTTGATCCCTCTGGCAAACAAAACTTAGTACTTGGTGGCAAAACCCTTGTTGGCAAGCACAGCAGTCAGACATTTCTTGTAGTTGCTGATGAGGTTTGCACATATTCTGAAGGAATTTTGGTCCACTCCTCTTTGCAGATCATGTCTAAATCATTAAGATTTTGAAGCTGTCGCTTGGCAACTCCGAACTTCAGATCCCTCCATAAGTCCTGTATGGGATTCAGGTCCGGAGACTGGCTATGCCACTTCATGACCTTAATGTGCTTCTTTTTGAGCCATGCCTTTGTTGCCTTGGCTGTATGGTTTGAGTCATTGTCACCCTGTTGCACTGCTGATGTGTTATATATGCCCAAGTTGCATTGATCATGTGAAAAACGTTGGAAATATTGCGACCGCGCTACCATCCAATTAATGAAAGACTGTCAATAAAAATTATTGTGATTTATTTCCTACACATTTCAAGGTCCTCTGGCCCTTTCCTCAGGAATAATCACAGATGTACATCTGTGATTTTTCCTGAGGAAGGGGCCAAAGTGCCCTGAAATGCGTAAAAAATAAAATCACAATAATTTTTATTGCCAGTCTTTCATTAATTGGATGGTAACATAGTCGCAATATTTCCAACTTTTTTTCACATGGTTGCTTATCTTTGGAAGACTGCTGCAGACCATCATTCGGATATCAATATGATATCATAAGCTATCTAAGTGGTTGTGACTTCACAACCATATAAGGTGAGCAATATTTATTTACGCTTGTTTACATGTTGCCACGGGTGTCACACTCTAGGTGGCGCCATTTTATTTTTCCAGCTTCGTGTCAGGTTCCTTTGATAGCAGCCTTCAGCTTGTCTGCATTGTCAGGTCTGGTGACTCTCATTTTCCTCTTGAAAATACCTCATAGATTTTCTATAGGGTTTAGGTCAGTCGAGTGTGGAGCCCACTGGGACGGGGTACTCGGTACTGGACCGGGTATCACTGGGGGTATCACGCCGGTTCTTGGTCCGGACCGTGTCCCGAGCCCACAAGTAAAAGGGGTTATTTACAGGGATTTGTCGTGACACCACCCACGGGTTGTGGTCAGTGAGGGGACCACCGCAGCTGCAATTCCCACCAGGAGGATGGATGGATGGATGGTGCGCAGCTAGATGGATGAGCCTGCCATGGGTTGGGGCTACTCCCAACAGGGTGAAAAGATGTAATAAAGTTCTGGTTGCAGGAAATCACACACAGGAGACTTAAACAGGGTTCACCTGGTTTTACTTGCAGGTTCTTAGTGCAATGTAAACAGTTCACAGTACAGTTCAACAGCTCACAGTGCAGTTCTTCCACACAGTTAACTCCGGTTACTCTCTGAACCCTCTGCAGTCAGGTTTCCTCTCTGAGACCCTTCACTTTCTCTGTAACCTTTCCGTATTTCCTCTCATCTGTTCTTCCCTGTGGACTGTATGGCGGCAACTCGATCCCTTTTTGTAGCTTCCCCCTGTGTGTGTGTGTGGCAAGCCTGCGTCCTATGATGTAGCTGAGCCTCCAGCCTGTGTGTAAGGAACTCTGATCTGGAATCAGAGTCCCGGTTGGTTTGTCTGGGATCCGGCGTATAGCTTTGGTCCCCCTCAGAGCCGACACTCTGGTCCCCGCCTAGCCTTGGGTATCCCTGTCTTGCAAGGGAACACCGGGCTCTCTCCGACCCGTGTGACTACCGGGTACACCAGGAGAAGTCTGTCCCACCTGTAGTCAGTCAACGCTGCTATGCTCCTCGGACCCAGTCGTCCTGGTCCAGTCTCTGTCTTTCTTTTCCCTCGGGCTGCAGGTTATGGAACAGGCTTTCTCTCCAGGGAACGGTGTCTCGCAGGATTCTGTGCCTCCAAGGAGCCCAGACCCTCAGGAAAGTGTCACTCTGCTGTTCTTGTCTTCTCTGCACCCACTGGCCTACTAACTCCTTTCTCCTCATTCCCCCTTTTTGTATCTAGCTCGTCACCTGACCTACTTTCCACCCACTTCTCTCTAAACCCTACCACCCCTTTCCCGCCTAGAGTCCTGGCCTCCTGGTTGGGTGTCGTGTCTTGTGGGTGTGTGTGCTGAAGGTGTTTGGTGCACAAATTGTCTCCACCTGCCTGGCTGCAGTTCCTACCTGTGGCCACTCTGTTCGCAGGGGCGCCACACGAGTTTGCTGGCCAATCAAATACAGTGATAGTGTGGTTATTAAACCAGGTATTGGTACTTTTATCAGTGTGGACAGGTGCCAAGTCCTGCTGGAAAACACATTTTCCATCTCCAAAAAGCTTGTCAGCAGAGGGAAGCATGAAGTGCTCTAAAAATTCCTGGTAGACAGCGGCGCTAACTTTGGTCTTGATAAAACACATTGGACCTACACCAGCAGATGACATGGCTCCCCAAATCATCACTGATTGTGGAAACTTCACACTAGACCTCAAGCAGCTTGGATTGTGTGTGTCTCCCCTCTTCCTCCAGACTCTGGGACCTTGAATTCCAAATGACCTTTTGTGAAAAGAAAAATAGGAAGGGGAACAAGAGGCGCAATAGTGCCCTATCACTAGTGACACTTGTGTAAGCTGGTGGTGCTGTGAAGCTGCTCACCTGGTCCAGTTGTGATCCCCACAACTGGTTTGAAGGCGTCTTGGAATCTGTGTTCCAGCTGCTGCAGGACCTCCACCGACCACTGGATAGTGGTTTGAATCCAAGACAATGATGGGAGTGCTGGTGTGTCACGGTCCGCGCTGCTGTGGTATGAATAAACTCACCAAAGAACCAAGATAGTTGTCATCCTTTATTTCCTCCTCTCTCCTACGCGTTTCAGTCCCACATTGGTCCCTGAGGAAGGCGCCGGGTGTGGCGCTGAAACGCGTAGGAGAGAGGAGGAAATAAAGGATGACAACTATCTTGGTTCTTTGGTGAGTTTATTCATACCACAGCAGCGCGGACCGTGACACACCAGCACTCCCATCATTGTCTTAAATGACCTTTTGTGACTTACCCTCCATGTGGAGTGTGTCAATGACTGCCTTCTGGACATTTATCAAGTCAGCAGTGTTTCCCATGATTGTGTAGCCTATTGAACCAGACTAATGGACCATTGTAAGCCCTTAGTAAGCCTTTGCAGGTGTTTTATGTTAGTTATTCAAATGTTTGAGATAATGAGTTTTAGATTTTCATTGTCTGTAAGCTATAATCATCAACATTGACAAAAAAAATTGAAATAGATCATTCTGTAATGAATCTATATAATATATGAATCTCTCTTCATGTATTGAATTACTGAAATAAAATATTATTTTTGATGATATTTTACTTTATTGAGATGCACCAATAGCTATATCTTTATATGCTTGCTTTTTTTCTTATGAAAAAAAGCAATGTACACATATTTATGTAGCCTTTAAAAGATGATGTTATAAACACAGCGTACACAGAAGGCACATGGATGCCACACTGATATCACCCAGATAGCACACAGATGTCACAGAGATATCACACAGACACCAGGCGAGGAAAGAATTTCACTAGCACAGCACTCACATCACAAAGATGTTTTCAGGCATAACAATGGAGCAATATTTCACATGCAGATGTGAGTAAACCCCAAAAACACTGTGTTGCAAATTAAAGGTTTTTTACATCAATTAATTTTGAAGCTAAGTTTTTTTATTTTTCTGCTACTTATGTGAGGACTGATTTGCGGATGATGGTCTGTGGTACCATTGGGCACAGAACTTTTTTACTTACTTCTTCCAGAAGCGCACCACTTGCTCTGCTCTATGCGGAAATTCTGCTCACTCGGAGCTCAAATGACGTGGAACTATAACCTGCTGTGTCCCAGACATGTTGTGTCCATTTACTTTTTTATCACTCTCTGTTCGATATATGTGAGGAAGATTTAAGAAAAACTGAAATTCAGGAAATGTTATTTAATTATTTATTTATTTTTATGCTGTTCACCGTATTGTGAAAGTGATAAAAGAACTTTATTCTTCAGGCCAGTACGATTACTGCAATAACAAATTTATACAGCTTTTTTAAAATGTTTTGCTGCTTTTGCAACATAAAAAATATTCTATGCAAAAAAAAAATGATTTTTCATTGCTTTTTTCTGAGCACTATAGTTTTTTTTATTTCTACAGTGACAGAGCTTGTTTTGTGTGGCACAAAATGATGTTTTCAGCGATACCATTTTTATTTACATAACTTTTTTATTCCATTTGCATTCTACTTTTTTGGCAATATGATGAAAAACACAGTTTTTGGCCAATTTTTTATTTTCATTTTATGTTATGTCTCATGAATGGGAATAATTCATTCTCTGTTTTACTGTACTGTGCATTGTATTTGCTTTTGCTAGGTAGAAGCTCTGCCCTTGGTAGTTTGCCCCTTCCTTCCTTCTGTAGTCTGTGATGTTAGCCTTGCTCCTCCCTTCTGCCCTATTATAATTCAGATGTACCCATCTTTGGATCCACATGTTGTGATTCTCTTATTTGGATCACTCTTTCTACCTGCTAAATTGTACTATAATACAATATTTCAGCGAAATTCTTATTTATTACTGCTGGACTCTTAATTCAAGTCAGTGTGGTTTAGTTTGCACTATCTCAGGATGCTTACATGAGAGTACAACAGTCAATACAATTATCTAAGGGATTGATAACTAAGGCACTAACAGCTATGCACTGCATTTAAGAGTAAGAATATTTTATTTTTATGGTGTTCCCTGAAGATGTTAACTATTGTTACAGTTTTGTAAATCGGGTCATTCTGAAAATGGTGATACCAAATATGTGTACTTTTTTGTCTATTTATTTTCTCACATTAATATACGTATTTATTGGTATGATGTTTTCTTCATTTTGTTGCTCTTTATTTTGTGATTTTGTAGTCATTAACTTTTATTAAACCGATATCTGGTATAATTATTGCAATGTACCAGCATTGCAATATATTATACCCGTCACTTTTACACTGACAGAAGCTTATTACACCATGCTCCTGGTGTAAGAGGCTTGCTGTAGCTGGATGAACCAGAGGTTGCCATGATGTCATGTTGACATCAAGTTGCCATGGCATGATCGGTTCCCCATTGTTAAATTGCTGTGGCCCTGATAGCTTAGGAGAGGTGTGCACTCCTCTGCCTTCCTCCTAAATAGTGTGATAGCTATCAATCATGGCATTTAGGAAGTTAAACAGCCCAGAGCACTGCTGCACGACTTTTGGTGGAGAGAGTTCGGTCTCACCTTTCACATAAGCAGAACTCCCAGCAGCAATCATGCAGGAGCCACTCCTGTGCCTGCATGAAAGCCATGACGTACCCCTTACATCATTGCTCAGGAACATCTTGACAATCATGGATTATGGGGTACATAATATATCTTGAAGAGTTAAAGAGACTCTATTAGTAGGATCAACCCCTCCTAAGTCATCTTTCCAGTGGTGGAGAAATTACATGGGTTAACAAACATTACAGACATGTAGTATGGCATGGTAAACAAATAACCAATATCCAGTTGTAAATAAAATGGGTTTAAATACCGTGCTCCCATCCACTAAATAAATGATTCTTCCATGATGTTGATTATACGGGATATGTGATTTATTTCAATGCGTTTCAGGGCATACAAGCCCCTTCTTCATGAAATATCACAGATGTACCATCTGTGATATTTCCTGAAGAAGGGACTTGCATGCCCAGAAACGTGTTGAAATAAATCACATATCCCGTGTAATCAACATCATGGAAGAATCATTTATTTAGTGAATGGGAGCATGGTATTTAAACCCATTTTATTTACAACTGGATATTGGATTTCTGCTGTATGGGTGACTGCTGCAGACTGTTAAATTAAGGTGATACCCTATGTGCATACAGTGGTTGTGGCTCTACACAAAATTAAATGATGAGCCTTTACTTTATTAATTGAATTGATTCTCTACACGTGTAAAACCTATGTTGTGCCATTTTTACCTTTCCAGTGTACTCTGCATAGTAAATAAATAAAAAATAAGAAACAATGAAGGTGTCCTATTATTAAATTGCACAATGAAGCACTAGATAAGTCATCCTAGCTTGTCACTAGCTTTACTAAGGCCTGCCAGGCTGCCATGCCTCTCTTAACAGTATATTGACAGCGTCTGATGCTGTGAAACATTCAGAAGGCAGGTTGCCTTAAACTGACATGTAAGTGAGCGAGAAGACTAAGTGCAGCAATGCACTGACAAAACACTTATTTTTGCTGGATTGAAATGAATTTACATGGAACAGATGCAAATCAGATTTGGAAAAGGGCAATTTAGATATTTCCATAAATGCGTTGTGTCCTCAAATGGCACTAGCATGCCGAACATGACTTAGGCTGTGTTCACACTGGGCGTTTTTGGGCTGTTTTTGCTCATCAGTTTTTGTAGCCAAAACCAGGAGTAGAGCAATCAGAGGAAAAGTCTAATAGAAACACGTCACCACTTCTGGGATTTAATCACCCACTGCTGGTTTTGGCTACAAAAACTGTTGAGCAAAAACAGCCCAAAAACGCCCAGTGTGAACACAGCCTTAATCGTGTCTTCAAGAGCTGTTCTGCTACAGTATGTTTAGCTGATTTTTCTCTAGCACAAGTTCCATTATATTTCCTCAATTATTTGTCCTATTATTCCTGCACTAAACAAACATAAAATGTCAGTCCAAGAGATAATAAAAAGAACGAAGTAAAGAGAGTACAGTTTTTGGCTATTAAAAGCCAACTAGCTATGATTGTGGGGAGTATTGCACACAGAAAAGCTCATTAAAAACAGAGTTAGGCAAAACATTTGCAAACATCATATCCTATCAACATCTACAGTATGAGAAGCTGACGTCTGGCAGAACAACACAAACAAGATCATTAAATCTGTCTCCTACTTTGGTCTATCATTACTATTAGATAGAGAGGCAGATGGCCCAAAGTTTTATGTACCTGTTCTAATTTACAATATTTCAATAGGATGCTAGAAACTACGTTGCACCTAAAATGGATCATATCATATACTTACTTAGATTTAATGCCCCACATGGAAGCCTTTATGACATTTAGGTTATTCATCATTATTTTTTTCTCTATAATAGCAACACAAGCTTACTAACAACAACCATCTAAACTTTTGGCATTGAAGAATGTAATAAAAATACAGTTTATTTGTAGTTTTAGCCATTTTTACTCCTTTGTTCCTTGTTTATATAATTGCCGGGCACTTCATTAAGTACTGCAGTGTTTAAGGGTGTGAAGGCATTATAATGATATGTAAAATGGTAGCTAAATACATAGTCAATAGGAGGTAAGAATCACAGAGGTTGTTATTCTCTGTGATGTAAGCCTAGGTGAAGCTGTAGTGAACTTAAATACTAAAGGCACCGTCACACGCAGCAATATTGCTTGCAATTTCACTAACAATTTGCTGGTTGCAGTGAAATCATGGATACATTGTTCCATTTGTACACAGCCACAAAATGGAACAATGTGTCCATGATTTCACTGCAACCAGCAAATTAACAGTGAAATTGCAAGCAATGTTGCCGTGTATGACGGTACCTTAAGAAAGTTGTTAGGGTGTGTCACTGCTTGCTTTTAAGAGCATCTGGACAGATGGGCGAGTCTGGCTGTTCCCATACCCCCACCGTTGAGAGTGGTACGTGTGTTAAATAGAGAAAGTTCAACACATAGTCCTTGTGTGGATGTTGTTAATCTTTCCGTTGGACATCTGCTTAAGGCGGCCGTCACATGGTGCAATATCTTGAACGATATCGTTTAAGCGATCTGCTTTTTGATCGCTTAAGCGATATCGTTTGTGCATCGTTACGTGCTTTCAAGCGATTTTACAATGTAAAATCGGTTGATCGCTAGATCGCAGATATGGGAGCCGGAGCTCATATCTAGCGATCATCGCATGTTCAATTTGCTTCATCGTGGTGTGTGACACCACGATGAACGATCTCCCAGCGGCAGAGCCTATGCTGGGAGATGGTATCTATGGTAAACGTCGGGTTACTAAGCGCCGCGCGGCGCGTAGTAACCCAATGTGTACCATAGTTACCAGCGATCTCGCTGCTCAACATCGCTGGTGAGTCTGTCTCTGTGACAGCTCACCAGCGATGTGAGCGATATCGTTAGCGATCGCGCGTGCACGTGATCGCTAACGATATCGCTCACGATATCTGTGTGTGTGACGGCCGCCTAAAGAAGATGTGTCTGATCCTGAATGGGCAATCTGTGAGATAAACAAATTGTTCATATTTGTATGTTTGTTCCTTTATGCCAGAGAAAAGCTTGCTTTTTCTTTTCCTTTTTAGTGGTTTATGATATCAGCAAATAAACCAGCTTGACTGTTTAAATTGAAACTATTCCTGTTGTCACCTAAACCAGCAGCTGAATGAGTATCATCACATTTAGTGGAGAATGCGGGGAGCATTCCAGGAAATGTGTGCGACTATTAAAAAAAGTATTGCATGTTCTGGGTGAAAGTGGCTGTAAGCGGCAAAGCAAATTCAGACAAGATGGAGGACCTGATTAAACATCTGGTACAAGCCCTGCAGGAGTCCAACAGGCTACTGATGCAACAGATTCAGCAACATCAGCAGCTGCAGTGAGTGCAGCACTTACAGCAACAGCATGTGCTTGAGCAGTAGCATCGACAGCAGCAGGAGTTTGAGCAGCAGCAACAACAGCAGCATGCACTTGAGCAGCAGCAACAGCAGCAGTGACAAAAACAGGAGGTCCTTGAACGACAGATGGAGCTCTTAGCAGAAGCAATCCGTGGCAGGGCGACTGCCCTACCATCAAGTCCAGGTGATGACTCCCACGTCTGGTAAGGCCGGCTTCACACCACGGTTTTCATCTGTCAGGTTCTGTCTAGTTTGAACTGGACAGAGCCTGATCCGGTTTTGCCTTCAATGTATTCCTATGGTGCCGAATTGGTCCTATTTGGCCCTTCGGTTTTGTCTTTCCTGTCCCTGATACAATTTTGTCCGATTTTTCACCGGGTATAAAATTGGAACCTGCATAATTTTTTGTGCAAAAATCGGGCAAAATTGGTCAGTCCCAGATCCGAGGCAATTCGGCACCCGTAACATGGGAGTTTAGGGGTGCCGGATACAAGTAAAAATCGGATTGTTTCCAGAATCCGATGTACATCACAGTGCAGGCTCTGAAATGCTGCCGTGCTCATTCAGCACCATGGAGAGCATCATTTCAGAGACAAGGCTGAACGTACAGGACCATGGACAGTAGCACTGCACACACGGCTGAGAGTTCAGCACCATGGAAAGCAGCACTGCACACACAGGGTGACAGATCAGCACCATGGACAGCAGCAGAAACCAAATCCTGTAAAAAAGAGGATCAGAGGGCATATTTGGCCACACTTTGTGCTCATCCTGTGCTGTCAGGTTCTGTCCGGTGGATCATGCAAAAGACAGGATCCAACCTGACAACACAAAACCGTGGTGTGAAGCCGGCCTAAGACAAGCTTTGAAAAAGATGACTCAGATTGATGACTTAGAGACCCTTCTAACAATTTCAGAAAGGGTCGCCAAATGGGGGGTGAGACTCCTGCCAGATCAGTGGGTGGAGGTGCTGGTGCCAAACTTAATGGGGGACCCACAGAAGGACTATTATAACTTTGCCCTACAGGAAGCATATGCTAAATAGAACAATGAAATATTGGTATGCCTGGGTGTGAAAATGACTGTCAGGGCAAAATGGTTTCACCATTATTGCTGTGACAAATTTCTCCGCTCCCAGATATACAATTTGATACACCTGGTTGTTCAAAAGTGGTTGCAACTAGAGATCTCTAACCTAGCGCAGATGGTAAAGCAAATTGTAGTGGACCAGTTTGTGCACTCCCTTCTGAGGCCAGTGCAGAGATCCCCAGAACAGCGATAACCTGGTCAGACTGGTGGAAAGGTACAAGTGGTAGAGGGTTACGGGGGGAGGGCAACAGAACTTACTTTCTTCATATCAGGGTTCCCAACAGGGGGCAGTCACCCAAAAGTTGGTATGGCATCCAAGGTCAAAAGAGACGGCTGAGGAAGTGCCAAAGACCTCAGCTGGGCATGCAATTTGCTGAAAATATTGTAGCTCCGGTCGTATAGCTACCCATTGTCCCCTGTCCACTGAACCAATGGACTATAGCCTGGGTTAATGATGTTTATATTATGCATATTTGGCCTGAAGTACAGACCTTCCATCTAGTAAGGATCCAAAATCATGTCTTGTAAAAGTAAAAGGTATGCGATTGATTTAACTGCTAGGCTTATACAGTTTGGTGACCCTAGTGGAGGGCCCCATTCCCTTTCCAGTTGGTCCTGGGAAAGAAGATCATCATCCGATGCATCCATGGGGTTGCTAAGGACCATTCTGTGGCCCGAGTGGTCATTGAAATACACTTTGGTAATGTCTTATTATGTTGGTGTGTTCCAGGACTCTCAACATCCAATCATATTAGACAGCGACTGTGGCTTGTTTTGGGACTTGTGGGGGAAGATATTGCCCATTTGCCCAGATTAGGGCCAGATCGCTCCTAAAGCAGCTCCACTGTAGCAGGAGTCTGATGTGTTCCCCTTCTGGTGTACTAGTGGATGATGAGGAGGAGAAGGTGCTCCCTGAGGCCAACATTCCTGAGCTAAGGGTGATCGAGGAAATTTTGGTCTGCTCAATTTTGAAACTCTAAAATAATTGGTTCAATAATGTAACCATCATAAATGGCATAGTGGAAGAGCTGGAGGCCCACACTAGGTTTCCTGTTTATATATTTCATGATGAGTGGGGATTTATTGTACTGGCTTACCAAGAAAGAGATGAAAAAGTTGAGTAGCTCTTAGTACTAGGGGTCTATAGGCAGACGTTTTTAGACTTGGCCCATTCACACGTTTTGAGTGGCCATCTGGGCATGGACAAAACTCCAGAGTGAATCCTTAGTAGATTCTATTGACCCAGATGCCACCATGAGATCTTAAATCATTGTAAGTTCCATCCTACCTGCCAGCTAACCGCTCCAACCTTTCAGGTCTGCAATCCCATAGTACGGTTATCCATCATAGAGGTGCTGTTTAAGTGAATTGCCATGGACTTGGTGGGTCTACTTGTGAAGTTTGCTTTTGGGCATCAGTATATTTTGGTTGTTCTTGATTATCCAGAAGCAGTTCCCCTGAGAAACTCATTAATGAGAAGTATACCCTGTATACCCTGTGAATTGGTTTGACCAAGGGACACCTTTTATGTCATGCCCTCAGCTATGGGTCTGGTGTCCGCTGTACAGGGAGATCGGCGCCTATCACTCATACTGCTCACAGTTTCCATGGTTCCAGATGATTGGTGGCTCCTCTGTCTGCTAGGAATCTGCATCTCCTTGGCAGGTCTCCTGGAAATGCTCTTAGTAGGCGCGCCCTGGCTCATGCACATAATTAAAGCAGCAGATCACCTGTTAAGGCTGTCTTTGCTGTGATGCTCTATGCATAAAAGGCACCCTTCCCTTTTGGGAGGTACCTGGGCAACATATTCATTCTATGATCATTTCCTCCTGGTCAGGCTACACTCTGCTGTTCTCTGCAATTGGAAGTTTGTTGCTCTGCATTATACTAGCACCTCTGTCTTCACATAATCCTCTGTTGGCTGTTCTCTATCCTGGATCACTCTGGACACTCCAGACCCCACTCCAGACTGGCCAAGCCTTTTCTCAAGAAACCTTCCGATACCACTACCGACAGAGCTAGTATCCCACAGTCTCTACTATCCGGTCTGTATGGGTCATCCCTCTGGTCTGGGATTTGTGGCATTTAGGCCTCTTGATGCTGTAATGGGGGAAGATCTTTTGGACTTCGTTACAGCCTGTCCCTCCTGTGCTTGTAATAAAACACCCAAGAAACTGCCAGCTGGTCGCCTCCTCCCGCTTCCGGTTCTGTCTGCTCCCTGGCAGCACATTGCCATGGACTTCATCATGGATCTGCCAGCATCATCTGGTTGTACAGTAATCTGGGTTGTGGTTGACTGGTTCTCCAACATGGGACAATTCATTCTGCTGTCTGGTCTCCCTTCCATTCCTAAACTCACAGAGCTCTTCATCCAGCATGTCATTCGGCTTCACAGACTTCCGCTTCAAATTGTCTCCGACAGAGGAGTTCAATTCATCTCCCGATTCTGGCGGTCCCTCTGTAAGCTATTGGATGTCACCCTGGACTTCTCCTCGACCTATCACCCACAATCTAACGGCAAAGTGGAAAGAGTGAATCAAGTCCTCACCAACTATCTGCAACGTTTCGTGAATGGTCATCACAGCGACTGGGCCGATCTGCTGCCCTGGGTGGAGTTTTCCTACAATAATCATGTCGGAGAGTCCTCCTCTAACTCCCCATTTTCATTGCTTATGATCAGCATCCTAGGATCCCGACCCATTGTCTCTCACTTCTGGCAATCCTGCGGCTGATTCCCTGGCCAAGGATTTCACAAAGGTCTGGACGGAGACCAGAACCTCACTGGAGCAGGCATCAGTTCGAACCAAGGAGCATGCAGATAAAAGACGTCTGGATCCGCCACCTTTTCAACCAAGAGATAAGGTATGGCTGTCTTCCTTCTTACAAGCTGGCTCCTCGTTACTTCAGCCCCTTTGAAGTCCTCCACCGGATCAACGATTACTATTGCTATTAAAGAACTATTGCTTTAAGTTGCCTGTCTCTTTACGGATCCATAACTCCTTCCATGTCTCTCTGCTGAAGACGGTTGTTTTCGGTCGCTACGCCCAGAATCCAGGTAATTTCCCTTCTCCTGTCAGTGCTGAGGATGTCAATGATGTTAAGGACATCCTGGCCATGAAGAAAAGAGGTGGCAGGACACTATTTCTGGTTGACTGGAAGTGATACAGTCCTGAAGAGAGATCCTGGGAGCCTGAGGAGAACATTAATGCCCCGGTCATCCTTAGAAGGTTCCTAGTAGATTTGAAGAAGGGGGGTATAAGTGGGAGGGTACTGTGATGCCCTCAGCTGCGGGTCCGGTCTCCGCTGTGCAGGGTGACTGCACCTATCACGCAGCACCACTGGTACTGCTCACCCTGTCCGTGGTTCCAGACGATCGATGGCTCCTCTCTCTGATAGGAACCTGCGTCCCCTTGGCAGGTCTCCTGGAATTGCTCTTAGAAGGTGCGCCCAGACTTCTGCACATACTTAAAGCAGCAGAGCACCTGTTCTGTATTACTGTATTAGAGCTGTCTTCATACTATGATCATTGCCTCCTGCTCAGGCCACACTCTGCTGAGCTCTGCCTTTGGAAGTCTGTTGCTCTGCATTATACTAATACCTCTGTCTCCACAGAATCCTCTGTTGGCTGTTCTCTATCCTGGATCGCTCTGGTTACTCTGAACCCCACTCCAGGCTGTCTAAGCCTTTCCCCGTGGACCCTTCCAATAACACTACCAGCTGGATCAGCTTTTCCGGGATTACATGGAGCTTCCGAGATTCTATCCACCGACAGAGCTAGTATTCCACAGTCTCTACTATCCGGTCTGTAAGGGTCACCCCTCTGGTCTGGGATTCGCGGCATATAGGCCTCATGGTGCTGTAATGGGGTAATCCCTGTATAGGGGTATACCTTGCCTGATGCTCCTGCTACATGGTACAAAGTCGTGATCCAGAAGGTCCTCCCTCAAACATCTTTTCCCTTTTTGTTAAACTTTCTTTAATAAATATCTTTGTTTTTTTAAAGCTCATTCTCCTGTCTCTTGAGTATCAGGTATACAGCTATTACTGCGCCATCAGTGGTTTACTAAGTCCAGTATTCATCATCACACCCTGTGGGCATAAAACTTTATAAGCAAGGTGATGAGGGAATTGTGTAAGACCCTCCAAATTGACCAACTAAAGATGTTATTTTAGCACTCGCAGATAGACGACCGTGTGGAGAGGTACAACAGAACTTTCAAAAGCATGCTTAAGAATATCATAAAAAAGGATGAATGGGATTGGGACTGCCTACTCCCATTTCTACTGTTTTCTGTCTGAGAAGCTCCACAAGCCTCTACTGGCTTTTCTCTGTTTGAACTCCTGTATGGCTGAAAACCACATGGTCTTCTAGATATAGCAATGGAGACTTTGGAAGCTGAAGTTACACCCCTCTAGAGTGACCATCGTGCACATTGCCCAGATTGCAAAGTTAATGCCCATCGTATAGAAGCATCTCTTCCAAGCGCAAGAGGCTCAAGCAAGGGTCTACAAGCGGTCAGCCAGGATGAGGAAATTCAGCCCCGGGGATCGAGTGCTCATTCTGATTTTTACAGTTGAGACTATGTTTCTGGCCATAAAGCAGGGTCCCTACGGAGTGGTAGAGAAACTTGGAGTGATGAAGTGCAAGGTTTATCAACCCATAAAACAGAAGCCATATCTAATCTGTCACATCAATTTTATCAAGCTGTGGTAAGACATGGAGCCTGTGTAAACTCCAAGTTTGGTGGCTAAACCAGAAGCTGACATTAAAGATGTCACGGTGGCAGAGTTGCTGTTGAAGGTTCAAAAACAGCAGTGCTGAGAATTGCTCCAGCGGAACAGGAACCTATTCTTGGAATTGATAGGGTGTACTTAGATTATAGAATACAAAGTTCTGATATAAGCCGATGTGCAGGTGAACTTGAAGCCCTACCAAAGTCCCGAGGACTAATGAGCAGTGATCTCCAAAGAGGTAAAGCGAATGCTGAATCTAGATTTCATTGAGGAGTCAAAGAGTGGCTGGTCAAACCTGATTGTCCTTGTACCAAAACTGGATAGAGAATAGAGATTTTGTAATGATTAGCAGAAATTGAATGAGGTCTCTATGTTCAATGCATATCCAATGCCTCATGTTGATGAGGTGATTGATAGGCTTGGGTCGGCACGGTGTATAACAACCTTGGACCTAATGAAGGGATATAGGCAAATCCCCATGTCACAAGAAGCCAAGGAGAAAAAGGCCTTCTGTATGCCTGACAGATTATTCCTATACACTAGGATGCCATTTGGGCTACAGGGAGCGCCGGCCACCTCTCAGAGAGCAATGGATGTAGCCCTCCAAAATGATAATAAAATATTTATTCTTTTATATAGCACTATTAATTCCATGGAGCTTTATAAGTTCCATGTTGAACATAGAACCAATAAGCTGCATGGTAATGCTGATGTGCTATTGAGACTTACCTTGTCTGGCAGTAGAAAGGGCTAAGCACCACGGCTTTACGTAGAGGGTGGAAGTATTTAAGATGGCGGCTGGGCACATAATGGGAGGTATGTATTGCAGAGGTGATTATCCTCTGTGATGTAAGCCCAAGTGCAGCTCTAGTACACTTTAGTTCTAAGAGATTTATGTCAGGGCTGGGATTTACAACCAGCAAGGGAGATTGATGGGTCTGGCTGCTCACATACAATCCATTTTGAAAATGTAATTTCAGTTTTTACCCATCAATTTGAATTGATAGACCAATGCTGATGCTGCTAAAATCTCACAAACTGCAACCGTCAGTCAGATTGTATGGGTGGAAAGTGAATACATATGGATTCTTGACCTCTTTCACTCTTTCACTTAGCTGGATTCATACAAATTTATAGTGTCATTCAAACATAGATTTTTCTTATCAAGTACATAAATGTCATCAAGTCTAAAGGTACCGTCAGACACAGCAATATTGCATGCAATTTCACTGGCAATTTGCTGGTTGCAGTGAAATCATGGAGACATTGTTCCATTTGTACACAGCAACAAAATAGAACAATGTGTCCATGATTTCACTGCAACCAGCAAATTGCCAGTGAAATTGCCTAGCAATATTGCTGTGTGTGACGGTACCTTAAGAGATGTAAGCTAGGCATTAACATATGTATTGAAAAATAAAAGATGCTGGGCACTAGTCAATACACACAGGGATAGGTCACGTCACTCCTGTGACCTATTCAGTACAGTTTCCCACAGGTGTTGCTCGCCATAATTTGTCAATAGTCCAGCTCAAACAATGAAGAAAAAATAACTGCACTCACAAGGGAAGAATCTTCATACATTTATTGATTGTCCAGAAAATCAATTCATGAACATACCGACAGGGGAGGGGGAGTGCAGAGACGATGGACGACGGCCTGCCGTTTCGCAGTGAATTATTGCTTCAGGACCCGTGGAAGTGGTAATTCACCGCGAAACGGCAGGTCGTCGTCCATCGTCTCTGCACTCCCCCTCCCCCATCGGTATGTTCATGAATTGATTTTCTGGACAATCAATAAATGTATGAAGATTCTTCCCTGATGAGTGCAGCTATTTTTTCTTCGTTGTTTGAGATTAACATATGTATTTTGTATAGTGAGATATGGTGACAGATCCAGTTTCATTTCAGAACCTGCATTCTTGTGTTATGGTGATAATATGATGTCCCTTGAATCCTAATGAATCAAACTGTATACAACTTTGTGGCCATAGAGGTGTTTTTTTTTTAATCACTTAAGTATCAGCGGGATATAATTTTGGAATGTTTTAAGGCATGGTATATTATTGCTGTATTACATTCTCCCCACGAAGCAATTTCACTTAAACGCAATACCCCTAGGACAGGCAGCATTTTTGCTCCAACTCATCAAAGTGTTTATGCCATAATTGGTGTAAATTATTTTGAAAGTGGTTTATAATCTAAAGTGGTATTAGGCTCAGCTCTAAATCTTAATAGGCATTAATGGAGGACATTACGCTTTGTATATTTTAACCCTATAGCGGGATGTTTATTTATTACAAAATATATAAAACACAGTTTGGAACACTTTAACATGAGTAGTAAGTGGTATTATTTCTTCCTGGTTTAGTTAACTCCTTCCAAGATGGTTCTTTATGGGTTGATCTGATGCTTCTTGGTTTCAGTGTAGCCCACTATGGGACTATAGTGGTTTCATTCATGTTGTTCTGGTGCAGCCAGGGATGTATTTTACCTTGTGGTTGTACCTGTGGTTCTGTTTTTAAGGTCTGAACTCTTGGAGAAGCTTTATATCAGCTGTGTGTCAGAAGATCTTAATGTCCTGTATTAGTTTCTTTTTTTTATGTTTTTGTTCTCCCTGTGTCTCCTGTGGAGGTGGTTCTTCCTAGATGTTAAGGCTTGCTTTCACTTTCACTACTGCCTCTTTAGATGCTCTTTTCCGTTTCACTCCTCCGGTCTCCCGCTGCTGGGTCCCTCTTAGTTACAGCGTCTCTTGTCAGGGAGAACGCCTTGAACTGTGCGCAATGGCTGGCGGTCGCACAGTAACTTATCAGCGGTCAGCTGACTGTGACAAAAGCAGTCTACATCGGGGTCATGTGACAGGCTTGATGGGGTTAGTCTTAGAGCAGAGAGGAGCCTCTGTGATTCTCAGTTGGTGTGTGGTCAGCGGGTTGCCAACATGTTTCAAAGGTTAACGGCCTTCTTCATCAGGGTGCTCGCTAATCACTCTGTCCTCCCTTTTATCTAGCACACCTACTTCCCATTGGTTGGTTTTAATTGAGGTGTTTCTCTGTGTCTCTTCGCTGTTATCCTGTGTGTTTCTATGTGTATTGTGTTTAACTAGAAAAACATGAATGAAACCACTACAGTCCCATAGTGGGCTATACTGAAACCAAAAAGCATCAGATCAATCCATAAAGAACCATCCTGGAAGCAGTTAACTAAACCATGAAGAAATAATACCACTTATTACTCTCATTAAAGTGTTCCAAACTGTGTTTTATATATTTTGTAATGAATCAACATTCCACTACAGGGTTAAACATATACAAAGCGTAATATCCTCCATTAATGCCTATTAAGATTTAACGCTGAGCCTAAAACCACTTTAGATAATAAACTACTAACAAAACGAGGTGTAAATATAGCACGGAAAACACCTAAGGCATTACAGCAGCAAATCAAAAAGAAGAGCATAAGTCCATTCCTCTACACGTTAGCTCCGGTGTCTACAACCCTATATATTTTGAAAAATGTCAAGATTTTCATGTTAGCGCATTCAGGTCATTTTTGCCCAGCTCTGTTAAAATTGACAGAGTTGGGGCTGGACTGGGTTGGGGAATCACAACTTGTCTAATTTTTGAAAAGTGTGGGTAGCATAGGATAGGTGGCATTGTGTACACCACTTTTCAGGTGCTCCTGATTAACTAAGAAGTGTGAGCCTCTTAAAGAATTAGGTGCCTCTGACTCTAGTAAGCCCCCACCGAGATCAACATCGGTCTTGATCAATCGAGGACATCTAATATACTGTATATAACATTACCAGAGGCATATAGTTTGTCAAAGCAACAGTCTTGCCAGTTGTAATGTTTTGAGCAACTACTAGGACACTTGTTACATTGGATGACATAAGCCAGTATTCATATGTGAAAAAATTTTGATGAGACAGTTTAAACTCTTTTTATTTTCTCTTCTTTTAGCACAGCAACAGCAAATTAAAGTGGAAGGAAAAATGATTTGGTTGGTATACGTCCAAATTTTATTAGGGCAGTCACGTCTACTCTGATTAGCTCCTTACATCACTTTAATGATTGGGTACATTTGGATATTATTAGGCACTTGAGCATAATTTGAGAATTGTAAGAGCTGGGTAAGTTGAGAGGAAAAGTTTATTAACCGATGTAGTTGCATATTGCAGGGAGTATAGCGGTCATGTTTGTGTACAGGTGCGCTATATGTGTGGTCTGCAAACGAGGAAGATAAATGGCAGCAATAGACCTCTTGGGTAACACTTGTTAATGCAGCATCTCAGTTTGGCGTCACAAAATGTATTAATGTGGGATATGTCAGACTGTGGGCTATGTTAGATTAATCTACTACTGTAATATTAATAACTTCAATATTTGAGCAAGAATTAAAAGTTTAGTTTTTATGTTTCCTGGCCATTGTCTGAAGGTTTGAAGAGCACAGAAAGAACATTTATATTATATATATAGTATTTACGTATGTATGACCTTGCCTTGTATATGATTTGGCACACATTAATAGTATATACACCTGCAGGTAGAAAAAACACAGAAATAATTGGTTTCATTACTATATGTCAAATTATAATTATAGCTGAACAAAACAGAAGTGTTATTATGGCATGATTTATAACAGACTGGATCACAGATCACAGACAGAATCCTCCATTAGTAGGATAAAATGTATCGGAGGGCTCTAAATGGCATTTGAAAAAAAAAAAACAGCTCATTTCCATTTCAATCAATCAAAAAGTAATGCTTTTTTTAATTCCAAGATATTATATTATCATTTCATACATTATATGTATTTTTTTTATCCTTTATGGAACTGGTAGAACTGAATGTTACTACATCTACAGTTTTTTTTCAGCATTGTTATAATCCTTCACTGATCAGGAAAAGGGTCTGCAGAATGTCGCTCGATTAACAACATGATATGGCTTTAGTTTATGTATATATGCTATAAATATTATTTTTAATGATAATAATTTAGTATTAAGTATTGAAAGAGTTGTCAAGGAATCTGCAACACTCGTGTCGATAGGGTACATTTTACAGAGAGGCCTCATTTAAAAGGGCTAGAATAAAGGCTACTTCACACGCTATGATATCATTGAACGATATCGTTAGCTATGTCACATGACCACAATCATTTCGACATTGTTAGTGTGTTGTCACATGCATGGATATCGTTAACAATGTTAATTTGGCAATGCGCCAGCTATCTTAGAGAAGAACGTTTGAACGATGTAAAACAGCGGCAGGAATAGGAGAATTGTGAACGACATCGTTCAAAAAGGTGTCACACTGAAATGTTTCTTGTTCAGGATAAGGATCTCAAATTTTTGATGAACGATCCAACGATTTCTGTTTCAAGATCATATGTTTACACGCATCGACTCACAAACGACATCGTTCGAACAATCAAAAAAGCGTGATCTTTCAACGATATCGTTAACGATATCGTAGCGTGTGAAGTAGCCTTTAGACATATTATTACTGTTTTCTCCTTACCGTAGGGCATTAATGTTGACTAGTGAACATCTTTCTCTGGCACAGGTCAGTCCATAAGGATTAAAAGGTGATCAAACATTTATGAGGTTATCTACATATTATTGGAATTACAGAAATTCACAACTCCCATTAATCATAATGGGGAAAGCACACATCTCTCTATGGCTACATTCACATCAGCGTTTTTGAAAATTGGATCGCAGTTTTGCCGCATCTGCCGCCTAACGGTGTTAGGCCTAATTCACTTTCTATGGGACTTGCGGTCATGTGCGGCACTTGAGGATTTGAACTTGCGGCACATGTGCGAGTCAATAAATCGCTGCTAGCAGCTGTTTTTGTCCCTTGCCCAAGTGCCTGTATGGCTGGATTGCAGCAAAACCTCAAGTGCCGCACATGTACGCAAGTCACATAGGGAATGCATTAGGCCAAACGCAGTCTTGCTGCACAGTTGATCCATTAGGCCAGAGGTTCCCAACTCCAGTCCTCAAGGCACACCAAGAGTGCAGGTTTTCAGGATTTCCTTAGAAATTGGAATCATCCCCAGTGCAGGTGATTCAATTATCACCTGTGCAATACTAAGGAAACCTCAAAACCTGCACTGTTGGTGTGCCTTGAGGACTGGAGTTGGGAACCTCTGCATTAGGCGACAGATGCGGCAAAACTGCTGGATGTGCAGCGAATGCCGTGAAATGCTGATGTGAAAGAACCTTAGTAATCTTTTCCTCTTTGGACAGCTGCAAGGGGAGTTCCTCTGTACTTGAGCAATCTGGTTAAAACGTAGGCACTCTGTTATTCCCTAGGAAGGACCATAGGGTTAATGCACAACACATGGATTTATTGTGAATATCAATTATAAAAAGTGCCAGTGACAGTTTTGTCTGTATTGCTCCTTTAGGTTGTATATTCCCATCATAGACTTTTAGAACACTTCCAAATGATGTGCCGTAACAAGTGTACCACTACTCGGATCTTCAATTAATCAGATGAGCAGTTTTTCATTCACCTCAATGGGATGGAGGCCACATTTGCATCCTGCTTTCTCCCTTGAAAGCATGGGAGTTTTAGAAATAGATGAGCTCTCTATTTTCAGAATCAGTGAGTTGGTATTATTTAGACAGCTTTTCTTCCTAGACAAGCATGTTTATGCCTCAAACCCCATGTTCTGCATCAGTTTTGCTCAGATGGAAACTTTATTCTTGCCCTGATTTTCCATTTTGATGGTTGAAGGTTTCTATCTGGCACACCAAAATTTAAATATAATTTGCACAGCCTCTTTCTAATAAGTGTGGCACCCCAGGGGTTAATGTGTCACAGAAACAACACAAAGGGTTAGCTCACCACACCACACAACCCTGGACACTACACTAGGAAGTGGGGAAGAGAAGAGTGGTGGGTGGAGCTTAAGCGGCACCTGCAAGAGTGCGGGGAGCTAATGTTGTTTACCTCAGAGTAGGAAGTGTCAGTTAGTCGGGGACGGAGTTGAGTCTGGGACGAGTTGGAGTTGGAGTTGAGTTCCTGAGGGGACTGAGGAAAGGACCTGGGAGCAAAGAGCTGCCTTAAGCTCAACCCACGGTCCACTGTCAACTTCCAGGCCTGCCAGAGTCTGAGAAAAGGAGTAGGAGAAGCAGAGGAACACACCCGGGACACGGAGTTACCCTGAACTCCCCCGGAGAAGCGCATAGGATGGATACCGGATCCGATGCTGTGCCTGAAACAGACAGCACAGTGAACACCGGAATAGTGAAGTCAACCATCTTCACTGTACCATAACAAAGCAACATGGAGGGGTCAGTGACACAGAAGATCAAGTTGCCTAGTAGATTGGTACCCGCGAGGGGAGAGAGAGCCAACAGTTCAGCTAAAGGCGGCAGAGGGCCTCACACAAAGCGCAGGAGTGGGAAGCCAAAGACCTGGTCAGGGTGGGAGCAACCCGGCCCCGGTACAGACTCCTGGACAATACTCTGCTTTTACCATCTGCAAAGTAAAGACTTGGAAAACTACAAAAAACGTGAGTTTGTGTGATCCTTGTACTCCAGCCCTGATCACCCCAATAAGCAACACTGTCTCCACTATCATCCCCTTTCCTGCAACATCTATAACAACCATCACAGACTTTAATTAACACTGCCCCGGGGAACCAGGTTCTACCTGCGGGGAGCCTTTCCATCTAAAGCTGCCAAACATCATACCCGGAGGTTCTGCAGCAGCGGTGGTCCCATTACTGACCACAACCTGTGGGTGGCATCACGACAAACCAAATCCCCTGTAAATACACCCCATTTTATTGTGCGAACCCGGGACACGGTCCGGACCAGGACCGCCGTGACATCCCCAGCAGTACCCCGGGTCCGGCACCGAGTACCCGTCCCAGTGGGCTCCACATAAGCATTTACTTTGATAGTTGTAGTGAGTTCTACTCTTCAACCCCATTTTAAAATCTTATAGACTTAGGGACTCTGTGTTTCTGTTTTGGGCTGAAGTTGCTGAGATGGCTTAGCCTTGGTAAGTGATTTGAAATAATTTCCACTTGTAGGTGATCTTCCTGTCTGTGAAATCATTAATTTCAAATTTTTGATAGATTTTTTGAATTCCTTTTTTAGTGTCAAACATTTCACCCCCCATCCTCTTAACAAACACACCAAAAGAAATATGTAAGATTTAATTCTGTAACATATCTTTTAAAGCTAGGTTTTCTTGTGATACTTACTGGGTGGCAGTGTGTCACATAGTCAAGAACCATATTTGAAAGTGAATCTTGGCAATGTATGATTGTGGAAAACAAGGAAGAGGGGTCTCAAAGTTCCCTATGTGCTGTTCCCTTTAGATATAAATACTGTCAGTTATTCAATTTACATATAATAGGAAATAAGTTTTGCTATGCTGCCGTTTGTTGGCCAGTATTCGAATGCCGTTTACTTTTGTCTGTTTCAGTTAGGGCTCTTTCACACTGGCGCATCTGCCGCATGTGCTGCCTAACGGCGCACTTGCAGTGCACTTGCGGCACACTTGCAGCAAGCCCCATGTATTGTCTATGGGGCTTGCGGCAGGTGCAGCAAGTGCGGTATAACCATGGTTCCAGCACTTGTGTCAGTTGCGGCCGCGAAAAAAAATGCTGCTGACCGCATTTTTTTCGTGTGCGCAACAGCCGCAATTGCCAGATTGTGGCAATACCGCACTTGCCTCACCTGCTGCAAGCCCCATAGACAACGCATGGGGCTTGCCACAAGTGTGCCACAAGTGTGGCTGTTAGACGGCACATGCGGCAGATGCGGTAAATCTGCTGGATCTGCCGCATTTAAAAAAAAATACGATTAAGGGGCCTTAAGTTGGTTCAAACCATGCGTGTCTTCAAACAGCAGTTGGTGGGTAGTTTGCTCCAAGCATCCATTGTATGCTCTTGCTCTGAGGCTAGGACCACATATACTGGGCTCATGAAGGTATCAATTTCTGACTAGCAGCTACCGATGTTAGCTGCTTCAGACAGCTAACAGTGGCCTTGTTCACACATATCAGCTTTTTTGACCTTCTCTGCGTTTTTTGGGCTGTTTAAAAAAACGCAGATGCATTAACGCAGGGTGCATTTGAGTGTACATGCGTTTTTCAGCTACCAGTAGCGTTTTTTTCCCCCAGTCCAAAAAACGCTGCATGCAGTGTGTTTTTGGGTGCTGGAAAAAAACGCAGGGGTTGTTTTCAAAAATGCATGAGTTTTCTTAACATGGGGCCCTATGGGAAACGCATGCGTTAACGCAGGGCACATATAGGCACCTGCGTTAATGCTAGCGTTTTTAAATGGCACATTTAGGCACCCTGCGTTAACGCTAGCGTTTTTGCCTGCGTTTTTGATGAAAAAATAACAAAGTCCAAAAAAGGATTCTAATCCTTTCAGACACACAAGGGACACTTTTTGGCACTCTTAAAAAACGCATGTGGTTTTAGGAGTGTTAAAAAAACGCAAATTGTGTGTGAACAAGGCCAGTTTTAGGGTATGTGCACATCAGTAGTTTTGTGGGCTGTTTTTGAACGTTTTCCGTCGGCGGTTTCCGCTGAGTTTTATGTAAATTTATGTTAATCCTAGCCACCGTTGGATTAACATGCTAGTCAATGGAGTTTAGAAATCGCTGTCTACATTAGAACGATTTTTGTCTTGACATTTTTAGTTTATTCACCGGTTTTCCACCGGTTGTCAAAGATAGAGCAAGCGACTTCTTTTCAGCGTTTTTCCAGCGGGTCCAGCTGAACAAGTGCAGCAAAGACCAGTCTGGAAATCGCTAAGGAAAACGCCGGGGAAATCGCCAAGAACACGCTGTACAACCGCTAGTAACCCGATCGCAAATCGTTAGCAAAACACTAACAAAAGCAGGGACACTAGCGAGTTCAGAAAACTCAGTTCTGCCATTCTCCACCGATTCCCGGTCGTTCTGCAAAGATGCAGAAACGACTGATGTGCACATACCCTTACACCAACAGTTATTCCAACTTTATCTGGGTTTAAATAAACCAAGTTTTTATTTGTACCAACATCGTAGTTCTACATTTGTGTCTACGGAAGCTGAATCTGTGCAAATCCTGTCTGCTCCTCATTTGGATATGGATGTAGGAAGACCTCACAGCACCATCAATCAGCCATACCTCTAATTGCCTCATGTGGAGACAGAACACCCTATGTAAATGAAATTGTATTGAGTATGCATGCACAATGGCTAATTCAATGTATGGGTCTATTTGAGCAGTACTGTGCATGCACACTTTTGCTCCACTCACACAGAGCACTTTAGGATGTGAACAGTAAAGGCTCAAGCAGTCTGAACCACAGTGAATGGTGAAGGCCCAGCATTCTAACCCCAAGTCTTCTTATTTATGAGAAAATGTTAAATAATATCAACATCTACAGTAGTTACTGAACACTATTAAGAGTGAATTACAGTCTTGCAAGTCATAATTTTAAGATAGAATATTAAAGATGATAGAATATGCCAAGATTTAGATTTGGCAAGTCTCGTAAATGTGACAGGAAAATTTGACTTTGCATCAAAATCATGTAAAGCACTACACCAACAATTTTTTTTATTTTATTTTGCCACTGCAGTGTTGCTTTTAATCTCACTCCACTGCCCCCTGTCTTATACGCACCATCTGCCACCTTCACCCTTTTCCAATTGCACTACGGTCGGTCCACAGTGAAAAGAGACTTTCAGTCAGTCAGACGTTTGAGCACAAGATGACGCCGTGGAACCCGAGGTGAAGCCACCTGAAGATTAATAGATGACCAGGGGTAGGGGGCTTACATTTAATGAGCCACACCAGTGGTGAAAAAAAAATTATAATGCTGTAGCTGTGCTAAAATGTGATTTTAAAGCCCCTTCAGGCACAAGAAAATAATAAACTTAGAATGTAATGTTTAAAATGTTATTCTCACCTCACTGCTCACCTGTCCTGCCGGCCTCGCCTTGTACCCAGTTCTCCACGCCTCTTCCTTCTTTTTAATATTATGGCAAACAGGATATTAGCCTCCACACAGTAGGATGGACCCTACACAAACCTTCACACTGTCCAATTACTTGGATACAGTACAGTATAATGGCCCTCAAATAGCCCTCTATAAAGTATAAAGGAATCAAAGTCTCCATATAGTATAATGGATCCCACATAGACCTCATATAGTATAATGCACCCAATAGTCATCCATATAGTAAAATGCACACCCCATAGTTATCACTATAGCATTATGGCTACCAATGTACTCACTGATTTAAAAAAATTATAATGTTCACATCACTTTGTTACTCCGCTGCTATGGTTTCTGTGGCAAGCGTTCTGCAGCACTGCATATCTCGGCACAGCGGGCACTGAACCCTCTGCTCTGAGACATCAGATCTCAGACACAGCAGGGGAATGATGGAGGAGAGAGCGGGGGCAGCTCCCTCTTCCATCATTGCTTTGAACTGTATTGGCATCCATGATGCTGATACAGTTGAACGTGCAATGTCGAGTGGGGGAGTATTATAGTGTACAGTTAATACATTTCAATGGTTTTATTTCTGACATCAGGATAATATGACATCTATATGTTTTTTTTCATATAATTTTGTTCCTGATATGTTTAGAAATCTTTACTTGCTGTTTCCTGCTTTCAGTAAATACTTACAGTAATTTTATTTTATCGCGGAACAGTTTTGGAAAAACATTAACATTTGAGGATTTACTTTTTTGAGGATTTTCTATTTATTTTCTGAAAAATCCATTAGTCAAATATTGCTTTACATCCTGAAGATGAAAAGTGAAAGGAAAATAATTGGCTACCAACATTTTTTTCAGCAGCATGAGTGTGCATTTTTTAATTACCATTGGGACCTGTTCTGCTCATATCAATTAAGCCTGCCAAAAATAAATCCTACTCGTCTAAAAGGGAAAAAAAAAAGAAAAATGAAGGGAAAAATACAAGCAATTTACATCACTTATATAGTTTTTTTTCCCTAAATCACAGTTGATATACCATGCCATATTACCTTAACGTTACTGACAGTTATTGATTAGCTCTTAACATGTCACTCATCATGGAGTGGACACAATGACAGCTTCAGGCCCCAGTGCACCCATCTGCTTTTAGGGTAAAGAACAATTGACTACAACTATCTATCTATCTATCTATCTATCTATTGATGTGCCCCAGGGGTTCGGGGTACTCGGCTCTCGGGCTGTTTCAGTCAGGGAAGTCACGGGTGGCCATCCCGAAGCCGTGGCCCTGGGGGTCAGCTGAATAAGAGGATTATTTACAAGGGATTATTTACAAAATGTTGTCGTCGTAACGCCCCTGCTGAGTCTGGTGATGACCACCAGCGCCGCCACAGTCCTCCGGTGGTCGATGGTATTGCGGCTTGGATGGATTAGTCCCCGCAAACGGGACTGGACCACCGGGGCAGTGATGCTGTAATAAAGCAGTTTATAAGAAAGTATGCAGCGGAGTCAAAACTTCACTTCACTGGGTAACTTTTACTTGAACTCCTTCATTCAACTTTACAGTTCAACAGTTAGTCAGATGGTATACTGGCGAATGCTCCAGGCAGCAATTAGGATTTCTAGTTGTCGATGGAACCCTCCTTTATGTTCCTTTCCTTCTTTCCTGTTCCCAGTGTTGTGAAGCCTGGTCTCTTATAGATGACTTAGCCTCCTGCTGCTTCTTATTCTGTCTCCTCTCCCTTTTACCCGTCAGGTTAACCTTTTGCTGAATGCCGCAGCCGTCTGCTGCGGTTCTGGTTTCCCTCTTGTGGGATCTTTGGGAGTCAGGGCCGTATATACAATATCCCTGTTTAGCGGATTCTCTGTGAGCCTTGAAGGATCTCACAGGTGCGGGCTCCGGTACCCGGTTTACTTTCTAGGGAGCAAACTCTTTCCGTTACTCACTTCCCCACTCAAGTTAACTCTGCGTCTATGAGTTTCCTTGCTTTCTTCCTCGTTCTTTGGGATCTTTACTTTCTTGGGCCTCTCAGCCGAGAGGGCCCTCTTGGTTCCTTCAAGCTGGCTGCCTGGCTCCTTCCACACTCCCTCCTCCGACTTCTCAGACTCTACAATGGACTAGCCTAACTAGTTCCCCCTAGAGGCCACTATATATCCTCCCGGGGTCCCTCCCACCTACTGTTCTAGTGTGTGGGTGTCAACTCTAGGGTTCCATCTAGTGACTGTAGTCCCAATTGCAGTGGAGTACTACACCGCTTTTCTGGATGCAGTACCCCTTTTGTGGCACCTACGTAGTGGGGCGCCACAATCTATATCTATCTATCTTCTATCTACTATCTATCTATCTATCTATCATCACAAAGCGATCACTGATCTCAGGGAGACCAGTCCAAGAAAACACTGTGGGCAGCCAGCTAAAGCTCTCAACACAGTGAATTCCTAGGTGCACCTGGACTCCCAACATCTCTTGTCAATGGTATCCGGGATTAAACCTGCTACTGCTACCAGTAAAGGTAACACAGATTTCAACCTTTGTGTCTGTTGGTTATTCAGCATCCTCAGTTCTGCACTCCCAACAGCCTACCACTGCCATATACTTTCCCGGTTGCCCTGGGGACCCGCTCCACTCATAGGGAGCGAAACCATCACTGCTGCACTCCCGTCATCCCAGAGGACCTGCACCGCAGCAGCGGCCACTAATAGCCGCATTCCACGGGTGGCGTCATGACTACCATCCCTAAATCACTACCCCCCAACGCTTTTAACTCCACACCCGGGGCCAAGGAACCATGTGCACAACCTCCCGTGACTCTCCCGCAGAACCGCTAGCCCAGTCTCCAATTACCCTACCGCCCTGGGGTGCATCAAAGGTGTCTGAAGTAAGTGTATTACAAGCAGTGAATTAGTGACTGTGATGGAGCTTGATGCGATCTGACGGATGCATGATAAGGTTTCTTGGCTAATTACAGCACTGACTAGCTGTTATCAGGGACAGCACTACCTCCGTCACTACCGCTCTGAAGAATCTGACCTGCAGCATGACGATCTCCTGGTCATCCCTCACCTTGTGCTCTGTGAGAGAGAAGAGGACACAATTGCAGCTAAAGGAGACATGTTCTGAACAGGATGAAGCAGAAGCCACAGGAGGTTTGGATACTCAGAGGAGAAGCTGTGTAGGCAAGGCTGTGTGCATGCATTGAGAGCCGCTGCTATGAAAGTTTAAAAATAAAATAAACTATACTTAAAATATCAAAACCTCCTAGTGACACCCCTGTACATGACTGAAAGTGATGTTGTGTGTCTCCTGCATCATAGAGTCAATGGCTGCATCAGCACTAGTGGTGAGGAAAGGAGCCCCTTCCAGAATGTCTGCAGAATGTCCTTTGTCTGCAAATAACTCAGATATATGACTCCTCCTCAGTGTTGCTGCCGCCACTGGCTCTGTGATAGAACAAGAAATTTCAGCAGCTGATCAGGCCCACTCCCCTTCAGGGCCCTGGGTCAACTTCAGTGGCTGCACTGGCAGTATGCCGGCCCCTGACATGTTAGTTACAATTATAAAAAAGAGTGGAAGCTGACAGCTTCATTTAACCCATAAGATGTTTTTCTGCCCAGAATGTGTATCCACTTTCACATTGAGCTAGCATCCTTTTAACATCCCATTACATGCATTAGCTTGAAATAGCAAGGAATTGTTTTTAACTCAACTAGGTTAGTAGTTGTTTTAGTTTATCAACAACTTCTAATTTTTTTTTAAAAAAGTACAAAATCAGTTTTTTAGGAACCACATCACATTTGAAGTGACTTTAAGAGGCCTATGTAACAGCAACTACCCAAAAGTGACACCATTCCAAAAACTGCACCCCTCAGACTGCTCAAAAATATATTCAAGAGGTTTATTAACCCTTCAGGTGCTTCACTGGAATTAAAGCAACGTGGAAGGAAAGAATGAAAATGTTACTTTTATTCTCCAAAATTTTATTTTAGCCCCAAATTTTGCATATTTACAAGGGTAACAGTAAAAAAGGACCCCCAAAATTGGTTGTACAATTTCATCTAAGTACACTTATACCCCATATGTGGTGGAAAACTACTGTTTGAGCTCATGAAGCGAAGAGAAGGAGCGTCATTTGACTTTGCAAACACAAGATTACCATTAGCGGGCACTATGTTGCATTTGTTAAACCCTTGATGAGCCTAAACAGTAGGAACCTCCAACAAGTGACCATATTTTGGAAAAAAGACCCAACAAGGAACATATCTAGATGTGTAGTGAGCACCTTGAACCCCAGGTGCTTCACAGAATTTTAGAACGTTGAACCTTGAAAAGGAAAAAATCATTTTTTCACAAAAATGCTGTGTTAGCCGCAAATTTTGTATTTTCAAAAGGTAACAGGAGAAAATGCATCATACAATTTGTTGTACAATTTCTCCTGAGTACATCAATACCGCAAATGTACTTGAAAACTCCTTTTAAGGTACAGTACAAAGCTTAGAAAGTAAGGTGCGCCATATAGGAATTCAGATTTGGTTCCGGGTTGCCATTTTGCATTGGCTTAGCCCCTGATGTGCCAGAATAGCAGACCTTCCCCACAAGTGGCCAAATTTACAAACTGCACACTGACTTCAGCTGGGGTTGCAGTGAGCATGATGTGGACAGGGCTGGGGGTACTCGGACACCGGGACTGATGGTGGCTTGGATGGGGAGATCACGGGTGGTCGGGATCCCGGTTCCGTGCCCTGGTTATCATTTGAGTAGATGGTGGGGGAGAGAAGGGAGTAGTTACAGGGGAACGTGATGCCACCTGTAGTTCCGGTAATATAGGTACCGGCGCTGCAAGCCGGCTGCTGAGGTGATGGTGGGTGCAGCAGAGAGTAGTCCAGCTCCCTACAGGTGGAGCTATTACCTCATGGCAGCGGGGATGGATGTGATGAGGGGAGTTGTAGTGATAGTTGGTGTGGCAGTTCTTACCCCTCTGCTGAGCTGCTGATGGTGCTGAGCCCTCCGGGCACTGATGGGAAGAACAACGGAGGCCAGTTCAAGGTTTACTCCATTTTACTAGGTAACGGCAGATGGTAAAACGGAACACGGTACAGTTTGGTTTACCGAGTGGATGTTGCCAGCTCAGGGTCCCGCTTATGGAGTCTCTAGGTGTTCTCTCTTTGTCTTTCAGGGTTAACTTCTCTCTTCCCAGTCTCTACCACCCTCGCAGAGCTCTCCCGCCAGTCCCACGGTCTGTAGCTAGTAGGCAAGGTCCGTGCCCCACCGGTCCGGACGGGGGCCCAAGTAAGCAAAGCATCCCGCCGGCACCACAATTTTGGCCCTTCTCCTCTAGTGTCCTGAACCGGTTCTTAGTCCTGAGGGGCAAGGTACCTTGTGGCGCTGTCAGCAACCCGGTTTCTATGGGCCTGCAGCTCATCGGTCTGCGGTCAGAATTGAACTTCTGGCGCCTCGGCTTCCTGCGTTGCCAGTGTTGCACTTAACGTGACCAGCTGACTCCAACCAGTCCTGGCCCGTTGCCCGCTGTTCTGGGCCCCCACTTAAAGATGGGACTCCCTCCTGTTGTCTGTGCTTTCAGGCCTGTCCTTCCTGACTGCCATCCCAGCACTGTCTGAGGTAATTTCTATCACTAACTTCCTGCTTCTGCAGCTCTAACCTAGGCTCCACCCCCTTTTGTGACCTTCTAAATAAGTAGTCCCCCCTATTCTAATTGGCCTAATCCTAGGTGTGTGTGTGTGTGTGTGTGTGGCAAAACAGACTCCACAGGTTAAACCCTGAACTGACAACTTACAGGGATAACACATTTGTTGTCACAGTGTAGTACTTCCCTGTGGTGCCTAGCCAGAGGGGCGCCACAAGCATATTGACATAATAGTGTTTCATCAAAATTTTAGACTATTGGGTGGTGAAGTAAAAAAATAATTAAATTTTTAACACTAAAATGTGGTTTTACCCTAGATTTCCAATTTTGACAATTAAAGTAGATACAAAAACAGGTCCCAAAATGTACTACACAATTTCTCCTGAAAATGGCAATATTCCACAGTAACGTTTGGCCACAGCTTGAGCTTGAGAGGGAAGGAGCATCATTTGATTTTTGGTCCACAGATTTTCTTAAAATAGGTTGTAGACTCCATTTGTGTAGCCCCTAAGTGACCATGCTTTGGAAATACACCCCCCATAAAGTAAGTGAGCTTCCTCACTACAACATTGCCAAACATGTGAATGTTAACTGTGGTTTAGACACATTGGAAGGAAGGGGAGCATTTGGATATGAGAGCACAGTTTTTTCTCGTTTTTTTGCTTTTGGTGGCAAAGGAGTCAGTGCTTTTCCAGAGCCTTTGTGATACCAGTAACTTGGAGGCCAACTTTATTCCATGATGAAGCTGGGTGGGGACAACATGTTTATTTGTGCATTGAGTTGAATGCCATTGGTGGCAATTTTGGGTACAGAATATTTTGGATAAGTTCACATTTACCCTTTCCTCCATGCTGAGCACGTACATTCGGGTTTCCAGCTACATCTCCAAAACACGTGATTCAGGTGAAAAACCATTAGATCCATTCACTAATGATGCAGCAGTGTTAGGCTAGGGTCACACTTAGCATGAGTTTTTTAGTGCTTTAAAAAAAAGCATGCGTTTCTGCATGCTTTTTTAATTTCTGCATGCGTTTTTTAAGGTGTCTGACGGCACCCTGCGTTTTTGCATGCGTTTTTAAATCAGCACCCAAAAAATAGTACAAGCAGAGTTTTTTGGTGCTGTTTTAAAAACGCATGCGTTTTTTTAACATGGGCCCTATGGAAAACACATGCGTTTTTGGATGGTACTAAATGGTACTAATGTACCATGCGTTTTTGCATGCATTTTTGATGTCAGCTACTCACATAAGTGCAAAAACTCATGCCAAAAATGCAAGGCACTTTAGACATGCGTTTTTGCTATTAAGACATGCGTTTTTGCTATTAGGGCATGCATTTTTTAACATGGGGGCCTATGAGTGCGTTTTTACATGCTTTTTTAAAAACACAGGTCCCCAAAAAAGCATGAAAAAAGCCTTACTCTGAACTCTGTGTTCTTTTTTCCAAACGAGCAAAATTGTGGTTTACCGCACACCTAAAAATATGCACAAAAAGATGGATACCGCTGGACCACAAGTCAGATGGGAGTTCAAAGTGACTCCCTCTGTCTCATTACAGTGAATTTTTCATTGTGAATTTTGTTTGTATCCCAATTTTCAGTGATTTACACATAAACATTGATGTGAGTGCTCAACTTAGAGCTCAGGATAACTGTGAGCCGAGCCTTAGTGTGATCTTTGGGAAGCAGAATAAAGAAATCAGCAGTAGTTGAAGAATTGGCTTTATTACTATTTTGACGCTGTTGTCTTGCAGTTCAAGTGATTAGGCGGCTTTATTTGTCAGGTCAATTATGATCACAGCAATAACAGATTTGTATGTACATTTTTTTATTTTTAGGTTTGGCTACTTTCATACCTAAAAATCTTTTTTTTTTACAAAACAAATATTTTTTGCATCACTGAATTTTGAAAGCTATAGTTTTTTTTATTTTTTTGCTAACATATTCATATGAGGGGATGTTTTTTGCGTGATGAGTTGTTTGAGTTTTTATTGCTATCATTTTGGGCCACATAATGTTTTTTTTAATTGCTGTCCCTTCCACTTTTTGTGAGACAGAATCAAGAAGAAACAGAAGTAATTTTTGTATGTTTTGTTTTTTATGCCATTCACTATGTCGTAAAAATTATACGAAAGCTTTATTCTTCAGGTCAGTACGACTACAGCAATACAACTTTTATATAATTTTTTTTTCTTTTGTTACTTTTACACCATAAAAAAACAATTTATAGAAAAAGACTTGTTTTTGCATTGCTATTTCTGAAAGCTATAACTGTTTTGTTTCTCCACTGATGGAGCTGTGTGTTGGCTTGTTTTTTGCAAGCAAAGATGATGTTTTCAGCTCTGCAAGTTATATTTCCATACAACTTTTTGATTGCATTTCTTTTCCTTTTTTTGGCATTATGATAAAAAAGCACAGTGTTTTTGTCAAGCGTCTTTTACGGTGTTCACTGAAGGGGTTAACTAGTTTGACAGTTTTATAGAATGGGTCGTTTCGGGCATAGCGATACCAAATATTTGAACCTTTTTTATTTTTTTTTACAAGAATATATGTATTTATTCTGGGCCATATTTAGGCCTTCATGCTGCCTAGGCACTTTCAGTGGTCACTCCCCTTAGGGTACCTTTACATGCCGCAACTATTGCCGGCGATCGGAGGCACGTTTTTGACGGTTGCCTCCGAACGCCGAAGCCGCATGTACACGCCGCAATTGCGCCCTCAACCTAAGGTGATGTATCATCCCGGAAGTTCCCACACCAACATTTGGAAACATCTGGTTGACTCCTGACGCCGCTTCGCACGTCACATTCCCCAAAGGAATGTGGGCGTACATGTTCAGCGCCGCAAGAACATAAGCGTGACAGACTGGTGTATTCCGTGCCCCAAACACGCTGATTAGACAATGAAATTGCGTCATGATTGGCAGCCAGTGCAGGAAGGCTGGCTAATACATGACGCTATTGCAATTGTGTATTGTGAATGGACAGCTCCTCAAATATGGTGCCTGTGAGAGGGACAGCCAATTGAAACACAGTAGCCCCAACCAATCATCGCTGATGGGGCGCGGTATCCAGCACGCTGTGGCACGCATCTGCGAAATCAGTAGGCAACGCAGATTCCATCCCTATCGCCCATTCACACGCCAAAACCAGGGCAATTCAACTTCAGGGTTGCCTCTGGTTTCTGAACAATGCTCTGAAACTGCTACCGGGGGCAACTTTAAAAATCACCATCGCGTTCCACAATTACACGCCGCAATTTCATAGCAATTTCAGGGCAATGGTGACGGAACTCCGGATTGCCTCTCAGTTGCTACACCGTAGTTGTGGCATGTAAAGGTACCCTTACTGACATCACACACTATTGGTACCTTTACACGCAGCTACAGGTAACAGGTTTTCCACAGGTAACTTACTGGCTGCAGTGAAATCATGGAGACATAGTTCCATTTGTACACAGCAACAAGATAGAACCATGTCTCCATGATTTCACTGCAACCAGTAAGTTACCTGTGGAAAACCTGTTACCTGTAGCTGCGTGTAAAGGTACCATAAGGCTGTGCACACAACATCTATTTAAGGCAGATCTACCCTGTAAAACACTTTATAACGTGCTAATTGAACACTAAAAGAATGAATGTCTACACTTGCTGCACACAGGTTCAGTCTTTTGAGCTTTTTTTTAACACCTTCAGCTTTTTAAAGTCAACAAGCGGTTAAAAAAGGTGACCTAACCATTGCTTCAGTGAGGAGAGACCTAATGATATGGAGACATGCTATCTGCTCATTTAACACCACTCCTCATAACTGAAGCTGTTCAGAGGGAATTCAACAGTAGACAGGTACCAGGCGTCAGAGAGAGCCTGCAGCCACATTGTGTGCACCCACACTGACACTTGGAGCATGCTGCTGCACTCACCTAGTGTAGCTGGTTTCACACTGGCGTTTTTTTTTAAGTCACGCAAGATCAGGTTTTTCAGCCAAATCCTGATTCTTTCAGAATACAGTTTTTTGCCCATTCTCTATAATGGTGTCAGGTAGAATCCTATTACTTCAGGTTGCTTCCTGACATCATTAAAGAGAAAGGGAAAAAATTGAATCCTGAAAGGATCAGGATTTGGCTGAAAAACCTGATCTTGCCTGACCTGAAAAAAACCACAAGTGTGAAACCAGACTCAGTGAGTGAGCACAGACTTACAAGCTGATTTTAGACAGCATTCTCTTTTACTAACAGAGTGCTGACAATAAAGACAAGCTTTAGTATACAAATGCAAGAGTGCTGCGAAGCCCCCTCAATTGCATATTAAATAAACTAGATTTTACTTTATAGCTCCAATAAAAACTATTCTATATTAACATGCCCCCAAATTCCCATCCTAAAGCGTCAGCCTACCCTATTCATCAGTATATAGCAGCACAGCCTCCCCTGTTCACCAGTATCTAGCAGCACAGCCTCCCCTGTTCACCAGTATATAGCACCACAGCCTCCCCTGTTCACCAGTATAAAGCAGCACAGCCTCCCCTGTTACTAGTATACAGCACATCCCTCATATAACCTGTATACAGCACAGCCCCCCTGACACCACTATACATCACAGCCCCCATATAACCAGTGTACAGCACAGCCCCCATGTAACCAGTATATAACATATCCCCCCTGCCACCAGTATACAGCACATGCTCCCTGCCAACAGTATACAGCACAGCCCCCTGCCATCAGTGTACAGCACAGCCCCCATGTAACCAGTATACAGCACTGCCCCCTGCCACCAGTATACAGCACAGCCCCCTACCACCAGGATACAGCAGAGACCCCTGCCACCAGTATACAGCACAGCTTCCCTACACACCAGTATCAGCACAGCCCCCTTGCCACCAGTATACAGCACATCCCCTGCCACCAGTATAAAGCTCAGCCCATCCCACCAGTATAAAGCACAGCCCCTCCCACCAGTATACAGCACAGCACCCCATGTAACCAGTATACAGCACAGTCAACTGCCACGAGTATACAGCAAAGCCCCCTGACACCAGTATACAGTACAGCCCCCTTGCCACCAGTATACAGCACAGCCCCCTTGCCACCAGTATACATGTTGGCCTAATGCATATTGATCTGTATGTATTGCAACAACTATTGTTTGTTTAATATGATGTGATTTTATGTCTGCATGCATATTGTTCAGGTGTCAACAAAGTTAAAAAAAAAAAAGGTCCTCAGTCAGAGACAGAATGTCCCTCCCCCTGCTCCCTGCATGCACATTCTAGTGTGGAACTGAAGCTGAAGGTCACAGCAGTTTTCTCTCTCCCTCTCCAGAAACCAGATTGATCCTATTCTCATGTTATAAGCTGGATGTTGTTAATTCTGAATAAATGAACATTCTCTGTTGCTCGCTGTGGACATCATGCTGATTAACGCGCTGCTAACAGGTTATGGGCCCAGGAGTCACAGAAGTCCTAAACCTCCAGAGCACAGAGACAGAAAGACAACAGCAGACTGAGAAGAAGTAAAGATGGCCACTAAAAGCAGCTCAGCAAAGTTTACAGTGCCAAGCCTGAATAACCAGAACTACCAATCCTGGAAATTCAAGGTGAAGATGCTGCTGATAAGAGAAGGTACGTGGAAATACACTCAGGAGCCCAAGCCTGACCCAGTACCACAGGACTGGCTAGAGATGGATCAGAAAGCACAGAGCACCATATCACTCAGCATAGAGGATGATCAGATTGTGCATGTGTGTAAGTGTGAATCTGCAAAGGAAATGTGGGAGCAGCTGCAGAAAGTACATGAGAGGATAAATCTAAGTAACAAACTCTATCTAATGAGAAAGCTATATCAGTCTAAGCTACACAGTGACCAAGACATGCAGGACTACATTAGAAGTACTCTAGAGACTGTAGAGCGCCTGCGGGGCATTGGGGAAGATATGAAGGACTTCCATGTAGCAGCACTACTACTTAGTGGTCTCCCAGAAAGCTATGACACGCTTGTAACTGCACTAGATGCACGCCCAGATGATGAGCTTACATTGGGTACGTCAGAGGAACGCTCGTAGATGAATATAAGAGAAAGGCAGAAAGTGTGAGCAGCACAATATACAACAAGGAAACTTTACAAACACAGGATGCGCCCACCAGCAGAAACCACCCTAAAGAAACACGTGAATGTTTTGTATGCAAGAAGCCAGGTCATTTAAAAGTTGAATGTAGAGTCTGGAAAGCTAATATGAATCAGCTGAAAAAGCAAAACAGTGAACAAAGAGTTAAGAGTGCTGTATTTGAAAATAATGATCCTGTAAATACTGAGGCTGCATTCACATTAGTCAATGCATTTAAATCAAAGCATGCATGGTGTATAGATTCTGGTGCAACCAGTCACATGACCAATGACAGACACTTCTTTACTAAGCTTAACCAAAGCAAGTCAGAGAAAGTGATAATGGCGAATGGTCAGTGTATGAACTCAGAAGGCATAGGAGATGGTTATATTGATTGTAATATCTCTGCAACACAAAGCAGAAGGATTCCTGTGAAGGATGTGCTATATGTGCCTAGTCTTGAAAGTAATCTATTATCCGTGAAAAGTCTTACAAGACAAGGGAATGAAGTTACGTTTAAACACGATAGCTGCATCATCTCAAAAGAGGGTCACACACTAGCAAAAGGAGAAATCAAAGATGAACTGTATCAGTTGAATTGTAAAGAGTGTGTATGCACAGCTAAGCAAGAAATGCACAAGAACTGTATTCATGTATGGCACAGACGGCTTGCGCATAGAGACCAACAAGCAATGAGAAAGTTATTTCAAGAACACTTAGCTGATGATATTACAATTGATCCATGTAACCAGACAATGAGGTGTACCAGCTGTATCAAAGGGAAAATGTCCAGAAAGGCCTTTCCTAAGAAAAGTGCTACAAGAACAGAACAACCATTAGATTTAATACACACAGACATCTGTGGCCCAATGCGTATTCAGGCCCCTGGAAAGAAGAGATATTTTCTTACATTCATTGATGACAATTCAAGATACACAGTTGTCTATCTACTTCACAGCAAAAATGAAGTTCCAGAGAAACTTGAAATATATCTAGCTGAAGTATATAACAAGTTTGGGAGAATGCCAAAAATTCTATGTGCAGATAATGGGACTGAATATACAAGCAATGAGACACAGAGCATTTTAAAGAGAAATGGAATCATATTTCAGACTACTGTACCATACAACCCTGAGCAAAATGGTATAGCAGAAAGAAGGAACCGAACACTCTGTGAAAGCGGAAGGAGTATGTTATTTGATGCAAATCTGCCTACAGTATATTGGGGCGAAGCTATTATGACGGCTTGCTATCTTCAGAACAGACTACCAGGTAAAGCGACAGAGAAACCTCCACTTGAACAATGGAATAGTGCAAAGCCAAAACTGCAGCACATAAGGATTTTCGGAAGCAAAGCATTTGCATACATTCCCAAAGAAAAACGAACTAAGTGGGAATCTCACACTAAGGAAGGCATTCTGGTAGGTTACAGTGAAACCCAGAAAGGTTATAGAATTCTACACCCAGAGACAAACAAGGTCACAATAAGGCTGGGGTCACAGTACCATTTTTCACATGCATTTTTGGAGACCTGCGTTTTCAAAAACGCATGTAAAAAACGCACCCATAGGCCCCCATGTTAAAAAACGCATGCCCTAATAGCCAAAAAGCATGTGTGACTGTCCCATGCGTTTTTGGAGCATATCCAAAAACGCATGCGTTTCTGTAGAAAACGCATGCGTTTTTATAACATGGGTTCCTATGGAAAACGCATGCAAAAACGCATGTACAGTTAGTACCTTTTAGTGCCATTCAAAAACGCATGCGTTTCCCATAGGAGCCCATGTTAACAAAAACGCATGCGTTTCCGGAAACGCATGCGTTTTTGTTAACATGGGCTCCTATGGGAAACGCATGCGTTTTTGAATGGCACTAAAAGGTACTAACTGTACATGCGTTTTTGCATGCGTTTTCCATAGGAACCCATGTTATAAAAACGCATGCGTTTTCTACAAAAACGCATGCGTTTTTCTACAAAAACGCATGCGTTTTTCAAAACGCTCAAAAAAATACTACAAGCACTATTTTTATGTGCAGATTCAAAAACGCAGCCAAAAACGCAGGGAGCCATCAGAGACCTTAAAAAACTCATGCTGACATGAAAAACGCATGTAAAAAAGCATGCGTTTTTAAAAGGCACTAAAAAAACTGTGACCCCAGCCTAAGCAAAGATGTAGTGATTGATGAAAATTTTGTGTCACCCAAGTTTTGTGATATTATGCCAGTAGTCCAGATGAAGCAACAACGACAGTCTCAGTCACAATCACAAGACAACGAAAGGGAGAATGTAGAAGTCTGGCTAGATTCTTCAACCACTAAAGGAACAACAGAAAGACTAAGTGAACCTGAAATCAGACGATCGTCAAGATCAAACATAGGAATACCAGCTGAGGCTGGGGTCACAGTACCATTTTTCACATGCATTTTTGGAGACCTGCGTTTTCAAAAACGCATGTAAAAAACGCACCCATAGGCCCCCATGTTAAAAAACGCATGCCCTAATAGCCAAAAAGCATGTGTGACTGTCCCATGCGTTTTTGGAGCATATCCAAAAACGCATGCGTTTTTGTAGAAAACGCATGCGTTGTTGTAGAAAACGCATGCGTTTTTATAACATGGGTTCCTATGGAAAACGCATGCAAAAACGCATGTACAGTTAGTACCTTTTAGTGCCATTCAAAAACGCATGCGTTTCCCATAGGAGCCCATGTTAACAAAAACGCATGCGTTTCCGGAAACGCATGCGTTTTTGTTAACATGGGCTCCTATGGGAAACGCATGCGTTTTTGAATGGCACTAAAAGGTACTAACTGTACATGCGTTTTTGCATGCGTTTTCCATAGGAACCCATGTTATAAAAACGCATGCGTTTTCTACAAAAACGCATGCGTTTTTCAAAACGCTCAAAAAAATACTACAAGCACTATTTTTAGGTGCAGATTCAAAAACGCACCCAAAAACGCAGGGAGCCATCACACACCTTACAAAACTCATGCTGACATGAAAAAAAGCATGAGTTTTGTTAAATCCCTTAAAAAAACGCATGGCAACTGTGACCACAGCCTAAATGTCTATCCTACATTGTCAAGACACTACCTGAGTCAGAGCCACAGTCATGGGATGAAATGCAAAAACTGCCTGCTCATGAAAAACAAAGTGGATCAATGCCGCTAATGAAGAAATGAACTCGCTTCATCAACTTCAAACTTGGAAACTCACTGAGTTGCCACAGGGTAAAAAGGCAATCAAGTGCAAGTGGGTATTTAAAACCCAATATGACTCTGAAGGTAAAGTCCACAGATTTAAAGCGAGGTTGGTCGCAAAAGTAGACAACATTCAGAGCCTTGATGGTCGTAGCTGCTGTACAAAAGATGTTTGTCAGACATTTGGATATCAAGACTGCATTTTTAAATGGTGACGTTGAGGAGGACTTATACATGACTCAACCTGAAGGCTATATAAAGGAAGGTGAACAGAACCTTGTTTGCAAACTACAAAAATCTCTTTATGGTCTTAAGCAATCGGCAAGAGCATGGAACACCAAAATGAACAAAATCTTGTTGGAAGAAAGATTTAAAAGAGGTCAAGCGGATCCATGCCTATAAACGAGATATACAGATGGAAACTGGATGTATATTCTCTTATATGTGGACGATGTAATTGTAGTTCATCAAGAAGAAGCCGAAATTGGGAAAATTACTAAGATTTTGAACCAGCATTTTGAAACAAAAGACCTTGGAAATGTAACATATTATCTAGGGATCCATATCCAGAGAGAGGAAGATGGAAGTTTTCTTCTAAATCAAAGTGCAAAAATTAATTCAATTTTGAATCAGTTTGGAATGACAGAAGCCAAAGGTGTATCAATGCCAATGGAATCATCCTACCTGAAACTGGAAGAAGATGACCTGTTGCCTAACAATGAGAAATATCGGCAGGCAGTGGGGGCACTTCTATACATATCGACTATGACTCGACCAGATATTACAACAGCAGTTGGAATATTGTGCAGATATGTGGAGAAACCGTGCCAAAAGGACTGGAACACCGTTAAAAAAGTTCTCCGATATTTAAAAGAGACACAAGGGGTAAATTTAAAATTATCTGCAGCAGGAAATCTGAAACTCACCGGCTATGCTGATGCAGATTGGGATGGTGATTTGCATGATCGTAAATCCACAAGCGGATACGTATTTAAACTTGGAGAAAGTTCAATCTCCTGGTCTAGTAGAAAACAAGTATCTGTTACTTTGTCATCCACAGAAGCTGAGTATGTGTCCGTAGCCTATGTAAGTCAGAAGATCATTTGGCTAAGACAACTGATGGATGATCTTGGTAAACCGTTAACTCAGCCAACGGTGATATATGAGGACAACCAAGGATGCATTAAACTTGCATGCAGTGAGAAGATCAGTGCTAGAACCAAGCACATCGACGTCAGATATCATCATCTACGTGATTTGATAGATCGTGGCATTATTCAGTTTGTTTATTGTGAGACTGAGAAGATGGTAGCTGACAATTTGACCAAGCCATTGCCACGACCTAGGTTCCAAGGATTGAGAACCGCTATGGGACTAACAGAATAAGTAGTTGTTGAGTGGGGGTGTTGGCCTAATGCATATTGATCTGTATGTATTGCAACAACTATTGTTTGTTTAATATGATGTGATTTTATGTCTGCATGCATATTGTTCAGATGTCAACAAAGTTAAAAAAAAAAAAAAGGTCCTCAGTCAGAGACAGGATGTCCCTCCCCCTGCTCCCTGCATGCACATTCTAGTGTGAAACTGAAGCTGAAGATCACAGCAGTTTTCTCTCTCCCTCTCCAGAAACCAGATTAATCCTATTCTCATGTTATAAGCCAGAATACAACACAGCCCCCTGCCACCAGTATACAGCACAGTCCCCTGCCACCCTTATACAGCACAGCCCCCTGCCACCAGAATACAACACAGCCCCCTGCCACCAGTATACAGCACAGCACCCCCCATATAATCAGTATACAGCACAACCACCCATGTAACCAGTATACAGCACAGCACCCCATGTAACCAGTATACAGCACAGTCAACTGCCACCAGTATACAGCAAAGCCCCCTGACACCAGTATACAGCACAGCCCCCTTGCCACCAGTATACAGCACAGCCCCCTTGCCACCAGTATACAGCACAGCCCCCTTGCCACCAGTATACAGCACAACCCCCTGCCACCAATATACAGCACAACCCCCTGCCACCAGTATACATCACAGCCCCCTGCCACCCTTATACAGCACAGCCCCCTGCCACCAGAATACAACACAGCCCCCTGCCACCAGTATACAGCACAGCACCCACCATTTAACCAGTATACAGCACAACCCCCCATGTAACCAGTATACAGCACAGCCACCTGCCACCAGTATACAGCAAAGCCCCCTGACACCAGTTTACAGCACAGCACCCTGCCACCAGTACACAGCACAGACCCTTGCCACTAGTATACAGCACAGCCCCTCCCACCAGTATACAGCAAAGCCCCCCATGTAACCAGTATACAGCACAGTTAACTGCCACCAGTATACAGCAAAGCCCCCTGACACCAGTATACAGCACAGCCCCCTGCCACCAGTATACAGCACAGCCCCCTTGCCACCAGTATACAGCAAAGCCCCCTGCCACCAATATACAGCACAGCCCCTGCCACCAGTATACAGCACAGCCCCCTTGCCACCAGTATACAGCAAAGCCTCCTGCCACTAATATACAGCACAACCCCCTGCCATCAGTATACAGTACAGCCTACTGCCACCAGTACACAGCACAGCCCCCTGCTACCCTTATACAGCACAGCCACCTGCCACCAGAATACAACACAGCCCCCTGCCACCAATATACAGCACTGCACCCCCCATCTAACCAGTGTACAGCACAACCACCCATGTAACCAGTATGTCCAGCCCAGGCCCTTGGGGTACTCGGGTCTCTCAGGCGCAGTCTGGAGGGGATGTCATGGGTAGCTGTGCCTGACGCCGTGGGCCCGGGGGATGCAGATGAAAAATGAGAAAAAGGACACCACCTGTAGGTGCCGGTGATGGCACCGGCGCTGCTTGGGCCTCCGGGGTGATGGGCGGCAGCAAGATGGTATCACTGCCTACAGGACAAGTGGGGTCCCCGGGGCTGTAAGTTGTAATGGAGTAATAGGGCAGCACAGTTGTTTCTGCGCAAGGTGGGAGTAGGGGAGCGCAGTCAGTGTGGTGCAGATGGAAGGAGGGACACGCACACATAAAAGTCTTTTGGTACCTTTACTGGTGTTCTGTACGGGTACGCTCGTCAGGAGTTGAGGCAAACACTTTAGGATCTCCACAGCGAGTAGGGTTGTAGGCCTCCTTGTTTCAGTTCCTCTGTTTGGAGTCTGGCAGGCATGGAACCCGACCAGACCATTGCTTCTCTCTCTCTCTCTTTGTCTCTCCACACCCGGGTTGCTACACTGAGGGCTCTCTCTTGGGATCCCGTTGTGCACTCACGGTCCCTGGCTCTCAACTGTTGGTGCTGTGGGTGTCCGGGAAGCTAAACTTCCTTGTGATGCTGGATTCTCTGCGGGCCTATCTTCTCTGTCCCTGCTGCTCGGACCCAGTGACCGGAACTCTGGTGGGGTGAGTCGGTATGACTCCTCTGCCCCCTTGTTGTAGCAAGTTTCTCTCCTCTGCCTTTGACCTCTACTCTGTGGGTCTACCACTGTCTCAGGTGGTTACTAGTATGGACCTAGCACGGCTCCAGTACCAGCTCAGCTCACTAAGCTCTTCACAGTTCTGTAGTGACTGCACACTCTGCTGTTTTCCCTCCAGAGCCTGTATTTATAGGCAGAACTGGCTTAAGGCAACCAGTTGGGCTCCCCCTACAGGCCTGGGGTGAAAGGTGTGTGTAAGTGGGTTACTCGCTGTGTGAAATCCTTCAGTGTCCCATGGAAGTCTGTGGTGACCTGGCACAGGGTGCCACATATACAGCCACCTGCCACCAGTATACAGCAAAGCCCCTTGGCACCAGTATACAGCACAGCCACTCATCTTCAGCTCTATGAGGGATCACCTGCTCCTGTGTCTTCCTCCCATGTTGTCTTCTTCCTTCTCTGCTGTGACATCTGCAGTGGGAGATGATCGCACTCTCACCACAGGCAGAGATGCAATAGCCCTTCAGAGCAGGGACCTCTCTGACCCTGGAGGTGCAGGCAGTACTTCCAGGGTCAGTCAGCTCCCTGTATCCCGCCCCCTCCTGACCCTCCCCTCCAAAAAGACATCGGATCTCCTATATTGTTTAATGGAGGGGAGGTTAAAAAAAAAAATACAATTCCCTGTGTTGTGTTGATGCTGCCCCCCACTGCCCGGCAGCCTAGGCACTTGGCCTCCAGTGACTAGTAGCAAATACGACCCTGTATTTATTGTATTTATTGGTATCATAGTTAATTCTTTTTTTTTGCTCTTTATTTTAGTTTAGTTTTTCTTTAAATATGTTTACATTTTTGTTTACTTTTTTACTTAGCCCATATGTGGGACATTACCTTTTACTAGTTTGATTACTCTTATAGTTAATTGCAATACACCGACATTGTATGTCAATGTTGCACTCAGAGCACTAAGAATTTGCTTCGCACACCATGCATTTGACACAATGTGCAAGGCTTTCCAAAGCTGGGTGACCCGAGGGTCATCATGACAACCCCGGGTTACCATGGCAGCAATCGTGTCCCCATGATCATGTCACAGGGTCCCGATTGCTTGAGAACGGAACACACTCTTCTGTTAGCCACCTAAATATTATGATGCTATTGATCGCAGCATTTAGGAGGTTAAACTGCCCAGAGCAGCGGTGGCACAGCATTTTAGGCAGTGAGAACTGGATCACGACTTTAACATAAGTTGAAAACACAGCGGCGATTATGTTGGGCCCAGCTGCTGTGTCTGCAATATCGCTAGAACGTACTGGGTTCATCATTGGTTGGCAACGCACTGCCTATCTGGACATACAGTACCAGTACGTCCAATATCAGGAACGGTTTAATGTTGCTGTAGGGCTCTTGGAAGCTTCCTAAACCAAATAAAAAATATATTGTAATCTGAGAGTCCTCAGTGGTTGATACCGTTTAATGGCTAACTGAAAAGATGGTAAACATATCAAGTTTTCGGGACGCTGCGGCCCCTTCTTCAAGCTGGTAATGACACAAATTCTGAAGACAAATACATTTATACATAAGCAAAAGAAGAAAAAAAAGAAAAAAAAAGAAAGGCAAAAGGGTCATTCCATGTCAAGTGATCCAAAAATGAATATTTTTTTCCCTGACGTCCTCAGATTTTTTAAATTTTTTTTATATATGAAGAACATCTTTATCTAATTACAAAAAAAAAGTTTTGAATTTTTTTCTTTATCAGTTAATTTTTTACAGATTTTTAAAGTTTTAAAAAAGTGCGAATTTTGGCCTGGTATGGCTTTACATTTTCTATCATATCTTGGGCTAGAAATAAGATAGAGAAACAAAATAAACACCAATCTACTCAGAACTGTCCAGGCTTTCATCAGATATGTCACAAGAGGATCTTTGTTAATATTTTACCCATGTGATCGCAAGCGCAAATCTTTAAAACGCATTTCCGAAAAATTGGCGCGCTTTAAATATTTCAAAAACTGCCCATGTGTCTGCTTTGCTCTTAGTCACATCTGTACCAAATTTCAAGTTGGGATCGCAATGGGATCATATTTTAACATATTTTACTAGTAATAGCGTCAATGGGTCATTCCATATCAAGTGATCTAAGTATGAATATTTTTTTTTACCTGACGTCTTTAGATTTTTTTTTTTTTTTTCCTTTATGAAGTACTACTTTAGTTAATTACAAATTAAAAGTTTAGAATTTTTTTCTTCATCAGTTAATTTTTTACAGATTTTTAAAGTTTAAAAAAAGGGTGAATTTTGGCCTGGTATGACTTTACATTTTTTTATCTCAGGCTAGAAATAAGATAATGAAGTGGGAGAGGCATCATTTTACTCAGAACGGTAACAGCTTTCATTTGAGATGTTACAAGACTATGTTTCTTTATATCAAATTCAAACTATTGACGGGCAATTGTGAAAAAATGACTGATTGTGTTCTTGGTGATTTTTGAATTGACACTATAATAGTTAAATATTTTACACTTAGGTCCAATGAATGCGTCCATGGGGTCAAGTTGGGACAGAGTCATCACAAATTAGCCTTATTTGCAGATAACCTGCTACTTTACATCTCCCAGCCCCTGGTCTCCATCCCTTCGGTCTTAATGGAGTTTGAACAGTTCGGACAAATGAGCAACTTTAAAGTGAATTGCTCCAAAACCGAGGCACTCAATATTTCTTTGCCTGGAGAATTGGTTTCTCATCTATCTATACAGTTCCCATTTAAATGGAAAGTAGAAGCCATTAAGTACTTGGGAGTCCTTATACCAAAAGATCTTAAACAAATATTCAATTTAAATTATCAACCCCTTTTGACTAACGCGGAATCGGCATTTACCTCCTATAGACAATTAAAGCTATCCTGGTTCGGGAGAATTAACGTAGTCAAGATGGATGTCTTGCCCCGACTCTTATATACTTTTCAGACAGTTCCTGTTCTATTGGATAGAGGCTTCCTCTCCAAAATGCAATCTATGATCCTTAGATTTGTCTGGGGGGGCAAGAGGTCCAGATTGCGAATGAATATCCTATCCTTGCCCAAGACCAGAGGAGGGGTTGGACTACCCAACATACGAGCGTACTTTGTGGCTTCCTCTCTTGTTAGAGCTCTAGATTGGCATTATCATGCATCCTCCAAGAAATGGGTAGGGGTGGAGCAAGAGGGTTTGGGGATTCCGCTGAAACACCTGCTTTGGATTTCCCCTAAAGACTCCACAGACCTAGTACCTTTGACAGACATGACCAGAAACACCTTGAAGGTATGGCACCTAGTGACGAAAACCCTCCGCTTAAACGACAGACTTAGCCCTTTGACTCCCCTTTTTTCCAACCCATCTTTCCCACCCAGATTTGACAGGCAGAGATTTTATGTTGGCGGATTCTGGATGACACCCGAGTAGGACAGACTCTGTCCAGTGGTGGTTTGCCCCCGATGGCAGAGCTACAACTCAAAGAACCTACGAGACCTCTTAAGTGATTCGAATTTCTCCAATACAGAGTATACTTATATTCAGCTGACCACTCTTGCAGGGTAAGATTGACGCCCAACGTATTGGAGAGGTTATTCCAACTGGAGGCTCCACCGAGGCGCAAAATATCAGTTCTATACCAGGCCTCGGGGTCCATGAGAGAGCAGGGCACCCTTTACTTCCAACGTGCTTGGGAGAGGGAATTGGGGTGTAGCATTTCAGAAGCTAATTGGCAGAAATGCTTTATATTTACTCACTCACTAGCTAGCGCTTGTTCTGCACAAGAAAGAAGCTATAAGCTGCTCACTAGATGGTACTTGTGCCCGACGACACTCCGGAACATGTTCCCTGGAACCCCTGATACCTGCTGGCGCTGTGGGGAAGAGAAGGGTACAATGATACACATTTGGTGGAGTTGTGGGGAAATCCGGCGGTTCTGGTCTGAGGTTTTCAATGCATACGCCCGGATAACAGGTAAACAAGCCGAATGCTGCCCAGAATCGGCAATGTTATCCATTTTTCCAGGTCCTATTGAGCTACAGAAGAGGGATATTCTCCGCTTTTGCATCTCGGCTGCTCGTGCTGTGATCCCAAGGTTCTGGAAATCAAGCCGGGCTCCATCTCTACTTGATTGGTTCAAAGAATTGATGGACATATATCGAATGGAGGAGCTCGCAGCTGATGCGTCGGGATCTCGGAACAAATTCTTAGGGATTTGGGTTGAATGGATTCATTTTCACGACTCTGCAGAATGTAGGAGTATCTTTTCCAGCACAGATAATATGGCTCGACCTCTGGCTGATGGGGAGCCAGTGGGATGAGTACCCTTTCTCCTTTCCATACCTCACCTGTCCCCCCCCCCTCCTTTTTTTCTTTTTTTCTTACGTGGCTTTTCTTTCCCAGTATAACTTTTTCTAATGGTTTTTGTTTCTCTTCTCTCTCTCTTCTTTTCTATCTCTCTTTTCTTCCCATCTGATACATTCAGTCTAGGTATTTCCTTTCTATACCTATACCTTCAGAATTCTAGTGAACATTAGACAGGTATCGGAAACTCTGAGCTGTGAGTAGATCATTAATATTTCGACCTTCCTTTCCGGTACACCAGTCGATAGACTATTCCAACTAGGCCTCAACGGGTAATGACCCACTTACGTGGTCAACCTGTTAGAAGGGGCCAAGTGATAAAAATCATTCTGCTGGGGCTGCTTGTCCCCTTGACATCAGAACATCTCAAAACCCTGAGAAAGGTTGTATACTTGAGTGTTTGGAATTATATTTAGATTGTAGTATATATTGCACCAGAGATAAGCGCAAAAGTAAATTTGCAGCTTATCTTAAAGTTACTAATAACTTTGTGAATTCTCTTTTTGTATATTTTATATGTCTCAAGATTTTGTTAAAAGATTGAATGTATGTCTTTCATATGTTTTTTCAAAATGTAATAAAAATGAGATTAACCACAGTTAAATATTTTAAAATATGATCCCATCACGATCCCAACTTGAAATTTGGTACAGATGTGGCTAAGAGCATAAAAGACACATGGGCAGTTTTGGAAAATTTTTATTAAAACGTTTTTTCGGAAATGCGTTTCAAAATGTTGCGTTTGCATTCGCATGGGTAAAAAATTAAAATTAACAAATATACTCTTGTGACATATCTGGTAAAAGCCTGGACAGTTCTGAGTAGAATGGTGTTTATTTTGTTTCTCTATCTTATTTCTAGCCCGAGATAAAAAAAATGTAAAGTCATACCAGGCCAAAATTCACACTTTTTTTAAACTTTAAAAATCTGTAAAAAATTAACTGATGAAGAAAAAAATTCTAAACTTTTAATTTGTAATTAACTAAAGTAGTACTTCATAAAGGAAAAAAAAAAAAATCTAAAGACGTCAGGTAAAAAAAATATTCATATTTAGATCACTTGATATGGAATGACCCATTGACGCTATTAATAGTAAAATATGTTAAAATATGATCCCATTGCGATCCCAACTTGAAATTTGGTACAGATGTGCCTAAGAGCACAGCAGACATATGGACAGTTTTTGAAATATTTAAAGCGCGCCGATTTTTCGGAAATACGTTTTAAAGTTTTGCGCTTGCGATCACATGGTTAAAATATTAACAAAGATCCTCTTGTGACATACCTGATGAAAGCCTGTGTAGTTCTGAGTAGATTGGTGTTTATTTTGTCTCTCTATCTTATTCCTAGCCTGAGTTATGAGGAGAAACGTAAAGGCAGGCAACAGCGAAATTCACACTTTTTCCGAACTTTGAAAATCATTTTAAAAAAAAATACATTTTTTAAAAAAATTTTCTCTTCACATTTTGCATTGTCTGACATGCTATTATCAAATAACAAAATCTCAAAAGAATTAAAAATATAGAGGTAATAATCATTGGTTCACTTGACATGGAATGACCCAAAACAGTGTTATACGCTCTGGTGATATGACAGGTGACGCAAAGCAGAGTAGGGTTAGGGAGGGGTGGAGGAGCAGGGACAGAGAAACCAGATTTCTAAGATAAGCGGAACCAATTGTATTAGGTAAATGGTTAACAACCCATGGAGACCTGAAAATACTTAGAACTCTGCTCTCCACAACTTAACTAAGTGAGACAGTTCACAGAAGTGTCAAGAGTTCATAGTCCTTTGATTTCAGTGTGTTGCAAGCTGTCTCCAAATGCACTTTCATTTTATATAGAACCTCAACCACTGAGGACTCTCAGATTGCAATATATTTTTTTATCTACTGGCTAACACGGTATAAATATTCTTTACCTTATCTAAACCAAATAATAAATGTTTACATCCAGTGACTTACCGCTGACATCTCAAATGTGCAATTTTCCTACCCCATTTATATTGAATCCACTCCTATCCCCCTTATAAACATCCAGTTACACCCCTCTATTCATTTTGATCCCAGTGTAGTATCCATTCCCACCCTCCAATTAGTTTTACTCTTTTTCTTGTGTCCACTCCCCTTTGACAATTCATTATAAGTTCCTGTAAAACATGCTCACCCCATTCTTCTCCAATATGCTCTCCCCCACTAAGTTTAAAAAACAATATTTTTTCAGATGACCCACCCCCCCAAGGCCTTACTTCCTTATGCTTCTGGCTCGTTGCTAAATGACACAGGTAGTTAAAGTCATCGCGCTTACTTGAGTAATCAAAAATACTCTGGTTTGAATGTTGATATTTTCTTGCAAGTCCTCTGCTATCTCCTACTGTAGGCATCACAGCTGCAGGAGTGTTGTCTGTCCGGTGTATCGCTAATGGTGATGGCAAATTCACTGCGTGCCCCCTAGAACTGAAGGCCCGAAACAGCAGGGCAGATTTCAATATTATAAAACAACACTGCACATATGGCATGAGTCACCCTCCACCACTGGATTCCTGTGTGGCAAGTTGACACTCAATTCTTGAAGTTAATGTGAAATATGAGGCAAGTCTAATAATCTGAGTGACTTTAACAAGAATCAAGTTTGTTAGTTAAAAAACTGGGTCATTGCATCTCCATAAAGGCAACTCTAGTGATGTGTCCCTAATATGCAATGGTTATTTACCACCAAAAGTGGCAAAAGAAAGAACAAATAATGAACTGATGACAGGATCATGAGAGCCAAAAGCTCATGTATACATTTTGCAGAGGGAAAGCTAGATTGTCTGGTGTAATCCTATAGAACTGCTGTAGCACAAGCATTAGAAAAAGATAATTCTAGGAAATCTCACAGTGCATTGTATGTTATTGAATACAAAGTCATCTGTTGGTGACCTTATTGGCTGATATTCTTTTTCCCCTTACTGCTTTATTTTCCTTGGTCTAGGTCAGGGGTCTCAAATACGTGGCCCCTGGGGCTTCACAGTGCGGCCCGTGGCACCAAGGACAACGTAAGGATGCTGGGGTCCATTGTGCAGGGGGCCGCCATGGCACGGTGTGTAAGGGGCCGCCGCAGTGCAGATTGCTGGGGACTGCAGCTTTATTATGACATTCTGCAAACGCTATGTCAAGCTCCTTCACTCAGCTACATCAATGGAAGCCTGCGGACCAATCAGATTAGAGACCCGCAAGTGACGTCGGTGTATGATGTCACTTGAGGTTTCTGATTGGCCTGCCAGCTTCCACTGATGAAGCTGAGCGAAGGAGATTGACGTAGTGGTTGCAGGAAGTCATAATACAGCCGCAGTCCCCAGTACATGGCACCGCGGCGGCCCCCTGCACACTGGACCCCGACATCGTTAAGGTGTATGAGAGAGCGCGAGTGTGTATGTATGAGAGAGTGTGACTGTGTGTATGAGAGAGCGTGTGTTTCAGAGTGTGTGTATGATTGTGTGTATGTGTGTGTGTATGAGAGTGTGTGTATATGTGTGAGCGTATGAGAGACTGTGTGTGTATATGAGTGTGTGTATGTGTGTATGTGTGTGTATGAGTGTGTGTATGAAAGTGTGTGTGTGTGAGTGTGTGTATGAGTTTCTGTGCGAATGAGTGTGTGTGTATATGAGTGTGTGTCTGTATGAGTGTGTGTGTGTATGAGAATGTGTGTGTATATGTGTGTGTGTGTATGAGAGAGTATCTGTATGAGTGTGTGTATATGAGAGTGTGTGTATGAGAGAATGTGTGTGTATAAGTGTGTGTATGAGAAAGTGTGTGTATGAGTGTATGTATGAGTGTGTGTATATGAGAGTGTGTGTATGATTGTATTTGTATGAGTGTTTGTGTATGTGAGTGTGTATGAGAGAGTGTGTGTATGAGAGTAACAGTGTGTGTATGAGTGTTTGTATATGAGTGTGCATGTGTATAAGAGAATATGAGTGTGTGTGTATATGAGAGAGTGTGCATGTGTGTATGAGAGAGTGTGTGTATAAAAGTGTGAGTGTGTATGTGTGTGTACGAGTGTGTGTGTGTGCATGACAGTGTGTATGTGTGTATGAGAGTGTATGTGTATGTGTATGTATGAGTGTGTATGAGAGACTGTGTGTGTGTGCACACAAAAAGAATAGAGACCAGGTTGGGACATCACAACAAATTAGCATCAGGATGTGGACATTACTACAAGATGGGGACCAGGATCGGGACATTACTACAAGAAGGGGACCATGATGGGGGCATTGCTACAAGATGAATATCAGGATGAGGACATTACTACAAGAAGGTGACCAAGATGGCGACATTACTACAAGATGAGGATCGGGATGGGGACATTACTGCAAGAAGGGGACCAGGATGGGGACATTACAAGAAGATGAGGACCAGAATGGGGGACATTAATATAGGATGAGGACCAGTATGAGGACATTATTACAAGAAGGGTACCAGGATGGGAATATTACTACAAGAATGGGACCAGGATGGGAACATTACTACAAGGAGAAGACCAGGATGAGAACATTACACAAGATGAGGACCAGGATGGAGACATTACTACAAGAGGAGGACCAGGATGGAGACATTACTACAAGATGGGGACCAGGATGGGGACTTTACTGCAAGAAGAGGATCATAATGGGGACATTACAACAAGAAGGGGAACAGGATGAGGACATTACTACAAGAAGGGGAACAGGATGGGGACATTGCTGCAAGAAGGGGAATAGGATGGGGACAGTACTGCAAGAAGGGGACCAGGATTGGGAGATTACTAAAAGAATGAGATCAGGATTTGGACATTACTACATTGAGTGAAAAATTCTGGAACTACTAAAAATGTCATTTAGTCCTACAAGCAATTCGGCCACCAATATCAATTTTTTTTCTACGTGCAGCCCACCAACCCAGCTGACTTTGAGACCCCTGGTCTAGGTCATGCATACATAACTTATTCTATATACTTTTTTCTCTCCTCTATTCTGCGTTGTACTATTTAATCTCTCCCAATTCTGGTATGTTCTTTATCACCACCTACTGTGACAATTTATTAGCCATATTTATTTTTTATTTAGAGATGTATTTTTTGTATTCATCTATTAGACATTTATCAGTGAGGTCTACTTGTACTTGTTTGACTTAAAGGGAATCTGTCAGCAGCTTTTTTACTGATGCAGGTAAGCTGATGACAGCATGCTAAAGGCATTAAAAAATCAACTACGCCTTTCTTATCAGGTTGTCTGCCATTGTTTATGTAAACAAATGGCTTTTTCACCTAGTATCCCTTACTGAACTACATTGTGATGGGCACAACTGTCTGACACACCCACTTCTCTGATTGACACCTCTCTCTCAATGTACAATCTCTATTGAGAGCCTGGTTTGGGTGGGAGAGCTTATCCAGCTCTGTTGCATGGCTCAAACGAAATGCTTTGATTGTGTCCGGACTGCTGCAACCAGTAATCTAAATTACACATTGTTGGATTCAGCCTTTCTTGCCTATAACATGCTGCTTTCATATGAGGTATCAAAAACCTGCAGATTCCCATTATGGTTGAATGTACATATGTGGCGCCCCACGTAGTCAGATGTCACAGAGGGGTATTGCAGCTGTAAAAGAGGTGTAATTGCCCCAGCTGCAAGTGGACCCTAGGTTGGTGGGTGGGACCCATTCCCAGTACTCCCACATTAGCTGAGTGGTGGGAGGTTACCCGGGAGGGGATATATTCACCTCCAGGGGGATCAAGGATGTCTTCTTCAGCAGAATGGCCAGCTAGGAGAAAGAGTAGTCTCTCTCTAGTCAGTGAGAGAGAGAGAGGGTCGGAACAGTCGGAGAAGGAGAAAAGTTGGAAAGAGTGTGGAACAAGGCGGAAGGGTTACCCGGACAGTTTCAAGCTGATCCAGAGGAAAAGAGAAGGGGTCTTGAGGAGATCCTGAAAGAGGGTGCCCGACGAGCGGAGTCGAGACCCTAGAGAGAAAGGGAGAACCCCAGAGTGGAGCGACCATACTACAGAGGATTTTCCAGTCCACCACGAGAACGCCGGGCCCGAGGATCAGCCAAAGTCCATCTTTGCAGTCGGCAACTGGCTGCTGTGGTCTGTATATTGCCACAGCACCCTGCCAGATGGAGCGGTCTGCTGCTTCCTCACCACGAGGGAGAGGATCCCCAATACTACCTACAAGGAGCCATTGGTACAGGCCCATCCTAGGCGGGGAAGAAGACACAGATTCGTCAACTATAGTACACCACGGTTCCACCATACCACCTGGGATCCACTTGCAGCCACCCGTAGAGCTACCTGTTATTTAACATGTGATGCTGAACTGTGAGCTTTGTATGACACTGCTAAAGGTTGACAGTAAAGTACCCGGGAGAAAGTGACTTTGCTGTGTGTGGTTTTCTCCGTCATCCTGCTTGTTTACATTAACGATGCTTTGCCAACTCAGCCGCACTACCATCTGCCTCCGGAGGACTGTGGCGGCGCTGGTGACCCATCACCAGATACTACAGGTGGCATCACGTGACAAAAACTCATATCCCCTGTAAATTCACCTTTTGACACGGCTTAGGCGCTGCCACCCGTGACATTCCAAGCACCCACCGAGCCTGATACCCGAGTACCCCAGGGCCTGGGGCTCGACACATAGCAATATATTTTTTTAATATTCGGCCATTTCTAATTTAATCATGTGCATTGATTTGTAGCAAGGATTCTGTTTTTTTATAATGATATTTTTTTTTTTTTTTGTGCATTGACTGCACTTCTAATTGTTTTTGAGTGCCCTTGTATGTAATTTAATTATTTGATTTATTATTATCAATTATTACAGTCATGGCCAAAAGTTTTGAGAATGATACAAATATTAATTTTTACAAAGTCTACTGCTTCAGTTTTTCTAATGGCAATTTGCATATACTCTAGAATGTCATAAAGAGTGATCTGCTTAACAGCAATTACTTGCAAAGTCAATATTTGCCTAGAAAATGAATTTTAACCCCCAAAACACATTCAACATAATTGCAGTCCTGCCTTAAAAGGAGCAGCTAACATCGTTTTAGTGATTGTTCCATTAACACAGGTGTGGGTGTTGATGAGGACAGGGCTGGCGATCAATCATCATGATTAAGTATGAATGACACCACTAGACACTTAAAAGGAGGCTGGTGCTTGGTATCATTGTTTCTTTTCAGTTAACCATGGTTATCTCTAAAGAAACACGTGCAGCCATCATTGCACTGCACAAAAATGGCTTAACAGGGAAGAGTATCGCAGCTACAAAGATTGCACCTCAGTCAACAATCTATCGTATCATCAAGAACTTCAAGGAGAGAGCTTCCATTATTGTCAAAAAGGCTCCAGGGCGCCCAAGAAAGACCAGCAAGCGCCAGGACCGTATCTTAAAACTGTTTCAGCTGCAGGATCGGACTACCAGCAGTGCTGAGCTTGCTCAGGAATGGCAGCAGGCTGGTGTGAGTGCTTCTGCACGCACTGTGAGGCGGAGACTCTTTGAGTAAGGCCTAGTTTAAAGGAGGGCAGCAAAGAAGCCACTTCTCTCCAGAAAAAACATCAGGGACCGACTGATATTCTGCAAAAGGTACAGGGAGTGGTCTGCTGAGGACTGGGGTAAAGTAATTTTCTCTGATGAATCCCCTTTTCGATTGTTTGGGACATCTGGAAAACAGCTTATTCGGAGAAGAAGAGGTGAGCGCTACCACCAGTCTTGTCTCATGCCAACTGTAAAGCATCCAGAAACCATTCATGTGTGGGGTTGCTTCTCAGCCAAGGGAATCGGCTCACTCACAGTCTTGCCTAAAAACACAACTTTGGATAAATAATGGTACCAGAATGTCCTGCAAGAGCAACTTCTCCCAACCGTCCAAGAGCAGTTTGGCGCCCAACAATGCCTTTTCCAGCATGATGGAGCACCTTCCCATAAAGCAAAGGTGATAACTAAATGGCTCAGGGAGCAAAACATAGAGATTTTGGGTCCATGGCCTGGAAACTCCCCAGATCTTATTCCCATTGAGAACTTGTGGTCAATCATCAAGAGAAGGGTGGACAAACAAAAACCAACAAATTCTGCCAAAATGCAAGCATTGATTATGCAAGAATGGACTGCTATCAGTCAGGATTTGGTCCTGAAGTTGATTGAGAGCATGCCAGGGAGAATTGCAGAGGTCCTGAAGAAGAAGGGTCAACACTGCAAATATTGACTTGCTGCATTAACTCATTCTGTCAATATAACCTTTTGGTACTCATAATATGACTGCAATTATATTTCTGTATGTGATAAATATCAGACAAACACAAATAAAAACCAGAGGGCAGCAGATCGTGAAAATATCATTTTGGTGTCATTCTCAAAACTTCTGGCCATGACTGTACAATGTAAATCCTTCTGTGCAATATGCAGACTGAGGCACTATGAAAGAGTTATCATAAAGAGCAATACCTTGATGAAGAAAAATAGTTATTTTCATAGGTCTTATGGGTCTGTTAGGTCACTTTAATTCGTAGCAAGATACATTACATGCCAATTCCAGGAACCTAGATGCAAGTTTATCTGCTACACTACTGACTGGTTTGTCCTGGAGTAATAATCTAGGGTTCTCACTGGATAGCGAATCTATAAACCAAACCTTCCAGTCAAATGCATTTTGATTACCCACAGTATTAATCAACACTCAATGTAGAAGGACTTCAATATGAGCATCTCTCAACATCTTACAAGGGGCTGGGCTCGGCACACATATAAAGGTGGGAATATTACACACCATTACTGATGTAAATGTACTAATTTACTGCTTATTTTATATAGTTATTTATTTGTCAGGAATTGCCCATAAAGATTGTAATAACATTTTTCACTTAACATTGCATATATTCTTACATTCTTCGTTGGATACTTGTATATAGAGGATATACTAGGACAAAGAAGATGCGGCAGAAGGCATCATACATTTTTTCTAATCACATTATGTTTTTGCTAGGCAACTGGCTTTGCATTGATTTCCTGGAGATTCACAAGCAATAATATTCTTTCCAGCTATCTACTGTATAGCCAACGCAGCAGCATTCCTATACATTGGTTCTTTTTATGGTTTGTATGTAATATTGCTCAGATCTTGTGTTTGACCTCCAGTAGCTGCTCTAGAAAACCATCGAAACAGCTTGTGTATTACATTTTTGCGCCTTCTCAATACCTGTTCTTTACATTTTAGAAGACTTAACGGAATCCAACTCTTTTTTCTCATTATGGAAAAATTAGGGGGCCAAATTTGATTTTTTTGAAAATTCAATGGATGCTAATCTGTATGGTCTGGATCTATATAAGAACCACCTTAAAGGGATCCTGTCACCCCCAAAACACCTCAAAACCTATTAAAAGCTGTCCCTACAGCATAGTAACGCTTACCCTACACTCCTTTTACCTCCTAAAAGCACCAAGTGAAATAGGAGAAAAATGTTATTATAGTACCTCATTATGGATGATAATGAGTGACTATGCTATTCATAGTCACTCATCCAGGCTCTCCCACTTCATGATATCACGCCTCCATAGGCGTGATCTTGGAATCTGATTAAAATGCGCGCCTCCCCGCCGCTCTCCTGTGTCTCGGCCGGCCTGTAGTGGGGCTCGGTGACGCGATACGCGTCATTTCCGGCGCCGGGTGACATATACACCCGCGCTGCTCTGTTAGCTTCAAAACGCGCACTGCACATGGAGGCGTGATATCATGCAGTGGGAGAGCCTGGATGAGTGACTATGAATAGCATAGTCACTCATTATCATCCATAATGAGGTACTATAATAACATTTTTCTCCTATTTCACTTGGTGCTTTTAGGAGGTAAAAGGAGTGTAGGGTAAGTGTTACTATGTTGTAGGGACAGCTTTTAATAGGTTTTGAGGTGTTTTGGGGGTGACAGGATCCCTTTAAGCCCTGTGCACACCGTGCATTTTTATTGTGTTTGTTGATATGTTTTTAGGAAGTTTTGTCACAAAACTGCACCTAAATCCTTATTAGTGATGAGCGAACTTTCCCTTAACATGTTCACCGATTTTTAATTTCGACAAGAACATGGCTGATTCGGTTCGGTGATCGAAAACCTGTACACTTTCTCCAAAAGTTTGGGGAAAAGTTTGAAATTTAAATAGGCCCTAAAACTTTACGTGTTAAATTGGGGCCAAAACACCCCTTGGAAGACCCCTATGGTTAGGAGTGTCCGCAGTCATCTGGTTTACCTCCTTGTGTTAAGCTGTAGAATTTTGGGAATTTTTTTTACGTTTTTAAGCTTCCTGGAGTTTGCAGGTGTTTTGACACCTGCAGGGTCTGAATTTAGCAAACAGTGACACATGTGGAGTCCAGGAAGCTTACAATGTTCTTAAAACATCCATTTAAAAGATCTTTATATTTTTAAAAGAATTTGTTTTGAATATCCTTTTTTAATGTATTATTATTATTATTTATTAGTTTTTTATGTGTTTTTATTGGAGAGCAACTTTATTATTGAGAGGGTCACCAGCATGTGAGGTCATCTTTCTACACTTATGTGATAGCAATTCATAACAAATAGACAATGGCCATTATATGTTTCACTACTGACTTATAAGTTTGTGCACGCTGCATGCAACAGCAGTAGGGAATATGCTTCTTGAAAATTTGCAATCTTATTTAAAATCAAATAGAATACTAAATAATATGTATTATTTATATAGCGCTCATAATTCCAAGCGCTTTACATACATTTATACACGCCCCATTGGGGTTAATATTCATGCCATACAACGCCTCAAACAAAATGGTTATGTGAAATTCATATTTTAGTTGTTCTGGCATTCCTGCAAGTGCCCATACTTAATTACAGCATTCCAATAATGGTTGGAATGGTGACCTAAATTAACTTATTTATTTCATCATTATGTTTCCTACAAAGATGTTCACTTCTAATGACTGACCTTAACCTCAACCCAGTTGTTATATGTTGTGGCATAACATAATTAAGTATTATGAATGAATGAGCCACCAGCTTCTCTCTGGTAAGCGGTGACTCCTGAGGTCACCGTTCAAATTACCGTGGTGGCCGCTGACCATAGTGGGTGCCATAGTTTCAAAGAAAAAAAGTAATCCAGGTTCTCATATGTGGTGATTTATTTCAAGTTTGTAACATGCAACTACATGGCAGTTTAAACCATGAAGCATAACACAGCTACGTTTTCAGTTGCATGCAAGCACCCTTAATCATGGTTAGCTGAGCTGCTCTCAAGTGACCTGAGGAGTCACCACTTACCGAGCCGAAGCTGGCAGCTAATTCATTCAATGTTGGGATACTTTTTTTCCATTATTTTTTTTTACACACTATGATGCTAGGTTGGTTGACATAAATTAATATGTATGACAACCAAGCACAGACACCTTCCAGATTGTGCAAATGCAGTCTCTCACAGAGCATGAGCTGTTGCCGGTCACTGGAGTCAATAAGCATGAAGCTTCGTTGGTGAGACCAGAAGTAAGTGAGAGGGAGAGCAGACCGTAAGCAAGCAAGCAAGCAGCGGGAGACTGGTAAGATGATTTGTGTATGTCTGTGTGTGTTTTCAGCTCTTGGACACCTTTGAAAATGTTTTCTATGTGATTCATGTTGCCAGCCATTGATTTCAATGGGTTTCGATGTTTGGTGTACAATTTGGCAAATTATTTTGCGAACACCCTGTAATTCAGTGAAATAAACAGAATTTGAACACTCAGGTGTTTGCTCTTCTCTAGTCTTGAGCTGATGTTTCTAATGATATAATTTTGGGTATATGTGCTGTTTTGATCACCTGTCATTGAATTTAATTGCAATGTAAGAATGTAATTTTGGCACTTGGACTTTCCTTTTGGTTACACAGTTTGCAGATCTGATTACTTGAATTTATATTTTGATAGATCGGGCATTTCTGAATGTGTATTTTTAAATAGTTTTATTTCAAATGGGGCAAAAGGGCGTCGCTCTTACGGACATGGCAATGCAGTCTATGGATAGATGCGAGAGTCTGGTGCAGGCAGGTGTAGACAGTCTCAGTGCAAGCTATAGCAGGCCGATGCACTGTTATTTTTTATTGTTCTCATATTTTTATAACTTTTTTATTTCAATGTTTTCTTTATCTGGCATGGGCCTTTAGGGTGCCCTAGCACTACACAGTGCTAACCCTTCTAATTTTCTAACAAAAAAATTGTTTACAAAAATGATGCTGATGTAAAATAGTATAGCACGAATAATCACGTTTTGTCAGTGAGACAGCTCAGATATCACTAGCATGAAGTGAGTCAGTGAGTCATAACAGCATCCGGGGTCAACAGCTGACATTGAGCTGTCATAGAAATGCATCAAGGCCCCGTGATCACATCATGGGTCCGCCAATGCCGTGGGGAACAGCACAACCCTGCCACAGTGCTTTGGATCACGCTGTGAGTGATTGACAGTGAGATCTAAAGAGTTAACAGTGTTGATCGGATTGCTGATCTAGTCGGTGCTGTTAGCTACACATGTGAGCTGATCAGATCAACTGACATGTGTGGGGAATGATGCAAGCTCAGCGTGTGAGCGCGAATCAAAGAGAAGGACACAACCAAAGACATAAAGATACGCCCTTGGTCATGAAGGGGTTACTGTTTTAATTTTTTTTTATTTAGATAACATTTGTTTTTAATGGAGTAAAATATGAAAAATAATTTAAAAAGTTTGATATTTTCTATTTTAAAGACTAGAAGGAGCAGCTGCTGAAATTTACCATAAGAACCTAGTGTACAGGTAGCTCACGTTATGGATGAAACAAATCTGGGCTTAAGCTGCTCCATGTCTGATGTCTCTTCCTTCCCCTTCTGGGTGTTTGCAAGAGGATAAGAGAGATTGAAGTTTAGAATCGCAGTGTGGAGCCATTTTGTTGGTGACTGCAAAGTTATACTGACACATGGAAAGTATGACCGAGGACGTCTTTTCATAGAAGTGATAGAAGGAACAGGGATTATCTTCTCTCTGCCTGGATCCTTTATATCAAGTATACTGATACTTCGTATATTTAAGCAAACAAAATCACTTTGTTTGTGTAAATATATAAAGTATCGGTATGTTTGATATAAGAGGTCCAGGCAGCGTGGAGATAATCCCTTTTCCTTCTATCACTTCTACAAAAAACATCTAACACCATGGGACTGCTGCAACTGAGGATCACCATTTAATGTTTTATAAAGTATTTGTGGCTCTTCACAATTACAAAAGGTGAGCACGTAATTTTTGTTGCAAATACACTAACCTATACCCGGAAAAGACCCTATTTGCGCCATTATTTATGTTTCAGCCTTTTGCTGATCCGTGGACATCTGGCATAGTGCTCCATAATATAATTTGTCTCACAAAGTGCTCCACAGTATAATGTGTCCCATATAGTGCTCCATAATATAATGTGTCCCACAAAGTGATCCACAATATAATGTGTCCTATATAGTGCTTCATAATATAATGTGTTGTGGCACCCCAGAGTCCAGTTGCCACAATGACATTACCTCCCCTGGGGGTCATGCCATCCTTGGGAGCAAGGAAAGGTATCCACACCAGGTAAGCCCACCACACACAACACCTTATTGACTCCAGACCAGAAGAGGTCTGGCCTGGGGGCGGGGTAAGACAGTTCAGTTCTTAGGAGGACTGTAAAGAGGTCTTATGGACTGGAACAGAGTAAGGCTCATCTCGGGAGACTAGCCAGTGTGAGGGACCCGTAGGAGAGGGTCTGAGCAAGTGGAGAAGCAGGTCTGGAGAGTAGAGTCGGTTGCCAGTCGCACTCCAGTGCAGAGTGCCAGAAGCGGACACCAGAATCTGAGGTTGTGAGGGAGTCCAGGCCCAGCAGCCAAAACCGGAGGGCGGGAGATTCCAAATCGCCCGTCTATAACAAAACCCAGGATGCACAGCAGCACCACTGAGCTTAGGGACAGTAACTAGAGGAGATGTGCCCCGGAAGGGCTTGAGCTGCCTGCCATATAGGTGAGAGACTTTATGCAGGAGGAGAGGGTCGCAGCTTAGCTACAGGCAGCCAGGACCCGCCAAGAGTAGCGCAATAGGGAGGACTCAGAACTCACCAGGTGAGGAGACCCTCAACTTGCTTCCAAGCCACCCGCATTCCTAACATTTCTAGTGGACGGTACCCTGGACTAAACCTGCTACTACCAGTAAAGGGAAGTAATGGCCAACCACCACCATAGACTTTTCTGTATTCCCTGGGGATCCGCTCCACCCATGGGGAGTGAAACCACCACGGCTGCACTCCTATCATCCCCAGAGGATCCCGCACCGCAGAAGCGGCCACTAATAGCCGCATACCACGGGTGGCATCACGACAACTATCCTAAAAATGGCAAAAATTGCCAGCAGCGTTTCCTGTGCGCTGAGTAAAAACGCATGTGTTCAAACGCCTCCGCATTTTGCAATGCGTTTTTACTGCGTTTTCATGTGTTTTTCCTATACAAGACTATGGGTGCAAAAACGCATGTGTTTTTACGTGTTTTATGCATTTATGCACCTGAAAAAATGCATTGCTACCAAATGGAGAACACCTGATGTGCATGTACCCTTATGCACTTTTGAAATGACAATTTGGCTTTAATATGAACATGTTTAACCCCTTAGTGATGAAGCCAATTTCCACCTTAATGACCAGACTGTTTTTTTGTAATTCTGACCAGTGTCCCTTTATGAGGTAATATCTCTGGAACGCTTCAACGGATCCTAGCGATTCTGAGATTGTTTTTTTGTGACATATTGGGCTTCATGTTAGTGGTAAATTTAGGTCGATAATTTTTGTGTTTATTTGTGACCGCGTTTTTTTTCGCGGCCGCACCTGCCGCAAGTGCAAAACCGCACTTGCCGCACCTGCCGCAAGTACGCCTATACTTTGCATGGCGTTTACCGCAACTGCGCCGCAAGTGCAGCCGGTATGCGGTAATTGCGGCAGATGCGTTTTTTTCACCGCATCTGCCGCAAATTTCAAAAAACGCTGATGTGAAAGGGCCCTTAGAACATGTGCACAAGATACGGACACACCGTGTCCTGGTTGTCTCCTCCCCTGCATTTTTTTTTGGTATTTCTTTATTAAATTTAAAAAAAAAATGACGTACAGCTTCGCCATATTTTTGGTCCAGCCAGGTACAGCAGGCAGCTACGGGCTGCCACGAACCCCTTCTGCCTAGTTTTACCTGGCTGGAAACCAAAAATATAGGGAAGCTCCTTTTTTTTTATATTTCATGAAATAATTTAAAAAAAAAATGGCGTGGGCTTCGCCATATTTTTGGGCCAGCCAGGTACAACTAGGCAGGTGGGGGTTGGAATCCTCAGCGTAGGGAGGCCCAAGCTTTCTGGGCCCCCCCCGCTGCGAATTGCAGCCCGCAGCCGCCCCAGAAAATGGCGCATTCATAGAAGCGCCATTTTCTGGCGCTGTATCCAGCTCTTCCAGCTGCCGTGTAGCGGTGGCAGACTGGGTAATAAGGGGTTAATGCCAGCTTTTTGGCAGCTGGCACTAAGCCCGAGATTCATAACGTCTGGCCAATATTAGACCAGACCATTAGGAATCTCTAATAGATTGTAAAGAAAACACAACACAGAGAAAAATATTTTTATTGGAAAAAAAACACAAACACATATTTAGACCCCATATTTATTACAGTGAAGTCCGACGTAGTCCAGTGGGATGGTCCGACGTAGTCCATTGGGAAGGTCCGACGTAGTCCAGTGGGAGGTCCCGCGACGATTCTCATTCAGAGATGATCTGAAGTTAACCCCTTGTGTGGTCACAAGGAGTTAACTGCAGGTCATCATCCCTGTGTGGTCACAAGGGGTTAACTGCAGATCCGGTAACCCCTTGTGACCACACAGGGATGATGACCTGCAGTTAACCCCTTGTGTGGTCACAAGGGGTTAACTGCAGATCCAGTAACCCCTTGTGACCACACAGGGATGATGACCTGCAGTTAACCCCTTGTGACCACACAAGGGGTTAACTGCAGGTCATCATCCCTGTGTGGTCACAAGGGGTTAACTGCAGATCCAGTAACCCCTTGTGACCACACAGGGATGATGACCTGCAGTTAACCCGTTGTGATCACACAAGGGGTTAACTGCAGGTCATCATCCCTGTGTGGTCACAAGGGGTTAACTGCAGATCCAGTAACCCCTTGTGACCACACAGGGATGATGACCTGTAGTTAACCCGTTGTGACCACACAAGGGGTTAACTGCAGGTCATCATCCCTGTGTGGTAACAAGGGGTTAACTGCAGATCCAGTAACCCCCTGTGATCACACAGGGATAATGATCTGCAGCTAACCCCTTGTGACCACACAGGGGGTTAACTGCAGAAGACCCCTGTGTGGTCGTTGAGGGGTTAACTCTGCCTCTGTTCCGGCGCACGCAGAGCAGCGGCGCCGGGACAGAGGCAGAGAGAAGACGGCCGGCGACGCTGCAGGACAGGTAAGTATGAGAGGAGCAGGGAAGGGGGCCCGGGGGGGGGAGCGGAGCGAACCAGGGGGGCTGCAAATCAGAGGGGGGAAGGCGGGGGGGTCGAGGGGTAGACCTGGGGAAGGGAGGGGGTTGAATACCGGAGAGGGAGCCACGCAGGGAGGAGGGGGAGCTGGGGACTCAGTGGGGAGCCACGCAGGGAAGAGGGGGAGCTGGGGAGCCGCGCAGGGAGGAGGGGGAGATCAGGGGTGAGACGAGGGGTGAGGGGGGATGACATTGGGGGGCCACTGAGGGGACCAGTAGCCCCCCAGGAATGGCGGCATCTGTATGCGATCTGACAGATCGCATAGAGATGCAGCGGAGGCGGCGGGTTTGGCGCCGGCCGCCGCCATTTTTAGATGGTTAGGGGGTGGGGGGATGATGATCCCCAGTACTGGGGGTCTTGGTGGGCTAGGGGGTTAATGCTTTCACTTTGTTCCGATATGTGTTTTCATGTCGGATCAAAGTGAAAGCATTTTTCCCGGCACTTTCACTTTGTGCAATGTGATGATCGGTAAACGGTGCTTACCGGTCATCACATTACAGGTGCCGGTAAAAAACTAGCTAATTACTAATCTCTAGGGTCTCAGCTACAATCGGTACGCTGACACCCTAGAGATTTTTGCTACAGGGGCTGTGCTACAGGGCATTTTCTAGCCTGACGTCTACAGACGTATGGCTGGGCTTTAGTACCCTTTTTTTCCGACGTCTGTAGACGTTAGGCTGTCGTCTAGGGGTTAATGGGTTATGTACATATGGCTCTGCCTAATGCATAATGCTGCCCCCCAAAAAAATGCTGTAAAAATTCCCTAATACATAGTGAATTGTATCTATCTCTCTGTGCACCGTATTATTCAGAGTGATACTCACGGTTTTGAATATGTATTTATGAGAAAATTTGATTTGCAATGTAAGTGCATGTACATTATATTCATTGCAACAACTTTAAACCTTCACTGTGCTTTTACTTTTTGTAACCTGTAGTGGCTTCTGCGTATAGTGTTTTACTTGATCACTAATTTTGTATCACTATGTTTTTGAATAAATATGTCTTATTTGCAATATACTCCAATTTTCTCCAGTGATACATGATGTTTTTTAGAGTCTTTGCTTTTTATCCCTGAGTAGTGGTTTTGGTTCACCAGGGATTATATTTACAATGCTCATGCAGGATTTGTTTTGATAGGTGCAGGCTGTAACAGGCTGACGCAGGTGGGTTTGGACTGTTGGAGAAAGGTGTAGGTTGTAACAGGCCAATGCAGGCGGGTTTAGACTGTCGGGGACAGGTGTAGGCTGGAGTCGGCTGAAGCAGGCATGCGAAGACTATTGCAGACAGCTGCAGACTGTAGCAGGCCAATGTAAGCAGGAGTAGCAGAGTCTAGGACAACACACAGATTAGCAGAGGATATTGGTATAAAAAACAAGGTTTAAGGTAGTAAGCTTTTGGATGGGGTGTTTGAGTACTAGCGACATCCCCAAGGAATGACCATGCTGTTCAGGCACCTCCCAAAGGGTTGAGAATCCTTAAATACACTGCACTTCTCAGCAATCTTCCGTGTTTAAGGGTGTACTGGCCCTTTAGATTTCACAAAAGTGCAGTGCGATGCCTAAGCGTACTCCCAGGAGACCTGTGCAGAGGATGCTGACCCTGGAAGCTGGAGAACACAGGAGGGAAGTGGGCAGAAGGTGTGGAACCATGGGCAGTGTGAGTATGATGCTGGAGCACAGTCAGGGAGTGGGCAGCAGGTACGGGACCCCGGGCAAGTTGAGCACGACGCGGATGCTGGTCTGCGACGTTGGGCTTTACATTGACTACTGTTAGGTTGGAAAGAAATTTGCTACATTTTCATTTTTAGCTTGTTTTCTTATGAGGGTAATCCTAATTGGTATAGATAAGTTATAGGCAGGGATGTGGGTTGGAGGTTTCTTGGTGGTGGCAATAAGTCAGTTTTATAAAGTTTAATGATGCAATAACGTCCCTCTTCATACAAATGACCTTCACCCTTATATTCAGAGGCATAAGACTTTCCCAAATCTCAAAGACAACTTATTAAAGTGAGTTGTGCTAATTCCAATCTAGGTCATCTTTAGATGTTGACAATCTATTACCTTTATCTGTGATGCTTTTAAGCTAAAATAAAAGTTGACTTAGAAAACATAAACTAAACAAAAATAACAACCGAAAGTTAATTCAATTTCTGATATGGCAATCAAGGTTCTCCTAGAGCACATAAGAAATCCCTTCATGTATATACATATTTCTGGAAATGAACAGAACATTTTCACAATATGTATTCAATGTTAAAAAATGCCTCTCTAAAGACGCATGAAAACTTAGCATTTACACTGAAACTTAGTCCCTCACTGCAGGCTTTTTATGATCCTGTCAGTTACCAGCGCTCTGCAGAAAGTACTTTCTCACACTGAGACGGATCTGTCGCTTGTTAAAAATGATTAAGGGGACTGGTTATACTGAGATTTATATCCACCGTGATTTCTAGATGATTCCCAGGCAGGCACCTGCTGCTTTACTTAGCATTGTGTCATATTCAAACAGCCTCTATCCTCAGCCTTCTCCTTGAGGCGCTTTTCATATTTTTTTATTGCATTTTTTAAGTCTCAAGAAAACCTGCTCGAAACTTTAGTCAAGATATCTACTATGTATTCCCACATGTTGAACAGTGGCATTTATTAAAAATGCTACTGCAGATGAGACATGGTTTAATTTAACCCAAAAAAAATAATACATCTTAACCTTTAAAGAACTGTCAAAATATTCTCAGAATTGTATTTTCCTTACATTTGAGTGCTGTTTTGAAATATAAGTACAAAATGGTTTGGTATAAAACATTGAACAGGCATAATAACTAACCGTAGTTTTTAAATCATAAGACACACTTTATTCCCCCAAATTGGGAGGAAAGTTGGGGTTGCATCTTATGATCCAGATATACGGACCTGTACTAGCCGTGGCGCTGTGCTGGAGGTGGGACGGCTCTGGCGTGGATGGAGGAGGCTGGAGTAGGCTGCAGAGGCAGCCTGTGGTCACGTGGGACTGCTCATTAGGCTCATGTAATATGAACTACATTTCCTGGTCCATCATCACAGCGCTGAAGCTGGTGCTGAGAAGCATCCCATATAACAGGAGCCTAATGTATACTGACTCCTCATCCTGGATATGGCACCCATCATGGTATATCCCCCTGCTGCCACACACTCAAAAATAATAAACAATGTTACTCACCCTCCATAGCTCCCTGCTCCCAGCTCAACGGTGTCTTCCTGCCTATGTGTGCCAGGATCTGATCATGTGACCGGCAGAGCACAGTGACGTCATCGCTGTGAGACCCAGTCACATGATCTGATGCCCATGACATGCAGAAGGACACCGCTGAGCTGGGAGAAGGGAGCTAAGGAGGGTGAGTAACATTGTTTATTATTTTTGTGTGTTACGCAGCAGAAGAGCATATATCATGATGGGGGGCAATATCCAGGATGCTGGAGGGCTCTATCTAAGAGGGGGGTGCTCTATACAGGATGGGGGCTATGCACCAGCAGAATAGGGGGCACTATCAAGGATGAGGGGTTATGTACCAGCAGGATGGGGAGGCTATGTACCAGTAGTGTGAGGGGGCCTTGTACCAGCAGTATATGGTGGTTATGTACCAGCAGGATGGGGGGGGCTATATGAATAATGAGGAATAGTGAAGGGGGGGGGGATTTGGCTTCTACCACTATGACTCACCGGGCTCCCAGGCATCCAAGACGTGGTGGATTCGCTTCCACCCAATCTTGTGCAGAAAAAATAAAATGCTGGTGCCACTTCTCAATATTTTTTGCTGCTTTATTGGTGTTTAGAGCGTTAAAATCATCAGTGTCCCACTGCTGGGGCTGTTTACCAGACGCGTTTCGGGATACACCCTGAGTCTTTGGTGACGGACTCCACCTCAAGATACCTTACATTACACTGCAAATTCTGTACAAGAAAAGTGGACTCTATGTTTTCTAGGGAAGGCATACAGGACACCTGCACCACTGGTATAGGCAGAGCTTTTAATTTGCTGGAAAAACTTTACTGCAACATTCGAGAGTATGGTGGAATCAGGCTACCTTGGGGAAGCTTGCCTCCTGCCGAATGATTCCCAGAGGCTTGAGGATTAAGAAAATACCCACTACAGCCTTTAATAAGGACTTTATTAAGGCACAGAATGACATCCTTTCTGAATGTTCTTATTGATTTAATTCTGGTGGAGTAACATAAAAAAATTATCTGCTTTGGAGGAAAATATCAAATTACAGGAGGAAGAAGATAAATTTACTTACCATCAGGACTTTGAGTCTCTTAATGACCAGATGTTCAAAAGAACTGATGACCTTGAAAATAATATTATTTCTACCAACAAAAATCATTTTGAACGGGGCTCAAATGACTATGCTACCGATACGGTGTATATGTGGAAGAGGAATAGTCCTAGAACACCAAGGACTCCACGAACACCATGCGCTCCACAAACTCCAAACAGACCGAAGCCCATTCTCAGAAACCCGCCCAGAAATAATAGAAATAGAAATGTGAGCTTTTCATCACCACAGGACGCCTCAGAAGGTTCTGAGGAGTCAGCTGGGTCTGAAGGAATCAGGTGTTTTTGTTCCTAATCTCAGGAAAGATTCTTACTCCAGATAATTAATTTAATTATCCTTTATTAAATCACAATAATAATATTAATATTAAAAACATTAGAGCATTCCTCCGGGGAAACACATCAGAAACTGACCAGATTAGTTATAACTTCATAGTATTTCATCCATTGTCCTCATATATCATAAACACAAGATCTTCATAAGCATTTAACATATATAAGTGTACATATCAACACTTACAGGGGAATGACAGTATATCCACTGATGATACAGACCACATCAAATAGCCCATTTTGACCACAATATCTTGGGAATCAACTACAATTCACCCAGAGACTATATTATGGCTGCACACCTCTTTAATCCTCATCTACAGTGATTCTCATGCGATATACTGACTAATGATTTCCCCTATGGACAAGGTTCATACCTGGTTATTTTCTCTGTCAGCGTCAGTGGTTCTTCCTCCCCTACAGCTGTTTCGCAACCCGCTTCTTCCGGGGGTTAAAGGAAAGCTATTATAAAGTGAAAAAGGGACTTGTTATGGGTCTGAAGGAAGTAGTTATCAATTCCCTCCCCCAAGGCAGTATAACACCAGGTATTTCTCTGCACAGTCAAAAAACGGTGCAGGAGAAAGAGGTCAAGGAAGAAATCCAAGCACAAAACGAGGAATCATAAGTAAGTGACTGCTCTGTTGATCATACGGTCATAAACCTTTTGGCAATGATTTTATCTGCGCCACAGATTTCTGTGTTGGATAGAGAACTAAATTTTGTTCCCACGACAAGGGTGGACGTATTTCAGATGATCAAAGATTTAAATAAGTTCACTCGTAATTTATCGATAAAACGTTATTTTATTCTTGAAAAACAAGATGTAGATGTGAATAATGTAGATGTTGACAGTTTAACTCCTCCACAAAATGTTGTTGTGTCCGATGTCTTTCCTTTATTTTTTGAGAGGAAAGAAATTTTGGGGATGCGGGAACTGCACGATACTGGTTATAATATGGATGTACCGGTAAAACATGTAAGGAAAATAAAAAAATAATCACACAGTTCAAAACACTCTAATCCGTATTATTATCCAGCCGCATCCAGAACGCAAGTTATAGATGTTTACCTAAACAAAATGGAGATAGATTTAAAAAATCTTCTGGGTAAGAGAAATTACCATCATAACAATCTTACTATGTGTGAACGCAATGCTCTGAAGGATTTACAGGCTAATCCTAATATAACAATTAGATCATCAGGTAAGCAGGTGATTGGTGGTCGTATTGGATTCTGCCTTGTATAAATGGGAGATTATAACTATTCTATCTGATGCTAATACTTATCACCCCTTATCACAGGATCCCACTAAAATCTTCCAAAATTAGTTAATTTTAGGTCTGGAGAACTAACTTTTTACCTAAAGGAGAGGAATTTGTCTACCAGTTTAAAGGTCCAGTCACACACAACGATAGTCAAGCGATCCCGACAGCGATAACGACCTGCCGGGATCGTTGGAGCGTCATTACCTGGTCTCTGGGGACCTGTCAAACAGGCAGATCTCCCCAGCGACCAGGGACCTGGGAGCCACCTCCCACATCTCTGGAAGCGATGTTACCAGCGTCCTCCCTGCTTAGCTCATCCTGTAAGCAGGGAGGAAGCTGGTAACTATGATAAACACCGGCTATCTAGGCAGCGCGCGCTGCCTGGATACCTGGTGTTTATCATACTTACCAGATTCCTCCCTGCTTACAGGCTGAGCTAAGTAGGGAGGACGCTGGTAACTATGATAAACACTGGGTATCTAGGCAGAGCACGCTGCTTAGATACCCACTGTTTATCATAGTTACCAGCTTCCTCGCTGCTTACAGGAAGCTTAGTGCTGCCTGTAAGCAGGGAGGAAGCTGGTAACTATGATAAACACTGGGTATCCAGGCAGAGCACGCTGCCTAGATACCCGGTGTTTACTATGGTTACCAGCCCTGTGAGGTCACTGATCACTGGTCTCTTGTTGTCACACGCAGCGATGCGTGCCGACGAGCGGGAGACCAATGACCAAAAAATGGTCCTGAACCCTTTGCAGCGATCAGTGACCTCACAGCAGGGGCCTGGTCACTGCTAGATGTTACCCATAGCGACATCGCTGGAGAGATCGTTGTAACGTCACAGTTACAACGATCTCACTAACGATCTCGTTATGTGTGACTGGGGCTTAAGAAGGCAGATAAGGAATGCTCCTCTAGGAGTTATGCAAACTGTCACTTCAGTAAGGAAGTGAATGAACTCTAGCGCCACCTTTTGGTAGCTGTCCTCAGAGTCATAATCGACTCTTTACCAAGCCTTTCAATATGACCAAGGATTTGTGCCAGATCAGAACCCCAAACTATTTTTATTAAATGAAGGATTAGGTATAGGAGCAATAGATAACAAAATTAAGGAATTTTTATATGTGGAAAAATCTATTGTTCCTGTGTTCCATGCCCTTGACAAGACACAAATAGGCACATTCCCATCCACCTCTGCGACCTATTGTAGCTGGGATTGAATCCCTCCATGAGCGGTTATCAGAGTGGGTGTACATGAAATTGCAGGATTTGGCTGAGGGCATGACAGACAGAATTAGGGATACAAAACATCTTGTCCAAAGTCTCAGTAAGCTTAATTGGGATAGCAACTCAACATGGATAACCTGTGATGTGATTAATCTATATTCTACCATCTCCCATGACAAGGCAGTAACAGCGGTTTCACGGCTTTGAAGAACACCAGAGTTTTCAGTGACCCTGAAAGGGAATTCATTGTTTTATGTATTGAACATCTGCTAAAGAGGAATTATTTTAAGTTTGCTGCCGATTATCATACAAAAACTACTCAAAATGGCAGCATCAGAATAACTTTTTGGATGTGGCATGGATGGTAAGTTATTCTGATGCTGCCATTTTGATTAGTTTTTGTATATTTTTGTTAGGACTCATGAGCATGAGGATCCGTGACGTGGATCATGAGCTTAACCTTCCTAGCGTTATTCCCGAGCCTGACTCGGGTTAACATTCACTACCAGAAGCGTTAACCCCGAGTCAGGCTCGGGCTTACCCGCGTTCGCGGCAGATGCGGTGAGAAAACCGCATCTGCCGCATCTACCGCATCTGCCGCACTTGTGCCGCACTTGTGCCGCACTTGCGGCGCTGTTGCGGCGCGGTTGCGGTAATCTGCATAGGAACCAACCACCTCTGATGACCCTCATACATTGTTAATATGTTCCCCTGCACCCTAGTAAACCATTAGCAGCACTGTTGTTGTGTGCTAAGTGGCTGCAGTACAAGTGCGATAATGATTTGAGAAACTTACATGCCAGCGTACATGAGGCCGTCTCCCTGTGTGTGATGGGACGTGTGGGCGGTGCTCATCATGTCTGCTCGCCCCCTCCCTTATGCACGCCCCCTCTCAGCCTGCTATAGTGATGTGAGGCTGATCTCGTCATAAAGGGGCGGGGCTAAATCGCGGCATAACGGTAGCCCCGCCCCTTTATGACGCAATCAGCCTCACAGCACTATAGCAGGCTGAGAGGGGGCGTGCATAAGGGAGGGGGCGAGCAGACATGACGAGGACAGCACAACAAGTCCCAGCAACACACAGGGAGACGGCCTCATGTACGCTGGCATGTAAGTTACTCAAATCATTATCGCACTTGTACTGCAGCCACTTAGCACACAACAACAGTGCTGCTAATGGTTTACTAGGGTGCAGGGGAACATATTAACAATGTATGAGGGTCATCAGAGGTGGTTGGTTCCTATGCAGATTACCGCAACCGCGCCGCAACAGCGCCGCAAGTGCGGCACAAGTGCGGCAGCTATGCGGCAAGTGCGGCAGATGCGGTTTTTTAACCGCATCTACCGCGAACGCGGGTAGCCCGCTTTTAGCAACAATTTCCAGAACTAAACAGACCGCCAGGGAGGTTAAGTGTCTTGGCCAATACATGAACCAATACCTCATCTATAAGGTTTTTTGTTTATCATATAAAACACTTTTTTGCACTTTTTTTTATCATTTTCGGGGTGCAGCTAGGCCCCATGGGGCGCCGTTCATCTAGTGGTGCAAAAGCATCGTACTGGGCAGCCCATTGGTCAGGTGGCAGAGCCAGTGGGTAGCTTTCAGACACTCTGCATCATTTTGTATCAGTGTGAATGGTGTCCTAAGCAAGTCCATTATGTGCATGGCAGGTCGCCTTCCACACCTTGTTGTAGGTAGAGGTGATTTTTTTATCAGCCTGCACCTGGTGCTTGCTTCACATAGTGGGGTCTGACTGCATCCTGCAAGTGCAGTGTTGGTTTTTGGATGTGGCATGGATGGTATGCCGATTATCATATCCAACAGTGTGGTTGTCCTGTGCTAAATTTTCCCCATTGCTAGCAAATTTATATACGCATCAATGGGAGGAGGAGTACATCTTTAAATCTGACAGTGAATGTGTCAACTTGATACGGTGGTACGGGAGATACATCGACGATATGGTCATTATTTGGCCTGTACCATACAATGTGTCTCCTGTAACTCCCCCCCAGTCCTTGCTTGATTTTTTTGGTAATAATAATTATAAACTATCCTTCAACTTAGAAATGCATGGCAGTGAAGCTCCCTTTTTGGATCTCATATTAATGGGAGATAATAGGACTGGAAATATACACTCTAAATTATATAGAAAACCCACTAGTGGGTACTTATTGCTGAGAGTGGACAGCTGCCACCCAGGTCATGTGATCAAAAATTTGCCCGTTGGTGAATTTATGAGAGCAAAGTGAAATGGCTCTAAAAATACAGATTTTTTGTCTGACGCCTTAATCATGGAAAAGAGATTACAACCGAGGGGTTATAAGCCCTGGATGGTGAGCAGAGAGCGGAGTATAACTGATAAAGGAACTAAAGAAATCTAGAGGGTTGAGAATGCGCAATAGGGTCTTATCTCTTAGGGCCCTTTCACATCTGCGTTTTTCGTAATTCGCGGCAGATGCGGTGAAAAAAACGCATCTGCCGCGTTTGCCGCATAACGGTTCCACTTGCGGCACGGTTGCGGTTTTTTCCATAGGAAGTATAGGGGGACTTGCGGCAGATGCGGCAAGTGCGGTATTGCACTTGCGGCAGGTGCGGCAGAGAAAAAAACCGCAGTAAGCCGCGGTTTTTTTCTCTGCCGCACCTGCCGCAAGTGCAATACCGCACTTGCCGCATCTGCCGCAAGTCCCCCTATACTTCCTATGGAAAAAAACCGCAACCGTGCCGCAAGTGGAACCGTTATGCGGCAAACGCGGCAGATGCGGTTTTTTCACCGCATCTGCCGCGAATTACGAAAAACGCTGATGTGAAAGGGCCCTTAGACAGTAATCAGAGATGTGATATCAGAGTTGCTCACCTGGTTAGGTTGTGTAGCACACAACCAGCTTGATCGCTCAGAAAATGCAGCTGCTGCTATGACTGTACTTCCACAGGTCACTGTGGTCTCAACAAACTTTCTGGACAAATTACCTTGAAGTCCGCGCTGCTGCCCCAATGGATATAAACACCAGAAACAACAGGATGTCTGGATATGATGATGACTAGTTTATTTTCCGACGCGTTCGAGCCACTACCGAGCTCCTTCCACAGGAACATCAAGATCATACTGAAAACAATCGTATTTATCAAGGAAAAGGCGCCAAAAGATGATGCAGACATGATTGTGGTGACATCAGCAAACAGGGAGGATCCAAATATGATGTCACAGTATTTGATAACAAAACCTCGTAAAAACTGCATTAATTAAAAGTATAAACATCCCAATATAGTGGGTACGTAGAGTACAGCATTTAGTGTCACTCACATCTCTATGAGCTGAATTAATAAAAAGTAAAAGACAGACTATATAGAGTATGAAAAAAATCAGGCATAGTATGGAATAGAACTTATAAATAGAAAACAGTGATCTATATTATGAATTGTGCAGGCGTTCTGCCTGTTGTGCTACAGACCCATGTGCTATTCAGATTAAAAGAACATAAAATAAACAAATATATGTCAAGAAAAAGGGGTGAATAAAAAAGATTATTTGAACATAAAAAAGAACATTTGAACCCCATATGGACAAAAACAAAATTGATTTTTTGAATGTTTCTATATATCTGGAAAGTAACAAAATAATGACCAAAACTGTTTTAAAAAAAATGGATAAGAACAGCTATGTACATTTTACGAGTGACCATTATAATAAATGCTTACGTAACATACCAATAAACCAGTTCAAGAGAATTAGGAAAAATTGCTCTGATGCAAAGGTTTACTCAGAACAATCCGCAGTTCTAAAAGCTAGATTTGAACAGAAAAAATATCTGAAAAACTTGATCATAAATAATGCATGTTACCTGTGTAAGGATACTACACAGGATAGCCTGTTAAAGAAAAGTGATAAAGGGGGATCTTCAATAGTGATTTTTCATTTAATTTCATCACCACCTTCAATAGGAGAAACAAGGAAATTAAAGATATTCTGATAAAACACTGGCCATTATTTCAAAATGATCCAATATTGAATAAGATTTTACCTAAGAGACCTGGGTTTACATATCGACGTGCACCAAATATTAAAAGCATTTTGGCACCTAGCAGGTTAAAAAAACCTAATAGGAAGAGCAATTTTGAACAACCTGGTTTAAAAGGATCAAGAAAATGCGGTAGAAAACGGTGCCTCTGTTGTAAAATAATGCAGACCCATAGTGTATTTTGCTCTGCAGTCACTAAAGAGACATTCCCCATCATACATGATCTTGATTGTAACTCTACTTATGTCATCTACCTTATGGAATGTCCATGTAATATACAATATGTAGGACGAACCACTCAAAATCTGCATTGTCGGTTGAATAAACATAGATCCAACATAAAAAATGGGTTCAAACAACACGGGGTCTCGAAATACTTCAATTTAGGCGATAAAAGGGATTTTACAAAATTGAGAGTGACCGCAATTGATCATATCCCTATTAACAGTAACAATAGGTTGAATGCCTTAAATAGAAAACAAAAATTTTGGATGTATAAACTTGACACTTTGAAACCTAAAGGTCTGAACATAATATCTGAAATTGTTTCATAATAATTCACATGATTTTCACCTGTGTTCTCTCAAATGTTAATGGTTTATAGCATAGAATTTATTAAGATAATAATTAGTTTATTTGTATTCATTGTATCTTTATTTGTGACATCTGAGAATATCATGGTCTTCAAGTGTAATGCTGTATTTGGTGGAATGGTTTCTGCTATTTACCTTACAGCATCTATAATCCTTTTTAAACTGTAATGGTGGTAATTCCTGCTACCTTTTTATGGTTTTGAGTCCTTTTCTTCCTTCTATATTTATGTTTTCCTTCCCCCTGAAGTGAACATTGTCTATAGCTAAACCTTTCCACTCTATATGCTTTTTATCTATCAACTAGTGTCCTAATAATTTAACTACTGCCACGCGCCTAGTTGTAACTGTGTAACACTTACCGTAACTACTACCACGCGCTCTCTTGCTAATTTGTCACTCTGCTTGCTTTCTGTGTATCTACCCGCATCATAAATAGCTTAATTATTTGCAACACTGTATTACTAAGATGTTCACATTTAATCACTGCCACGCGCCAATCTGCAACTTTCTCCCTTTGGTTGCTTTCTATATTTTGAAGTTGATTACTGCCACGCGACTACTTACAACATTGTAATACTATCTAATCAATCCGGTTCCCTGATCAGATAACACTTTCCTGGTTTGGCCTGGACTGATTTTCCCTCACACATTGAATAACATAGAATATGGGACTCATGTTAGCTGGACTGGTTGAATCGGTTCTGGTCCTATCACTGCCCTCCTATAAAAATGTTTTATTATTTACATTTTGTATACAAATACACATCATTTAGATAATATATGAAGCAGGTAGTATGATATATTCTTATCCAATAATTCAGAACACATTTGTTTGCAAAATACTTTTATTAATTTTTATTTATCCAGTTCTTGATAGATTACTAATTAGATGTTTTAGTCATTTATTTAATTTTATTCAATTATTTTAAATATTCAGCTCTAAATAAATCATTTGTAATAGTTTTTAATAAAATATAATTAAATTATTGATTTTTTATCTTTGATACATATTTTTATAGATTTAATTTCAATTTCTGATGACTAGTTTTTGATTTCATCATTATTTTCCTTCTTCATCATTTTTCTTTTTAGTAATTCTGTAATCTTCTGATGAAATTATGTTTTGATACCTATAAAGAGAAAAATCATTATTAATTCATAATAACTTTTAGTAATATTGATACCAAAATATTAAAAATATTCATACCCCCTTTTTTCAGTGATCTAGATCTAGTAGTGACAGTCTAGCACATAACATTTACCAAGTGCACCATTTCAGTACACTGATTACCCAATTTTTCACTATAAGTTCGATCCCTATTTTTTACCTCTATATCCCGACATTTATTTAACACACAATTTCCACCGATTCACAGCTTCCATGTTATCACACTGGATATTTACTTTTTATTATAATTTCGATCTTTTTTATTCACCCTTTTTTCTTGACATATATTGGTTTATTTTCTATTCTTTTTATCTGAATAGCACATGGGTCGTAGCACAAGAGGCAGAACGCCTGCACAATTCATAATATAGATCACTGTTTTCTATTTATAAGTTCTATTCCATACTATGCCTTATTTTTTTTCATACCTATATAGTCTGTCTTTTACTTTTTTATAATTCAGCTCATAGAGATGTGAGTGACACTAAATGGCTGTACTCTACGTACCCACTATATTGGGATATTTATACTTATAATTAATGCAGTTTTTACGAGGTTTTGTTGTCAAATACTGTGACATCATATTTGGATCCTCCCTGTTTGCTGATGTCACCACAATCATGTCTGCATCATCTTTTGGTGCCTTTTCCTTGATAAATATGATTGTTTTCAGTATGATCTTGATGTACCCTGAGGAAGGAGCTCGGTATGTGGCTCTGAAACGCGTCGGAAAATAAACTAGTCATCACCATATCCAGACATCCCGTTGTTTCTGGTGTTTTATATCCTTTGGGAAAGCAGCGTGGACTTCGAGGTACTTTGTCCAGAAAGTTTTTTAAAAGAACTAGAGAGTCACTTCTGGTTGATGATACAGTCGCAGGTAGGAAGAGAAAAAAATGATGGAATAGCAACAGTGATATGAAAAACCAACCTTGTTTGTTACATCTAAGGCTGCTTTCACATCAGCGTTTTTTTTCGCGGCCGCACCTGCCCCAAGTGCCGAAACTGCACTTGCCGCACCTGCCGCACACTTACACAAGTGCCATAGACATTGCATGGGGCTTGCCGCAACTGTGCCGCAAGTGCAGTGGTTATGCGGTAATCGCGGCAGATGCGTTTTTTTTCACCGCATCTGCCGCGAACGGCAAAAAACGCTGATGTGAAAGGGGCCTAACAGTACTGACTTCAATGCTATTAGAAACATTCTTAATAAAAATATACCCATTCTCTACCAGGACGATATTCTGTATAAAATGTTATCAGAAGAATGGAGGACCATTCCTAGGAAATCACGAGATATAGCCAGCTTTATTTCACCGAGTGTCTTTAACAGTAAACCCTTGGATAAACTGACAAGGCGAAATTATAGTGGGTTTTATAGATGTATCAAAAAAGACCCCTAAGGGGCTATGGAACAGCTTTAAAAATCATCATTTTATTAAAGAGCTTCCTTAAAAGCAATACAATAGAAAATTCTTTATATAATGTCACAAAGATACAAAAATGGACTCACAATGAAAACATAATACAATCAAGTCTGGAGAATTTCAGGAGGTTACAATAGCATATTTAAGTACCTACATGGCACTAGGAGATACACGATACAGTAATATCAAGGGGTCAGATTCTACCCTCACAATAGTTATACCATGTAAGATCTATCAATCCCAAAGTAGTGGCAGTGCAATACAGTGAATTAGCATCTAGCATAAGAGATAGGCAGTATACTTCATCTACATTCCCCACCTATTGGTGATATGGGGGGCTATAGTTTGTGCCACTCAGAATATACTGGCACTTCAACTCCACTCACCCTACCCTATATACTGTGCATCTCCCCCAATTCACTGTCCACCTCAACCCACTATGGGTTAAATACAAACATGGTAGCACACGGAGATCGAAATAAGGTCCCAGATTATGATGGTACAGACCTGTATGTGCAGAGCTCCCGGTTACCCCGACGCCGTTTCGGCAAGGGTCTTCCTCAGGGGTCAGTGTGCCAGTAGTGAGCATGTCAAGCGGACATAAATAGTGCCCATATTATCTGATGAACTGCTGGTGTGTATCACCGCCCCTCCATGCCGTTCATTGTGCCTCTGATCATGTGACCGTCTCTGATCACGTGCTCCCGACAACTTCCGGTGTTTGGACCGCAAGCGCAAGCGACGCGAAAAACACACGTCACTGGCGCTCATCGGTGACACGCCGGGAGTAGTCGGAGCCAGAGTCCAGTACACATGACTTGGGCTGCTCAGCAGGAAGAGGAGGTGATCATCAAACCTATAGGGACGGGATCGTGCAGAAAGATGAATGCAATCAGAGATCATTCATTCTACGTGAACGTGTTCCTCACTAATCAATAGATATATGAAATAAATCTAAAATATTAACAAATAAATCTACATAACCTGTTTGTCAAAATATCAGGTTAAAGTGCTTAGTGCTAAATAAGAATACATAGAGAATATAAGAAAAAAAAATGTTAACAAAAATTGATATATAGTGCCACTAAACTGCATAAGACATATGACACTTACAGCTATATAAATGTGAAAATAATTATATAATATTAACAACAATAAGGTGCTGCTCATAGTGCAATGAGAAAGTGCGTAATATCTTGATGTCTGTTCTTCTTGCTTCCACCCTTATCCATATATTCCTCCCAATAGAAAGATATGGCTCCATCATCAGGACAGGGACTAGATACTAGATCATATCTTTTATATCAACGATGTGAGTATACTAAAAGAATAAAGAATCATCGTTAAAATCAAATTAAAAACACTAATATTAATTATAGACGCATCCTTATACAGATGTGTCAGATAGCAAAACAAGGAAATATCTGCACTAATAGTTACAAAAATGCTCCAAAACCGAAATTTTCATTCAAGCCATGTGGTGTTATACTGTTTAATCCATATATCCACTTGCTTTCTATTTGACCAAGTAGTTTTCCCATATTTCCTCCTCTCTGTCCCATATTAATCCTATCATTCCTACCGCTTTGAGCAGACTTGAATTACTCTGATGTTTTAGATAGAAATGTCTCGGTATTGTCTTCAACAATGACGGATCTTCTGCGGCTGCCCCCTTCTCAATATCCAAAACATGTTCACGGATACGCACGCGAAGTTCCCTTGTGGTCATACCAACATAGATCTTCCCACAAGGGCACTCTACCATGTATATGACTCCCTTCGTCCCACAAGTGATGTGGTGTCGGATGTCATATACCCTGGTATGATCACTGTTGTTGAAATTCTTGCTCTTCTTATATTAGGGCACGTCACGCAGTTCAGGCAAGTGAAACAGCCCCTCACATCTAACCACTGAGTCCTTTTGGCTTTCTCTCGCACAAAGTGGCTACGAACCAGTATATCTCTCAGGTTTTGTGACTGTCTTGCAGTGATCAAAGGCTACTCAGAGACACAGCATTTCAAAATTGGATCATTAGTCAGGATATCCCAGTGCTTACTGATCACTTGTGTTAGATCTCTCCACTGTTTGTTATATGAACCAATCAATCGTAGGTAACCTCCTAGTTCTTTTTCTTTCCCTCCCTTTCCGGTATTGTTCAGGAGATCCACCCTGTGAAGAGCCTTAGCTCTGTTGTACCCTCTCTTTATAGTTTTCCTGCCATATCCTCTTTCCTGAAATCTGCTCCTCAGGTCCTTGGCCTGTAGATCAAAGATACAGTTAGGGCCAGAAATATTTGGACAGTGACACAATTTTCGCGAGTTGGGCTCTGCATGCCACCACATTGGATTTGAAATGAAACCTCTACAACAGAATTCAAGTGCAGATTGTAACGTTTAATTTGAAGGGTTGAACAAAAATATCTGATAGAAAATGTAGGAATTGTACACATTTCTTTACAAACACTCCACATTTTAGGAGGTCAAAAGTAATTGGACAAATAAACATAACCCAAACAAAATATTTTTATTTTCAATATTTTGTTGCGAATCCTTTGGAGGCAATCACTGCCTTAAGTCTGGAACCAATGGACATCACCAAACGCTGGGTTTCCTCCTTCTTAATGCTTTGCCAGGCCTTTACAGCCGCAGCCTTCAGGTCTTGCTTGTTTGTGGGTCTTTCCGTCTTAAGTCTGGATTTGAGCAAGTGAAATGCATGCTCAATTGGGTTAAGATCTGGTGATTGACTTGGCCATTGCAGAATGTTCCACTTTTTTGCACTCATGAACTCCTGGGTAGCTTTGGCTGTATGCTTGGGGTCATTGTCCATCTGTACTATGAAGCGCCGTCCAATCACCTTTGCAGCATTTGGCTGAATCTGGGCTGAAAGTATATCCCGGTACACTTCAGAATTCATCCGGCTACTCTTGTCTGCTGTTATGTCATCAATAAACACAAGTGACCCAGTGCCATTGAAAGCCATGCATGCCCATGCCATCACGTTGCCTCCACCATGTTTTACAGAGGATGTGGTGTGCCTTGGATCATGTGCCGTTCCCTTTCTTCTCCAAACTTTTTTCTTCCCATCATTCTGGTACAGGTTGATCTTTGTCTCATCTGTCTATAGAATACTTTTCCAGAACTGAGCAGGCTTCTTGAGGTGTTTTTCAGCAAATTTAACTCTGGCCTGTCTATTTTTGGAATTGATGAATGGTTTGCATCTAGATGTGAACCCTTTGTATTTACTGTCATGGAGTCTTCTCTTTACTGTTGACTTAGAGACAGATACACCTACTTCACTGAGAGTGTTCTGGACTTCAGTTGATGTTGTGAACGGGTTCTTTTTCACCAAATAAAGTATGCGGCGATCATCCACCACTGTTGTCATCCGTGGACGCCCAGGCCTTTTAGAGTTCCCAAGCTCACCAGTCAATTCCTTTTTTCTCAGAATGTACCCAACTGTTGATTTTGCTACTCCAAGCATGTCTGCTATCTCTCTGATGGATTTTTTCTTTTTTTTCAGCCTCAGGATGTTCTGCTTCACCTCAATTGAGAGTTCCTTTGACTGCATGTTGTCTGGTCACAGCAACAGCTTCCAAATGCAAAACCACACACCTGGAATCCACCCCTGACCTTTTAACTACTTCATTGATTACAGGTTAACGAGGGAGACGCCTTCAGAGTTAATTGCAGCCCTTAGAGTCCATTGTCCAATTACTTTTGGTCCCTTGAAAAAGAGGAGGCTATGCATTACAGAGCTATGATTCCTAAACCCTTTCTCCGATTTGGATGTGGAAACTCTCATATTGCAGCTGGGAGTGTGCACTTTCAGCCCATATTATATATATAATTGTATTTCTGAACATGTTTTTGTAAACAGCTAAAATAACAAAACTTGTGTCACTGTCCAAATATTTCTGGCCCTAACTGTATGTTCATCAGAGCATATCCTCCTGGCTCATATAAATTGGCCGATTGGGATTCCTCTAATGGTCGATGGTAGGTGTGATGAGTCAGTTCTCAGCACTGAATTTGTGGATGTTTCTTTTCGGAATATGTCCGTCATCACCTTCCCATCCCTAGTTGCTTCAATCGATATATCCAAATAATTGATCTTTCTACCACTCTAGTGCGTCAATCTAATGTTCTTATTATTCTCATTAAGGTTTTTCATGAGGTTCTCCAGCTCGCTGTTAGTCCCTTCCCACACAAACAAAGCATCATCAATGAAGCGCATCCATCCCTGCATCTTCTCGCAACCAGCAATGGGGTTATTGGTAAATATTTCACTCTCCCATGTGCCCAAGAACAGATTAGTGTATGAGGGCGCACAGGAGGCCCCCATTGCGGTGCCTTGAGGCTGCAGGAACACCTGACCGTCAAAGATGAAGCAGTTGTGTGTGAGTGCGAACTCGAGCAAGATTAAGATCAACTCAACCACTTGGGGATCCACGTTACTTCCACTCAGGAACCTTCTCGCGGCAGCTATACCATCACTGTGGCGTATTGAGGTATATAACGTTTCCACATCCACCGCCACAAATACCGATGTTTCAGATAGTTGAATGTCGTCCAGGCATCTCAGGGCATCAGTGGAGTCTCTAATGTAAGAGGGTAAGGCACATGCTAAAGGTTTTAAATATTCATCAATTACCTGGCGGAGTGCAAGGGTAGTGTGTAGTGGAAGTTTAAGTGCAGTCTAGAGAAGGGTCTGGAGAAGCAACAGCAACCTAGAAGACCCTCCGCAGATTCCCAGCTCTGCAACCTAGGAGAGGGGGCTCGCACAGTCCCGTGCGGCCCCCTGGCCACCTTCTGCCGGCCATCTCCCTACCAATTATGGGCATCATTATGCGGGCTCAAAACCACCCCGCTCCCTTATACAGCCGGTTTGCTGGTACCGAAGCTAGCAGCAGTTCAGCTCTGCTATGCGAACCAGAAGAGTGGAGGAGCAGCTCTACAGGAGCACCCCACCATCGCCAAATCCAGTCGTCTAACCAGCGGTGTACCCACCAAGGGACCCAAGGCTCCCCAAAGCATCCGGAACGTATACCCCGGATAGGGCATTCAAGCAGCCTCCCTGTACCCGACCTGGTATTCCTGGGTGACAATGGCAACTTACTTAGTTAGAATGGAGGAACACCGCGGATCTCTGAGGGACACCTATCAATGCTGAGTCCACCCGGTCCACTACCCGTTAACTGTATGCCATGTACTGCTTGCTGGTTACATTAAATTACCTGTTACAGAGACTTCCAGTGTCCGTGCTTCCTTATGACTACGTCCGTCCGCACACAAGGTAACCGCAGCTGCCGCACAACATCTTAAGCAGCTCCTGGCTCCGGGAATCATCGCTTAGCCTGTGGGGAGCGTTCCATCTTGCTGCATTCCATCCCCCGGAGGCCCCGCAGTGTCGGTAAAGTTACCTAATCTCTCATAGGTGGCGTCACGAAACAATTAACCCTTTAATCTGTTCCCACAAGACGTCTTCAACTTTTTGACCTGCACTCAACCGGGCCCCACTACCGGCAGGCGCGGTCCACCCGTGACAAGCAGGAAGAAGCTACTGCCTGTCTAAACCGGACTCCCGGCCACGGTGAGTCAGAAAATGGCGTCACGAACAGGATACGAGCAGGCCCGTTCCCTAACTGGTATTATGTGCTTTAAAACTACTTTAATGTCTACAATTTGGACTTTGTTCGTCCTAAAAAGAACTTTCCCACCTTTTCACCGTTGGGCCAAGATGGCGCCCAAGATGGCGTCCCCGCCATGAGGAACCGCCACGTGCAAGCCCAGGGGTGAGCCACCGCCCCTCTTCGTGGGAGGGCTAAAGGCAAAGGCGCCAAACTCTTTGTCCGCCCTGATTGCTCGAATCAACCATGGGGGGGGACCCCAAAGACTTTTTCCCACGATTGGACTACAAAAACCCCCAAGGAAGTGGGAGTGTCAGATAACTTTTCACCAGCTCTCTACCAGAACAGTTACCGGTTGGACGGGTGTGGTTCTCCTACAAAGATGGCCAGTTTGAGACTCCGAGACCTGATGCAACGAGTGGAAGCTGAGGCTAGAGCAACCATAGGCCACCCCGGTCCGGGTCCTGTCCTCAACATCGATGGCAGCCCCGACTTTTGGCAAGAAGCTCTGCAAGACCTCCGGGTGAGGCTCATGGAAACTGTCGAGTGGACAATTCATAGCTGGAGCGCGAGCCTAGGCCGTAGACTACATCACGCGATGCAGCAGAGACGACCGGGTACACCCAACCCAGGACCGGATGATATCTCCAGTTTCACTACGACCTCCCCAACGCCTACCGCTTGCCCTGCATCCTCACCAGAGCCCATTGACTGTTTCATCCCGGTAGAGACCGCAACTCAACCCAGTCCACTGCCTGAAACTGCAGCCGGACCGACCCCAGAGCCGGAGCTTGTTACCTGCTCCTTAGAAGAAGCCGACATCTACCAAGTTCCTGCCGAGGAACCCACCGACAGTCGTAATACCCCTTTAAAGACTGTTGCCAGTGTCTTCCCTGAACCAGAGGCTTCCTTTGCACCTCCGGATTTCTACCCGTTCGACAGGATGCAGACACCGCTACCAGCAGAAACAGAAGAAGAGGCAGGCAGCTTGGAAGCCCTGCAGGACGTCCCCGAGGAAGGATCCGCAACACCACCGCCCTGCTGTACCAAGGAACCTGTCCCAACATCTCCAACCATCGAGCAGCCGATGTGGTCGTCGAGGGAGAAGAAGAGAATGACGACGAGACCCACAGTATTCCTGAGGATCTTGACACCAGTTTTGCTTGGGGAGACAGCGAGGATCCTCCGTCCGAGCAGCTAGCTCGGGTACACTGGTCGGGTGCAACAGCGACACCTTCCCCTGTGTCATTCCACCAGATGCCGGTCCAGACTGTCCGCCAAGCCCAAGCTTCCTACCAAACCACCAGCCATATTCACACTCCGAGCCGTACCGACGAAACTGTACGTCAGCGTCGCCGAGAGGAGTGGCAGTCCCGTGAACGCGCCAACATGGAGGCCCGTGCCACGGCTCGCCGCCAACCGCCGCTGCCTGATGAACTTCGCCGTGAAGGTAGAATTTCCACCTTTAATTTGTCTAACGGGTGGGGGTTCGCTTGGGAGGTGGGTTTGAATGAAGAGGTGTTTGTGGGGCGCCGGGAAGTCGAGTCACACTTGCCCAGAGGACATCCTGATCGCGACCTATACCGGGGCGATATAATCACTTACGAGCGGTATACTTGTCCAGATGGGTGGTTCGCCATACGGGTGCGCCGTCGTTCTCCGCGCCAGTGACTTGCTTTGCTTGGACTCACTCAATAACTCTGTTCTCTGTTTAATCACTGACTGTGCGATCTGGCGGCTACAGCCTGAACTCTCATTAAGGACAGCCGACCGCCCGCCGGGTCCGCAAAAGTGTCTACCTGTTTATGTTGCTTGCAACATCTCAGCAAATATTTACCTGTTAATAATAAAAATGTTTATTACCTGTTATAAAATACAAAAATCCTCTGTAATGTTGGGTAGTGCGACGCTTGGGGACAAGCGTATTTCACCAAGGGGGAGTGTGGCGCCCCGCACCGAGTGCGTCACAGGAGGGTATTGCAGCCATAAATGCATCAGCAATATTCTCTGACCCAGCAGTCATCTGGTTAACTTAGAGATCCATACTCTGCATGCATCATTTAGCATAGAGGTCCAATCAAGGTCCTGGTGGGCGGAGTGCAAGGGTAGTGTGTAGTGGAAGTTTAAGTGCAGTCTAGAAAAGGGTCTGGAGAAGCAACAGCAACCTAGAAGACCCTCCGCAGATTCCCAGCTCTGCAACCTAGGAGAGGGGGCTCGCACAGTCCCGTGCGGCCCCCTGGCCACCTTCTACCGGCCATCTCCCTACCAATTACGGGCATCATTATGCGGGCTCAAAACCACCCTGCGCCCTTAGGGTATGTGCACATCAGTCGTTTTGTGGGCTGTTTTTGAGCGTTTTCCGTCGGCGGTTTCCGCTGAGTTTTATGTTAATTTATGTTAATCCTAGCCACCGGTTGGATTAACATGCTAGTCAATGGAGTTTAGAAAACGCTGTGTACATTAGAACGTTTTTTTTTGTCTCCTTTCCAGTTTCTTCACCGGTTTTCCACCAGTTTTCAAAGATAGAGCAAGTGACTTCTTTTGAGCGTTTTTTCCAGCGGATCTAGCTTACAAGTGCACCAAAATCCAGTCTGGAAAACGCTAAGAAAAACCGCCGAGAAAACGCTGTATAAACGCTAAAAAACCGATCGCAAAACGTTAGCAAAACGCTAACAAAACGAGGGACACTGCTGAGCTCAGAAAACTCAGTTTCTGCCATTCTCCACCGGTTTCCGGACGGTCTGCAAAGATGCAGAAACGTCAGATGTGCACATACCCTTATACAGCCGGTTTGCTGGTACCGAAGCTAGCAGCAGTTCAGCTCTGCTATGCGAACCAGAAGAGTGGAGGAGCAGCTCTACAGGAGCACCCCACCATCGCCAAATCCAGTCGTCTAACCAGCGGTGTACCCACCAAGGGACCCAAGGCTCCCCAAGCATCCGGAACGTATACCCCGGATAGGGCAATCAAGCAGCCTCCCTGTACCCGACCTGGTATTTCTGGGTGAAAACGGCAACTTACTTAGTTAGAATGGAGGAACACCATGGATCTCTGAGGGACACCTATCACTGCTGAGTCCACCCGGTCCACTACCCGTTAACTGTATGCCATGTACTGCTTGCTGGTTACAGTAAATTACCCGTTACAGAGACTTCCAGTGTCCGTGCTTCCTTATGACTACGTCCGTCCGCACACAAGGTAACCGCAGCTGCCGCACAACATCTTAAGCAGCTCCTGGCTCCGAGGATCATCACTTATCCTGTGGGGAGCGTTCCATCTTGCTGCATTCCATCCCTCGGAGGCCCCGCAGCGTCGGTAAAGTTACCGAATCTCTCGTAGGTGGCGTCACGAAACAATTAACCCTTTAATCTGTTCCCACAAGACGTCTTCAACTTTTTGATCAGCACTCAACCGGGCCCCACTACCGGCAGGCGCGGTCCACCCGTGACAAGGAGAAGAAGCTACTGCCTGTCTAAACTGGAGTCCCGGCCATGGTGAGTCATGTAGAGAAGGTCACCGAATTCCGGAATAACATCGCTGGTGAAAGATTTCGCATACAGTCCTACATAAACTGAAACACCACATATTTTGTCTACATGGCAGCATGTGTGGGTTGCAGTAAACGTTATGTAGAATGTATTACTCGATCATTAAAAAAAGAGACGATCGTAAAATGTGATCACATCCAATTCCACAGCTTTGCGCACAAACCTGTTTGGTTTGTGCAGACATTTTAAAGATGTCCATAATGGAAATTTATCAACTTCAAGAGTAAAAGGTATTGAAAGGGTGTCCCGCTCACATAGAGGTGAAGATTGGGAAAGACATTTGCATAATTGTGAAAAGCATTGGATACTTAAATTGGATGCCCATAAACCCGATGGTTCAAATCTGAAAACAGACCTTTTGTATTTTTATTAGATATATAAGAAATATTAACAAACATAATAACGTCTTTTCCATTTCATTGTTTTGCATGTTCCCGGTCATCCTTTGTTCTACTATATGTCATGAATAAGCGACAATGTAAGTGTTAACTGTTGCATTTATTAATTGAAACAGGTGTTGTTTCTAATCACTGTGTATATATATATGTGTTATTCACTATATCGTCACCAATGACTAAGGATGGATCCCGAAGTGGGTCTGGTTGCGGCCCCACAGTAGGACATTGATGATTTTAAATCTCTAACACCAATAAAGGAGCAAAAAATATTTTAAAGTGGCACTGGCATTTTATTTTTTCTGCACATGGGGGGCTATATACCAGTAGGATGGGGGTTATGTACCAGCAGGATGGGAGGGCTATATACCAGTAGGATGGGGGGATTATGTACCAATAGCATGGGGGGCTATGTACCCTAATTGTAAGACGGACGCTGACATTATAAGATGGACCCCATTTAACATTGAAAATTATTTTTTTTCTCTTTTCCTTTGCCAAATTTGGGTGCGTCTTATAATCCGGTGCATCTTATAAAGTGAAAAACATGGTACTTAAATAAAAGCAAATTTTTTTATTGGAATCTGAAACATTTAAGGAACTTATGTGATGCCCAGTTCATTTGTGAAACATACAACTCCTGGCAAAAATCATGGAATCAACTGACTCGGAGGATGTCCATTCAGTTGTTTAATTTTGTAGAAAAAAAGAAGATCACAGACATGGCACAAAACTAAAGTCATTTCAAATGGCAACTCTCTGCCTTGAAGAAACACTAAAAGAAATCTTGAAAAAAATATATGCTAGCCAGTAACGGTTACTTTTGTAGACCAAGAAGGGGGAAAATTATGAAATCACTCAATCCTGAGGAAATAATTATGGGATCACCCTGTAAAATTTCACTCCCAAAACTAACACCTGCATCAAATAAGATCTGCTTGTTAGTCTGCCTCTAAAAAGGAGTGATCACACCTTGGAGAGCTGTTGCACCAAGTGGACTGACATGAATCATGGCTCCACAAGAGATATCAATTAAAACAAAGGAGAGGTTTATTAAACTCTTAAAAGAGGGTAAATCAACACGCAATGTTGCAAAAGATGTTGGTAGTTCACAGTCAGCTGTGTCTAAAATCTTGTCCAAATACAAACATCATGGGAATGTTGTTAAGGGAAACATACTGGGAGACCAAGGAAGACATCAAAGCGTCAAGACCGGAAACTTAATATGTCTCCAAAACAGGAAATGCACAACAAAACAAATGAGGAACAAATGGGAGGAAACTGGAGTTAATGTCTGTGACTGAACTGTAAGAAACAGCCTAAAGGAAATGGGATTTCCATACACAAAAGTTAAACAAAAGCCATCATTAACATTTAAACAGAAAAAAACAAGGTTACAATGAGCTAAGGAAAAGCAATTGTGATCTGTGGATGACTGGATGAAAGTCTTATTCAGTGATGAATCGTGAATCGGCATTGGGCAAGGTAATAATGCTGGAATTTTTGTTTGGTGTCGTTCCAATGAGATTTATAAAGATGACTGCCTGAAGAGAACATGCAAATTTCCACAGTCATTGTTGATATGGGGCTGCGTGTCAGGTAAAGGCACTAGGGAGATGGCTGTCATTACATCTTCAATAAATGCCCAAGTTTACATTGATATTTTGGACACTTTTCTTATCCCATCAATTGAAAGAATGTTTGGGGATGATGAAATCATTTATCAAATGATAATGCATCCTGCCATAGAGCAAAAACTGTGAAAACATTCCTTGAAAGAAGACACATAAGGTCAATGTCATGGCCTGCAAATAGTGCGGATCTCAATCCAATTGAAAATCTTTGGTGGAAGTTGAAGAAAATGATCCATGACAAGGCTCCAACCTGCAAAGCTGATCTGGCAACAGCAATCAGAGAAAGTTGGAGACAGATTGATGATGAGTACTGTTTGTCACTCATTAAGTCCATGCCTCAGAGACTGCAAGCTGTTATAAAAGCCAGAGGTGGTGCAACAAAATATTAGTAATGTATTTGAGTGATATTTTATTTGTTTGTTTGTCATGATTCCATAATTTTTTCCCCAGAATTGAGTGATTCCATAATTTTTCCCCTGCTTGGTCTACAAAAGTAACCGTTACTGGCTAGCATATATTTTTTTTTCAAGATTTCTTTTAGTGTTTCTTCAAGGCAGAGAGTTGCCATTTGAAATGACTTTAGTTTTGTGCCATGTCTGTGATCTGCTTTTTTTCTACAAAATTAAACAACTGAATAGACATCCTCCGAGCCAAGTGATTCCATAATATTTGCCAGGGGTTGTATACCTCGATCCAGTCATCCTCAGGCCCACAATATCACATAAATACAAAAATTATGCTGATCTCTTTCAGGTGGATCGGTAACCTGTTTGGTAATGTGTAAATAGCGGCGAGCGTGTCAGCTTGTCATAGAACAGGAAGAATGAAACTAAGCAAATTTATAAAGTTTACTCTAGAAAGTTGACAGTGTTTACAAAAGATACTCCGTTGTTTAAGATATTACAGAACAGACAATTTACATATACACTGTATGCAGAATTATTAGGCAAATGAGTATTTTGATTACATGACACTTTTTATACATGTTGTCCTACTCTTAGCTGTATAGGCTTGAGAGCCAACTGCTAATTAAGAAAATCAGGTGATGTGCATCTTTGTAATGAGGAGGGGTGTGGTCTAATGGCATCAACACCCTACATAAGGTGTGCTTAATTATTAGGCAACTGCCTTTCCTTTGGATAAATGGGCCAGAGGAGAGATTTGACGGGCTCTAAAAAGTCCAAAATTGTGAGATGTCTTGCAGAGGGATGCAGCAGTCTTGAAATTGCCAAACATTTGTAGCATGATCACCAAACAATCAAGCGTTTAATGGCAAATAGCCAACAGGGTCGCAAGAAGCATGTTGGGCAAAAAAGGTGAAAAATAACTGCCCATGAATTGAGGAAAATCAAGCGTGAGGATGCCAAGATGCCATTTGCCACCAGTTTTGCAATATTTCAGAGCTGCAACGTTACTGGAGTATCAATAAGCACAAGGTGTGCCATACTCAGGGACATGGCCAAGGTAAGAAAGGCTGAAAAACGACCACCTTTGAACAAGAAACATAAGATAAAACATCAAGACTGGGACAAGAAATATCTTAAGACTGATTTTTCAAAGGTTATATGGATTGATGAAATGAGAGTGACTCTTGATGGGCCAGAGGCTGGATCAGTAAAGAGCAGAGAGCTCCACTCCGACTCAGACGCCAGCAAGGTGGAGGTGGGGTACTGGTATGGGCTGGTTTCATCAAAGATGAACTTGTGGGACCTTTTCGGGTTGAGGATGGAGTGAAGCTCAATATGAACGCTTTTGTTTTATGTAATGGACATAAAATCCAGGAACCCCCACTTGTTTTCACCTTCCTGGTTGGCTGGTTCACTAAAACCCACCTCTTTCACAGTTCTCAAAAAAACTCAATTTTTTATATCTTTGGTTTGGCCACTCCCACGTTTAAACCAGGGAGATCGTGTTTTCCCTCAGGGACTTACACGAAGATTGGTATCTATGATGTTCAGAAGGTCAAAACCCATTTCCCAGGTTTGTGATTGTCATATAGATATAAAAGATATACCATCATAACTGAAAAACATTCCAAAAATATGATTTATGTATTTATGGTATGAACCGGTCTTGTGAAATTTGACATTAAAAGACTGCAAGTTAAGACAAAGGAATTCAGTATGGACCAAACCAGATTAGGCTAACTGAGTCCCTCTTGCTCAGAGTATATGGCTTGTTGTAAAAATTCCTGACTGGGGGGAAGCAAAGTAGAGATCTATGTATCTCCCATATGAATCAACAAGACGTGGAGAATTAAGCCATCTCTGGCTGTCTTTTCTTTTCTTTTCAATGATCTTTTTATTAAGATGTTGCATATGTATGAACAATAAGTGATATCACCGTCAAAATTGAACATCGAGTATAAGAAAAATACAATAAAGAGAATAAAGAAATTTGCATCCAGAATAGTATCAATGTGCTTTTCTTTGAATACACAGCTGCTGTTAGGGCTCATGTCTCTTTGCATGAAGTTTAGTCACTTCGAGAGGGAACTGTAGATAGAGGCTCCCAATTTAATCCACGTCTTTAAAGATCCGTAGACGTCAGCGTATTCAAATTTTATAAGTCCTGGCTGCAGTTATAATATTAATTCGTAACTGAAACTATCATATTCAATATAAAATTAAGTCAAGAGGAAACAGAGAAGAGAGGAAAAGAAAGAGAGAGTAAGAGAAAGAACCAGGGAAATAGAGACGGATGTGATGTATAAAAAGGAGGGGTAGGGAGGGGGGGAAGCGAGGGACGTGGAGGTGTCAGAGAGATCAGGTCAATTGCGACATATGCCGCTTTAGTAGTCGAAGGGGTTGAAGATTTAAAGCTTATTCTATGTTAGTACATTCTTCCCTAAAGGTGATCCAGGGGGTCCAGGTTTCTCTAAATGATTTTTGATTATGTGTGACAGACGCCACTGTCAGTGCAACTCGGCATAGAGAGTCCACCTTTTCCGAGAGTTGCGGGACTGTGGGTATGTCTGGTGTGCCCCAATGAATCGGTATCAAGAGTTTGGCTGCCGATAGAAAGTTAAGTGCTAAATTTGATATATGTTTATCTTTTGGCCAGAGAGG